>JAOUQW010014757.1:0-12162 GCA_028565825.1 Olivaichthys viedmensis
CATGCCTAGAGTATCGTTATAAATAGTTGCAATGCCTCCTCCTCGGCCAATTGGACGAGGGCGGTGTATATAGCTGTGCTGTATATAGGAAGCGCTCCCGCTGCTGGTCATATCATCTCCAGATGACACTATAGTCCTAGGCTATCCCTGACTGGCTCCTCACGACCCCGTTATTTCATGGAGAAAAGGAGAACAAGTACAATGGATTGTTATGTACAATGTCTCACACTTCCCTGTCATGCCACCAGCTTAGAGAGCCCTGTCACTGAGGTGAACATTCCTCTCCAATACCAAGACCGTGTTTAGTAAAAGCAGAGCCACCCAGTTACCACCACACAGGCCATGAGACTGTGCCATCAACATTCTTCCAGGTTCCACTCCCCCCAGAAGTAAAATTTACCCTCTTTCGGGACCTGAACAGAGAGCAATGGAGGAGTATATATAACCACTAGCGGGCACTGAATATTTGGTGATGGCGTATGGGCTCGCTAACGCCCCCTCCGTATTCCAAGCCTATGTAAATTAAGTACTACGAGACATGCTGGGGCAATGGGTAATCGCTTACATTGTCGACATCCTTGTATACTCAACTACAATGGAAGATCATGTCCAGCAAGTCTGAAAAGTCCTTAGCCGCTTATACGAGCACCACCTATATGTCAAGGCCGAAAAATGTGATTTCCATCGATAGGAAATATAATTTTCAGTCTATGTACTCTCCGACAAAGGGGTCCAGATGGATGAGGCAAAGATCAAGGCGGTGGTTGAGTGGCCCCAACCTGGCTTTGCGAACTCTGTATCAGCACCTTTGAACTCTGTATCAGCACCTTTGACCCAACTCTTAAAAGCCAAGGTCAGAAAGATTCGATGGTCAGAGGAGGCCAAAGAGCCTTTTGAAACACTCAAACGCCACTTTGTCAGCGCCCCCATTCTTCATCACCCAGACTCTATGCTGCCCATTGTCGCTGAGGTCGATGCTTCTGAGACTGGAGTAGACGCCATCTTATCTCAACGTGTAGAAGCACCTCCCAAAATACACGCATGCGCTTTCTATTCCAAGAAGTTGACCCCTACGGAACGAAATTATGATGTGGGTAAGTGGGAGCTTTTGGCCATCAACATGGTATTCGAAGAGAGCCCAGTCCAAAACAGACGATCAGCTCCCTTCAGGCCTCCTGAAACCACTCCCAGTTCCACAATTTCTTTGGTCCCACATAGCAGTGGATTTCATTACAGACCTCCCAGCCTCATAAGTAGTTATAGACAGATTCTCTAAAGCTTGTAGATTGTTGCCACTGCCCACCTACAGCCTACAGCCCTAGAAACCGCTGAACTCATGTTTAAACATGTATTTTGATTCTATGGTCTGCCTGAGTACAGTATATCATTTCAGAGGCCCACAGTTGACATCCTACATAGGTAAGGCTTTTTTCAAACATCAGTGTCAGTCTGAGAAAGATTTTTAAAATGTTCTGAATGAAAAATGACATAACTGGTTGATCATTGACAAAATATTTTTATTTTTATTTTTTTATTTTTAGATTTCCTGATGGCATTGAAGCTGGCACTGGACTTGATAATTTCCTGTAGATCTCCTCTCCCTATACTGGCGCGCCACCAATCCTTAAATTAAAGAGCAACAACACAAATTATTTCATACGTTAATAGTCAGAAAAAGGAAAATGTAAACCAGATAGTCATTTGTCAGATGTCTGATGAGATTATTAAACCAATTAAACCTGGTGTTTATAGTACCTTAACATTTATTATACATATAATACATATTATACAAATAGAACAGCATATTGTACATTAAGTTTTTTGCGGTACCTGTCTTGCATTGCTTTTGAAGCACCTGTATTCTTCTTATTGGTGTTCATCTCCAGCAGGCGGGGTATAATGGGTACAGGAGGAGGCATGACGGACAGGTTTCTGGTCAGCTGCACATCATTGAGAGTTACAGAGCATTTACACAAAGTGGCCACTTCTTCTCTCACCACCTTCCTACGAGAGTGACAGGGGTCAGAAAAAGCGCTACATAATTAATGTGTTCGTATTAGACTTTACTTGTACTTTGTTTTGATTTTGCTCAGAATAAATAAACTCTCCAGACTTGTCTGGAGTCTTAGGGCACTTTCACATATGCAGTATTAAGTCCGATTAAATAAAATCCTGGTGTGTTTACCCCTCTCGGTGCAGTTCGTTTGGGCAGGTGTAAAAAAACAAAAAACAAGGGTCAGAGACTGCTTGCGGGAGGAGACTGTCTCCTTCCAAGCAAACCCTAGTGCTGTTTGATTACAATGAGAAAACAATTCAACTCTGATGTGAACCAAACATGCTGTGTATTATGGGTTGCAGGCAGATTATTTTGACATGTGAGATTTCCAAACTGAAATGCAAGGTGAAAAAATGGCATTAATACACCCTGGACCGGACACCAATCCATCGCAGGCCACCACACTCATTCGCATCTAGGGGCAATTTAGGGTAGCCAATTAACCTGCCGCCATATTTTCAGAGGTGGGAAGAAACCAGAGTACCTGGTGGAAGCCCATGCAAACACATGGCAAACATGCAAAACCACCATGCACCATGGAAACCACCGGATTCCACCATGCAGATTAATCTCATGATTGCGAGAGGCAAGTAAAGCACTTTTAATGAGAATTCAGGGCTGCGTCCCAAACCGCATAATGCGCACTAAATAGAATGTCTAAATAGCAATGACACCATTGATGTACTGACATACTATTTAGTATGGTAGTAAACAGTTTTGGGGTGCCATCCAAACCAGAGGATTTAATTATCTGTTTGTTTTTGTCGTCTCCTTAGTACGACAGAGGTGTTATGTGAATAAAAACTCTACTGTGCACATCAATGTGACTGTCACAGTAACCCAGTACTAGGTGAAAGAGCAAACTCCCTCTCCTTTAACAAGAGCTTGTCTTTTAGCTAGCCGTTTAGCTCGCTACCATTGGCTGTTTTGTGCTTAATTGTCCTGCAGTGCTGTGTTTGTCAATCGCAGACATGGTCGCTGATGCCACGGTCAAACTGTGTTCATTCTGCAAGATCAGAACACAGTACAGAGCTGATAGTAGCAAGCTATCCGGCTAAATCTAAGCCCTTGTTGAAGTAAAAATTCTTCTTTTGTTAGGGTCCATCAGCGTGCTGCTCGTGCCAGAGCTTGCACTACTTCATATTTATAACAGACAACCAGGAAAGCACCCATTCAACAGCAAAGATAGGTGATCTGTGTACGGTTCGTTTGTGGGTTGTTTTAAGGGGTCAGAGTTCATTTGTTGTTGAGTCATCGATCTGAGACCACTTGGAATGCTGAAATGGACCAAGTGTGAAAACATTGTAAACTCAAACCCCTCTAAAATTACTCACATTGGTTCACTTTGTGGTCCACTTGATTCGTGTCTTGTGAAAACAAAGCGGTCCGAGTCCGCTTCATGTTTTGCTTTATGGCTAAAGAACTGTTGTTCATGCATAGCTGCAGTTTTCTGTCACCTTGCAGATAAAAAACAAGGTAGGCTAATAGAGTAGAGTAGTGGCAGCAGTAATAATAATAAATAATGTGTCAGTGACAGGAATAGCTACTGTATAATAATTACTATTGTTATATATGTTGTGTATGCATGCATTTTGTCTATACCAACTGCTCATATGAGAGCTAAATAGTCATAAAGCATGAGTTGGTTTTGATAGTTCTGCAACAAAATTCATCTCCTTGTTGCTTTCCTTTTTCCAGATGCTTTTGGTATTTCACTTTAATTCTGTTTTTACTCTCTCTGTTTTTTACCCTTAATTCAGTATCTATAACACAGCTAGGGTTTGAGTTCTAAAGAGGTTGTGGTGTGAACAAGTGGTCTGAGATATCATCATTGATAAAATGTCCAGAAAGAGAACTGAGTCTCCTTTTAAGTACACCAAAAGTACTGAGGTCATTTGCAGCTAGTTCCCTTTCAGGTCCACTTTAACAGGACTGGGTATGGTTCATTTAAAAATAACTCTATGTGAAAACACCCCAAATCTCAGCAGCCATTGTGACATTGAAGGTTCAGTAGCCTGAGTTTTTCCCTGATGAACAATATGCCAAGGAACCGCCATGCTTGACACACTCCTCATAGGTCATGTCTGCCTGTGCGTCAAAGTAATGTGGGCCAATCAGAGAACCCACAACTCTGTTGACCACAGCCCTGACTCAGGATACACAAATTCTTGCCCACACAAACTACATTGGCAGTCTACCCAATCTATCACCTTTCATTATAAACATGGAAAAGACAGTTTCCTAAATTGTCAAATTAAGCGTCCATTTCACATGACAAAAAGGTTTGACAAAGCGTCAGGGGTTTACAGGCTCCATGCAAAGCAAGGTAAATTCATGGTTGTGGCTGGAATGGAGGGAGGAGCCAGGGAAAATGAGGGGGCTACGACTGAGTAACTTGTACGCCTGTACGTGGTTAACGGCAGCCTACTTATATGCCGCTTCGGTGTTAGTAGGTGGCGAAAACCTGAGAGAGATGGAGCCAACGGCACAGAAAGCGCAAAGCACAAAGTGGAGCAGACCGGCGAAATGGCAAAAGTGGTCCTGAGCTGGATTTTTGTTGTAATTGAGTTGGTTTCCTTGTGAGAAAGATATATAGCTCTGCTCCCTGAACTCCTGCCTCCTGAGTCCTCTTTACCCACCCTACCTACCAGTTGTATCACAAAGGTTTGTGTGGAAAGCAAATATAACAATTTTGGCTCTATTGCTCCAAAACCAACAAAAGGGATTGTTTTTGGATGTCTCCATTTACCTGGCACTTGGAGTAATGTTGTTTCTTGATGTCAGCAGATGGTTTGTTGTTTTTGTGGAAAGATCGGGGCGGGACAGTTGTCCAGGGATCACAGACCACTTAGTTCCATGAGGTTCACAAGCCAAGAACTGCGGCCCTAGTGAGTTGCTCCGGCAGGGCCAAGGATTCAGCAGATTGAGGTTGTAGTCGTTTCTCAACTATACAAGCATAGGTCAAGTGGTTTATTATTGAATTTAAAAAATATATTTAAAAAAAGAAAAGAAAAGAGCCTCATCTTTATGTATGCATTTCACCAGATTACAAAAGGGTAAGAATATCACATTAAGCGGGACAGTTTTGCTTATTCATCAATTCATTAAACATACAGTGCAGTCTGTAAGTACTAAAGACAATTTTATTCAAAATTACTCTCATTTGTCCAATTACTGTTGGCCTCCTAAAATGGGGAGAATATGTTTTAAAAAGCTCTGATTCCCATATGGTTCACCAAATAGAGTTATAACAACAAAACAATCAACAGGTACTAATGAATTTCCTTAGCAAATATGTTTCAAATTTGCAGACAAGCTTTAAATTTCTCAGTTTGACACTACAGTGAACCGTTTGGAAATTTTTTGAGCTTGTCTACTGAACTTTAATTGATCAGATTATTGATTAAAATAAAACTACAATATAATTTTCAAGCTTTTTCACTCACATAGTTAAACATGTAAATGATTCTGGCAAGATTGGTACGGTATTTTTGTTCCTCTTCTGCTTGCCTAGTCCGCCAGCGACCCAGCACTACCTCCTCATACTTGTCCAGCTTAGGCAGGATAATATAGTATTCTTTCATTACCAGTCCATGCTTGTGCTTATGTGCAAAACGAAGCATAGTGTTCAGCTGATATCTGCAGGAAAAGTTTTTTGGGATAACTCAAACTATGTACCAAGGTGAATTAGCTTAAGAACATTGTCTACTTTTCTTCCATTTTTTATGCTTTGAAAAACATCAGGCAGTGATGTTTCCTTCATGATAATACTCTAAAATGGTGTGGACTGGGCCCCAGGTGAATCAAAACCTTGGGCTAATAATGAACAGCATGCCACAAGATAGTCAAATTCCACTAATTAGTGGAACAAATTAATGTCCAAAAAGTATCCTGCTACCACTGTCAGAGGAACATCTGGAGCTACTACAGTAAACAAGAGTCAAAATTAAATTCAGAGCAGAAATACTTGGCCATTGACAGTGTATGACACATGCCAAATTGACAGGTGTCATGCACTGTTCTTCTGTACTGTTCTGTTTTGTACTCTTGCAAGTCTGCTAACAGTGGATTGACTTGTTATATTGCTTTATTGAAGGCCTTTGCATGTAAATTTGTTTGGTTGCCCAATGAGGAAAGCTGGTACATAATTGCAGTGGCTACCTGGCTTGCTGCAATGCTCTGAAGGCCATGTATTTGCGCAGTAGGAGGGCAAGACACTTCAAGTTTGCATCGTGAATACATCTCATGAGCTCTTCAGCTAGTTTGTAAAGTTGCACTGGTATCTTACTATTTCGCATAGCATTCTGCAACAAGAGCAGATTTGTCCTTTGGGTCTCATGATTCATCTGGTACCTGTGGTGGAATAATTATTTTTAGTTTAAAATTAGTTTCAATCTGCTGTGAAAATCTAAAAATCTGATAAATCCAAAATATTTTCACTTTCTATATCTACACTATCATGGAAAATAAAATAAATAATATATATATATAGCAACAAGTGGCAATAATTGGAGTCCAAGTTCAATTTAAATTGATTTGTATGGTGCTTTTAACAATAGACATTGTCACAAAGCAGCGTGCAAAGCAAGTGCTTTGATCCCATAGAAAAAAATTTATGATTGGCATATTTTTGTGAGCTTTGTTATTTTGTGTTAATCCAGTACACTGCAGGATAGATGCATAGGAAATATTGTAACCATGGGCATTCTGACCTTGGATTAAATGGTCAGAAAACAAAGGTTTTAGAAATTAATCAAAATACCTGAAAACAACAAATGAACAAACAGACAAGCCAAAAAATGTCAGACTCAGGCCATTTGATTAATGTGTGTTTGAAATGTTGGATAGCTTATTAGCCAATGGTGAACATGTTTGATGAATTGTCAAGTCACCCTTCAAAACCCTGAAGTTGAAGTATAAAAAATCTAATAGTTGCTGTGATACAATTAATTGGATTCTGTAGTACCCTAATTTAATGCAATTGTGCCACAACACTGCTGCATTTCTCTGAGGCACATATTGTCCAGTTTTGTGAGAATCTTCATCATTTTTGGTTTAGTTTTAGTCAACTAATCTCCATCCCTGAACATGTGGTGGTCAAATTGTTTTCAAATACTTTGTTGACAATACTTTAAACATTTTTGAGGTTCAGAAGTTTGGTTCAGAGAGAGGAACATTTTGGAACCAATTTTTGGAACCAATTCGAAAACTAAGGATTACTAAAGAAGAAGAAGACCCCCAACAAATAACAGTAGGTTTATTATGCATAAATTATGTATAATGGGTAGATAAATACCTGGTCCCTTTCAGCAGAGTTCTAGCTATCGTATCTCCCGCAATCTCTATTTCCCTCTTGAAATGTTCCATATTCTCTGAGTCTGAGAGAAGCAGAGTTTCTGAAGGTAGTTTCTCTCTGCTGGTGTTTCTCTCTGGTTTCTGAGTGGCGGCATCCAGCCCGACACTCCTTGTCATTCTCCCCTTAAATTTTCGACTTTTAGTTGACATCTGGCTTAACTGGGATACATCTTTCTCATCTTCTTGTATAGTATCAGGTGAAAGGATTGAAGTATAACTGGGCACATCCTGCAATGAGTGGTGTATCTTTTCGGTTATTTGTTCTTTTTGGTCTGTCTGCTCAGTCTGCATTTGGGTGGGTATCGCCATGAGGTTCTTTAAGGCTTGATGCATCATGTTGGTCTCCTCCTTGCTCATATTACTTGTGTTACTGACTTGGTCCATGCCAGTGAGTCCAGCAAAAAATAAATCTTGTCTGCTTTCATCCTTTTTTCTTTCCTTCTTGTTACCTGTATGGATTTGTACATCCATGACAGTAGAGGATGATTCTTGTCTGCTTTCATCCATTATTCTTGCCTGTTTGTCACCTGTAAGACTCTGTACATTATGGTTCACTTTTGAGATGTCCTGCTTATGCTTAGGAATCACCCAACTGATCTCTTTTGGAATATCCACAGCAGTCCTGGCGGTCTCCAAGAACCTGCCTTGGTCCAGCTTACTGTCTGCACTAGGCCTCTCCAAAATGATTTCAGAGACCTGGCAATGCAGTTTGTTGTCAAGCTTCTTGAAGGAATCATCTTGGGTGCTGCATTTCTTCTTCATTTCAAAGGTATCAAAATGTTCAAGGACTGGCCCAGTGAGTGCCTTGTTATCAGATGAGTTCCCGGGAGTGGGTGATGACACTGAATCATATGTCACATAATCTACCTTAGGCTCCACTAGTTCGAGCGGAAGCTCCTCCTTTATTTGTGGAGCTTCTATGTTCTTATTGGTCATCTGAGATGGAAGAGAGGATTTAGTGATTTTAGGTTTTGTTGACGAAGTATGGTGATGGTGTGCCTGTTGGTTCTGAGGAACAAAATAATGGACAGATTCTTTACCAACTAGAGGTGCTAGGACAAGTTGCTGCTGCAATGCTTCTTGCATTTGTTGGATCTTCAACAGATAAGCCGCATTTTCCTTCCTTAGCTTGCAATTCTCTCCTTCCAGTTTGTCAACCCTCCTCTTGCAGTCCTTAAGCTCAAACTGGCAATCATCAGCTTTTAATTGCTCCAGCAGTTTGTGTAGTTGTTGAACCTGGCATGACTGCTCCAGAAATGCATCATTCAGGTTGTGCAACCCAGACTGAACAAATTTGAAGGCCATTCCCATGGCTTTGCTACAGGACAACAATTTAGCCATGTCTGCCAGCATGAAGGAGAGGTCTTTGGCTGTTTTACTTCCCAAGGTGATATCAGACAGGATACAGTCAGTTGAAGAGGGTTGAAGCTTCTGGATCTTCAGGATGGTCTTTGCATCAACCTTTGATTCTCTCCACCATCGCCACACACCACCCTTACTGATCTCTGAAAAATGATCAACCTTATAAAACTGAGGCTTACAGTATGATGGCATCATAGAAAAATCAAAGCACTGTGCAAATATTCACATCAGCACTTTGCAAGATTTCCGTTACCTTCCTTCTTTTTCTTGGTCTTCTTCTTGGTGTCAAATAGCAGGGAACACAGCTGATGAACACGGTCAATGCATGCCTGAATGTCAGACATGAACATCTGGATTTTAACCCCAAGATCCTCAACCCATTCCTCTGTAATGCTGTCTAGGAACTCTTCATAATTCTGTATCTCTTCTAGCTCTTGGGCTGAGGGAAGAGAGATGGTGGTAAAATGTATAAAGACAGTTACATGGACAAATATACTGTATATCACAGTCTGCTTCTAATTTTCTAGGTAGCTTCTACTGGGTTAACATTAGGTAAACAAAATCCAATTTAAACTTAGACAAATTAAAATTTGGACATGTCTCTGTAAGGTTTCAGTTACTGCTTGTGATGTCATTGTTGTGGCTCATGAAATCAGAGTTACTCACTGGCATCCTTTAACCACTCCAGAACAACACCGAGGTCATATTCCTTTTCAAGGCTTGATTTTAAGATCGTGCTGAGCATTTCACTGTGTTTCTTTCTCTCATCTTGGTCAGATGAAAGCTTTGCTTCATCTTTATTGATCTTGTCCTCTTCCTCAGTGGCAGGGCTCAGCCATGTGTGAAAGAGAGCCTGATTCACACTGTTCAGAATCACCTGTAATTTTTCAGCCATCTCCTATTATAGAAAGATATAAGAAGAAATACTTTTAATTTAGAGGGTTTTTTGAAGCCACAGGAAGAATAGCGAGGCTGTTTTCATTTATTTTTGATAATTGATTAAATTTGTCTCAATCAAATCTATTAAATTTTGTTGTTTTAGTCTAAATAGTAAATAAAATAATTACCCTACCTGTTTTGCACGATTCAGCTGTGCACTTTCGATTTTCTTCAACACCACCTGAACAGAGTGGGCCATTTCTTACTGTGAGTAATTCATGTATATATAAATGTAATTACATATGAATGTTTTTCAGGTCAAGTGTAGCTTTTTTGGAGTATATATCATCTCAAATGAAATGATTACAGCCAGGCGTCGTCTGACTTTGGCCTGCTGCTGAAGGCCTGTTGAGAAACCAACATCTTAAGGCTGGTTGTGTTCTAGAACATGATGTCATAGAGATGGAACTGACCACAGAAAAATAATGTTTATGGGCTTTAGCCAATTTAGCACCAAACTTGATTATACTATAAACGTCATGTCTTGTACGACAGAACAGTATCAAAAAACATTTAAAAGATATTAGAGGAAGCAGCAAGTCATGTTTTTAAACTTCTTGCTCTTCAAACCCATTCCTCTGTAATGCTGTTGATGTTTTTGGCCCATCTGTAGGAGATAAGTGAAGGTTGCGGTCTCAGAACATGCTTGCCAGGAGCATCAAAAACAGGCCCGGTTGTAGACTGCTATGTTAGGGTGGGCTGGTAGAAATAATAGGTAGGCTGGGAAATTAGAAGGTAGTGGAGCAGCATTTCTAAGGGGTACCTTATAACAAGAGCTACATTCGCATAATGCAGACATTTCCCAACACCCTATGACACAAGTTAGTGGGGGGGCAGATTAACTCCTCCTAAAATAAAAAATATATATATATACAGTGTATGCCTTCATCCGTGTTTTTAACCTAATCAAGTCCTTAACATTAAATTTAAACCTAATCCAGTCAGACCTCTCTGAAGAAGGTGACAATGAAAACAACTAAATAATCAAGGCTACTACTAAAGGTTCCATTTAACTTCATATAAATCCATCTTTAAAAACAGATCAACATTTTAACAAAAAACAAATCAACATTTTATAATACACATGCATAAAAAAGTTTAAGAACTTTTTTTTAGAATTAAATCCTAAAGTCCATCGTTATTTTTTTTTCAAGTATTTACAAAGAGAAGTGGTACAGGAGAATACAGGCTAAATGGAGTCACGGTATTAGTGTTTTACCAGCCACATTCCACACTTAAATCTCTTGAACACTTGAATGTCTTCTAACTGAAGCCTGCATTACTAGTGCTGGAAAATAATATTAAACTTTTATAATTAAAGTATTCAATTCATATGACCTAGCAAATAACTGAATAAGCAAACCAATGACAAAAACAGAAAAAACTATCCCAGTTACAGCATAAAGTCTACAGCATCAGTCTCCTGTTTCCCTTGGCAAAACACCTGACAAATTCATCCATGTCTAAGCTATTAGTTATGGCCTTCTCATGGGCCAATATCACCAAATTCCTCTTTCTTCCATGTAACATGGAGCGACGAAGGGGGGTTAGGATCCGTGACAGTGTGGAGAAGGAACTCTCACATGATGCTGAAGACACACCAATTACCAGGGCTGTTACATACAATGTATGCAACTCAGGAAAGGCTTCCTTATACTCCTGCAGGTGTTTACACACAGTGGACAGGTCTGTTTCGCTTGGGAATTTCTTGACCAGCATAGGTTTTGCAACTTGAATTTCATTTCTCAGATTTACATCATCTGCTGCAGTGCCAGATAGTAAATGTACGGGGCTCAACAAGATGGAATCTAGAAATGCACTAGATTTTGGTACAAGACAAGATACAGCTTTCATTAAGTTAATATTTTTCTTGGAAAATCTATTTTCCATTTCAGTAATGGCTCTGTCAAGAATGTTAAGCCAAGATCTCTTCAGGGATTGACCGGGGGTGATGGTGGGATCATCAGAATTAGTCTGACCTACAGTCGAATGTCTTTTAAGGATTCCAATGATGCACCAACCTCTCCAGCTGTGCACATATCCACAGACTGAGACTGGAAAATAGCATTAGCTGGTTTCAAGATGCCAAGCACACACTATACATTTCCCAATCTCAAATAAATGATGCCTCTTAATTTGAATTAAGAGACCTGATGCCTCAGTGCACAAATCCATTGCTGCACCATCATCCTCTGAGACCTCTGAAAGGATAGCGAGAAGACTGTCTTCATTCTCAACAATGCACCATGTCACATCATAATGGCTTGTCCAGCGAATTTCAAGTAATATTTTAAGACAAGGAGCATCGTAGTTTTCAGACACATGGAAAAAGTTATACAGTGAACTTGAGAGGTCAAAAAACCTTTTGGCACCTGTATCACCCTGAATGGCATGCACAACTGCCAAGTGTAACTGGTGGTTATAACAATGAATATAAGGGATATGCCTAC
>JAOUQW010014777.1:0-12162 GCA_028565825.1 Olivaichthys viedmensis
TAAGTCTGTAATGTAATGAAACGTGGAGAAGGTGAAAGGGGTGTGCAGACTTTCCGGCTTGACTGTATATATGGAGAGTTATTCAAATGTCCTTCCTATTTTTATAAAATAATTTACATCATTTTCTTACCTAAGCATAAATGCTAATACTGTGATACTCAAGTGATTATTACCAGCTGGATTCCGGTGGAATAAACCCCCCTGTATTTGTTTGTTTATTTATTTTTGCCACACTGAACACTGTGTTCCCAATTAGTTAAGTTTGTATCTTTGCACATCCACACTGACATATGGCAAAAGTTGGATATGTTCAACTAGACATGGCCAAGCAAACAAACTAATGAGAGGTTACTGTGCACTAATAGAAGGTCAAGAGGTTACATTTTTGTTTCTCTTCCATTTTATATTGTGGGCTAACAATTAGAATACAGTTTTATGTTGAAATATGAATCCAATTGCACTGATTTCTTGCACAATTAGTTTTGAATAGAATTTCATGTAAAAGAAAAATGTATTCTTTATTTTAAGTGAGATGCTGTGATGGTGTTTAAAATATATATGGCATAGCCACGCCCCACAAATCCCATGATTTTCCATCCGAGTTCACCACCCCCAGAATACTGACATTACTGTGGTTACCACTGATCATTTCCACCTATCTGTAAACAATTGCTCAGTAGTACACTTAATATATTTACTGACTCACCTTTGTTTCAAAGTCTTGTTCTCACTGTACTGACATTGTAAAAGACATGCGTCACTTGAAACTAATACGCTTCCATTTTAACAAGCATTTCACGTAAAATGCAAACACGCACGTCCTTCCTATTGTTTTACGCGCTCTATTGTCTCTATTTTTTTTACTTGCCCATGATTGAAGCGTAAACTCCATCCAGATGCATTCAAATCCCAATAATCGACAACAACGTCATGATTGTGCAACCTGTAGTTGCATAGAAAAGTGTTTGTATGGCAGTGATACTCATGGATAACCAGAAAAAAGACACATATCCTGTTTGTTCACTGTCACACTGTCTAATATCATGTTTTTATTGAGCTGTGTTGGCCCAACTTTGGCTGTCCCTATCCCCAGTGTTTCATTGACACTTTTGTACATTTGGGTCAGTTTTCTTGAAATGAAATGTGTTGTTGCACTAGTAGTGGATGGAGAGATGGTCACTACGCAGTGCAGGCGAACCGCTTACGCAACGTGGCCAGTGTGAATTCGGGGCAAGACCTGCTTATCAAGTTCTGTTGAATTCTCTGGTACTGTGACCCTGGCTTGTTTATTGTTTGCATATTTTTGTTTACCCCTTAACTTAGTTTACTCTGTTTGGAGCTGTTTGGCTTGTTATTTTGCCTGTTCGTTGGTCTATTTATTCTCTTTTGTCCTTCAACAAATACTGCACCTGGATCCTACCATAGTCATCAAGACTTTGCCTTTCATGGATCCAGCAGAGATGGTTGCATGACTTTCTCAACAATTTGCGGCATGGATAAATAATTCCAACAACTCCAGGCAATTCAGGGTCCTACCAGTCACAGACTCATTTTATAGAACTGCTGTGGCTATAGGCAGCATTCCTTCCTCATACCCTGCTGTGTTTATTGCTCCCCCTAAGAGATACTGTATGTCAGGACTTCCTCATGCACATGAGACATGGGAACTTCTGAGAAATTATCATTCCCCTCATCACGAGGAATCCATCTCTTTGTTAGTTATAGTATACCAACTCAAGAAAAGCTAATTTTGGCTATTGGTACACAATCCCGTTATCACATTGAAAGATAGAGATATGCTGCTCTACTACCATAAAAAGCCCTGAAGTCCCTGATAACATAGACATTCAATCTCAATACAAGGACCCTGAAAATGTAGCAATGAAAGAGTACATCAAAGAGGCACTTAAACAGGGGTATATTAATCCATGCACCTCATCTGATGCCACTGGGTTATTTTTTCTAGAAAAAGGTTGTGGACTCAGTCTCTGTATAGACAATAACTTAATGCCATTTTTAAATACTGATAAACACTACCATTAGTCCCAACAGCCATAGAACAGGTGAGAGGAGCAACCACTTTGACTAAATTAGACCTAAGAGGCATGTATAATTTAATTAGAATAAGGGAGGGGATGAGTCGAAAATGGCATTTGTAAACCCTAGTGGGCACTAAGAATATTTGATAATGCCGTTTGGGATAGTTAGTGCACTGCCATCTTTTAGGCTTACTAAATTTTACACTGATGATATATTAATTCACTCTGTGACCCTTGAAGACCATGTCAGTTGTGTCATGATGGGATTGCAATGGCTGATCCACCTGTTCTCAGTGATGAGCATTTGCAAATAGATGGTAGTAAAAATCCAAGCAGCAAAAGGGCTGCAACCTTAATCTTTTAAAAGCATCCAAAGATTTCTAGGTCTCACCAACTTTTACCAATGGTTTATTTATGAATTGCATTTTATAGCCTTACCTCAAGAAACTCCACTAGTCAGAACTCCACTGGTCAGAATCGGCTACCAAAGCCTACACAACCCTGACAATCAATTTTTCTAGTGCTGTGGTCCTTTAACATCCTGACCCTCTACATTGCCTTTCAGAGGTGAGGTTTCAGGCATGCTTATATTTCAGAAGTGGCACTTTACACCCCTTGCACTGTCTCATCTTAACATTTCATCATCCATTCTGTTACTGTTACCTCTCCCATTAATCTTAATATCATTGTTATCTATCGCCCACCTGGTCTTCAGCCAACCTTCCTCAGCTCTATAGAAATCAACATACCCCGCTCCACTTCTCAGATCATCACTTTGTATCTTTCACTCTTGCCCTTTCCCACTCCCTGTCACCAAACCCTCATAGCCCTCCACTTGCCGCAACCTCCACTCCATCCCTCCTTCCTTACTAGCATCTAGCATAGGATTGTTGACGAGTTCATCAAATATTGCATGCTAACATATTTTGTATTCATTATAACTATTGCGATGCAATCAAGAATTCATGAATAGTCCAACCTCAACATAATTACACATCGGCAATTTGGCATATTGTGCCCTAATTCACTTTTAAAAATGCCATTCTATAACACAACACTATTCCACAGTTTCTCCTTTGCTGGACCCTGCAAAGGCTTTCTCCATGATTCTCCTGTTTTAAGTATCACCTGCTTTCACATAAACAACAGCAATCAAATATACAATATGCTAAAGGTGAAACAAATATATTCAGCTCTTTTTTGTATACTTCAGTAATTTCTTTAATAGAAACTAACATGACAGATTCGTAAGCAATTTCTTTTGCTGCTAAATGAAGCATTTAATGCAGGGCTCAAAATTACACTATGTCAGGTAGCACAGGTGCTCCCATTTCAGCTAGGAGTACCAGCACTAACAAAAATTCAGAAGCACCCACCAAAGTGTTTGGGGCACCAATATACGGGTGCGGGTGCTGTCTGCAATACATGTGCCACAGAGTGAAGTCATGGAGGTGAAGTGTTACAAATGTAACCTAAAAATGTAAACAAAAACAGAGGAAAATGGAGCTCTCATTCCCAAACTTCCCAATGGCTAGTCTGCCCCTGCATACTGCTCTCTCAAAATTCTCCTCTGATGTGACGGCCAACTGGACATCCTTCTACAAGGTAAAGCCAGAAGCATCTGCATCTGATCCACACAAGTATCATAACATCTTTTCTTCAAGCCTCTCCTTCCTCCTCCACTCTTGTCCCTAACTGCTGATGACTTTGCCACCTTCTTTGAAGAAAACATTAACAGAATCTGACAATCTTTGCCTCCTACCTACATTTACAGCATTTGGCAGATGCCCTACACCCGTTCCTTCACTTCATTATCCCTCTCTTCCTCCCATCTCCTTAACATGCTTTTCTTCTCTTTCTACAGAAGATATTCTGCAGCTTCTCTCTCATCCGGCAATCCTAACACCTGTCTGCTGAATCCCATCCACAATGCTCCTAAGACCTCCTCTTCTTGATTATTTCTATCGTAACTGGCTCTATAACATCTGGTCTGACTGCTTTCAAGACAGCAAAGGTTATACCCATTCTAAAAAAGCCCACTCTTGACACACTTTAGAAATTAGCAGCTACCGACCGGTATCACTTCTCTCCTTCCCCTCTAAAATTCTAGAATGTGCTGTTTACAATCAGTTGTCTTTCCACCCAAAATGACCTCCAGGATCCTAACCAGCCTGGCTTAAAAGTGGTGCACTGCCCTTGTGGCTGTTACTGAGAAGCTTCATGATGTTAGATCATCCAAACTACATTCAGTCCAATTGTAAAACTCCCCTGTCCATCCTCCTAAGCCTTGGAATTAGTGCTTGAGCATGGCAATGATTTGCTTTCTACCTAGAGGGACGGTCATATCAGGGGACATGGAGGGGATCCACATCTCCTCCATGCAGATTCTCCACTGGAGTCCCACAAGGCTCAGTGCTTGGTCCTCTTCTATTTTCTCTCTATACCTGCTCTTGGTGAGGTAATATGGCATTTTATACCATTGCTATGGTGATGACACACAACTCATCCTCTCCTTTTCTCCCTGAGACACTCATGTTTCAGTTCGTATCTCAGTATGTCTGGCAGACATCTCATCATAGACGGGGGCTCATCACCTGAGCTGCTATATATCCCTGGAGGTGTGTCCCCACGTCAAGGGCCTTGCTTGAAGGACCAACAGTGGCTCTCAACAGTCCTGGGATTTGCGCTCACAATTTTCTAACCACTAGCTCAAAGCATTAAGCTCTGAGCTACAACTTCCCACTGTTATTTGATAAAATCTTTACCCCATTCACAAGGTAATACCACTAAACATGCAGACTTCTTACCCTCCTAAAATTACCCACTTCTTTAGAAACAGGGGAGGCACTGCGTTTCCATTATACAGCTTACTAAATAGATACATAGTCTCCGAACAATGTCCACAATTCACCTCTCGGTCAAATATGCATAGAAACTTGCAAGTCCCAAATTTGTTTTTTAAGTACTTAGACAAAACTCCCAGTGTCCTACCATCTAAAATTTCACGAATAATGTTCTGGCATTTCCCTTACCTTCCATGTCTATCTGCTCAAACGTTCTGCACAGATTAGTGGGGCTGAAGACAAGCCTCCTCCTTGACCAACCCCATCTAAACCTTCCTGGATTTCAGGCGCTGGAGTAGGCGATAATTTAATAGACTGGGAGGGAAATGGATCTAAGGTGCACTCATATCATACCATCAGATAACACCTCAACCCCTCACTCATAATTTTTTTTTTTTACCATGATCACTCTAACCAACGTGGACCGCAACCTTGGAGTAGACCCTACTGCTAGAGGGTTTTGGCTTAGGGAGACACTTGTGCAAGGGGTTCAGCCAGAGCTATGTCATACAATCCCTTGTTTCACTATCCGAGGTTACCTTTTTTTGGATTACCCTTTTTACCCATTATTGCTGCTTTGAACTGTTTGGCTTTTGATATTTTACCTATCCCTCGGTCTTTCAATTCTGGATTGTCCTTCAATAAGCTTTGCACCTGGAACCTACATCAGCCATGCTGCCATGTTTGTTACAATATATTAAACACTGCACAAATCATACAGTATATTAAAAACTCTTGAACTAGCATTTGTATGTGTATGAGTGAGACTGTACTTTCATTTGAACTCATTTCACCAAATGATACAGATACACAAAGTATATATTTATATACAAATATTACTCTGTTCAACATAGTTTTGACTGTGCCTCAGTTATGACATTTTGAATTCAGTGTGTATGGTACTACTATGGTAGGTAGTGGGCACTGTAGAATAACGTTTAAAAGAATAACTTGTAGAAAACACTTTGTAATACGGTCATTGTCCCTAAGAATGAATTTTCAGATGTGTATTACATTTAAAAGTGAAATTATATCTCTTGGCCCAGCATAACCAGATGCTGTTGTGTTATGAATGATGTTAGATAAGGTTTCTTTTAGGTTTTATTCAGTGCAGTTGCTGGGTTAATCAATGCTGTTTTCCTATGCTCTTATGGCACCTAGAGCCCTCATTAATAAATTTAATTTGGAGAAGATCGTGTGTTTAGCCTGGGTCATGACAAAGAGGCAATGCAATTAGAACTTACTTGGCATTTGCAAATTGAATCCTCTCATATTGTTTTCACCACTGGAGTTATTTATCATGTGTTACGGCTTCACGGGACATTGATACCTGCCATTTTCTGCTGCATAAGTTCAAATGTCCAACCTAAAAATGGTCACCTTAAACTGTAAAATAATTGCTTAAACACCTTTAGATGCCGGTGATTAGACTGGTATATTTATAAAATCTCTTAATCCTGGTCCATTAGATGTTGACCATATGTGTCCATTGCCTTGATTAGAGTGTAGATAGCTCTTACTGCCTTATCTGCTGACACTGCCATTTGAATGATTTAAATCCAAAATTAAGCTTTACAGTTCCATCCTTGGCTCTAGTATATTATAATAAGTTTTCAATGTAGTTTCATGATGAAGAGAGTGTACATTTGAGGATGCACATACTAATATCCTTCCATTTCCATATGCATAATTATTGGGCTCTGTATTTTAAAACTTATTTTAAGTTCCTACTATATGAATATTATGTATACTTCTTGGAATCCAACTTGTAAGACTAAATGTATACAGAAAATCACCCACTACCCTGAAAATGTACAAGATGAATTGTTCATTACATATTTTGTAGCTGTATGTGAATCTTGAGCAACATATGCTGGATGTAATCACTCAGCCTTTTGTAATGTAATAATAGTTTGCTACTTTGCTAACTAAGACGATAACCCTCCACGGTATACTGAAGGCCCTACTGTTGAGATATAGATTATATAGAAGATCAAAGAAACAATTTTGCCTTCACTGTCCAAGTACATCGCTTGTGTCATAACTAGTCTTAAGTAATGTCATGCAACCCATTCTGAGAAGATGGTTCAGACATGTGTTTTTTAATGAAATAGATTCATGAAAAATAGTAGAACTGCATTTAAAGGCTGAAGAGTGGTCTTAAAATGTCCCGCAAATTGCAGTGATCTTATTATCTATTGATCTGTGTTAAATGGACTTTGTGTGGCCCCGGGGTGCGTGTTAAACTTTCTGTCTTCAGATAATTTTGCACTGTTTCTTCTGGATCATCTCTATTTCTTCGCCTGACTGCATGTGGATTTACTTCCATGGCATCTGCTAGCTTTGTGTGGATTTGTTTCCATGGTATCAGAGCTTGGTGTGAAAGTGTCTTAATGGCGTTCCACAGTTTCATGCCTTTGCCTATCCATGGCATTTTGATAGTGTTGTGAGGATTTGTTTCCATGACATTTAGACACGCATCTTCAATGTTTTCCATGTTAAGAATAATATTGAAATTTTAAGGGTCAGGTTCTATCCGTTATTTAAAAACCCTGTTTGCTGACTGCTGTTTTAGTTGTTGACATTTACACTATGTGATATGATACATTAATATGTACAGTCCTCTTTTTGCTAGATTTGCTAGATTTTTTTAATATAAGAAAACCCACTCAGGCGCACACATGAAGTAATTTTTATTCAATGCAGGTAAAATATATATACAATCTTTCTGTCCTAGAAGAATATTAGGTCTTAGTAATGTCAGTAATAAATAAGCCATCATTTATTCCATTTCATCATATAGCATATAAAATATTTATGGTGAGATAATTGTCAATCAAGGGCAATGTTTTCGTTCCAAGCATAAACTGATCCTGGCAATGTGAAATACTTATTATATTTTAAGCAGGCAAAGGTGGTGAAAGAGAAAATCTTTTCACTTGCTGCCATATATACTGTTTCATTTTGGCTTTTTTTATTTTAAGTGGATCATAAACTCTGCGAGGCGCATTTGTTATTCAAAGTGAACCTTGAGGATAAGGTTTGGCCTTGGTATCCTGGGTACTACTGGAAAGGAAATAGCTAAAAGTTTAAGAGAAACTGTGTGACATCAAATGCATAAAGTTGTGTAACGTATGGGCCAGTCAGCTCTGCAGGTGTGAGAGTTCATGACTAAATGGGATTCTGAGTATGAAATGTGATCTTGTTAGCTCTGCAAGTGGAATTTTAAGCACATCTCTGTCCTCCATTTGCATTGCTCAGGTTCAGCAGTTCCAGCATGCCCGCCATTTCCAAAGCTTTTCGTGATTGGTAAGTTGCACCTAATGTATTATTAATCTTTTATTTTTTTCAGGTTCTGGTTGTGAGGCTACCTGTCAAATGAGATCACATACAGGATCTTGGGGCACATCAAGAACCATTCTGCTTTGAATCAAAGTGGCAAAGTTATCAATAATCTATATTGCCTGGGTCTGTTTCACAAACAAGTTGAATCTTGGGTTATGTTTTCTGACATTCATCTGTGCCAAGTCTTATTATATTTGGTTGCTTTGTCCAAGGATGTAACTGTAAGATTACATTTGTTACTTCAGAATTTTTAACATGTTGTTTCCTTCCTTTTCTTTCGCACCTTCTTTTCAGCACATAATGGATCAACACCATCCTCATACTATCTCAGAAACTGAAATTTTGTAAGCATGCTTTCAGATGAGACTTTGCATTGACCACTTCATTCGTCCTAAACCAAGCCAGTCATCTTAAAATCACACCATTCTCACTTGGTTTCTTAATGACTGATTTTGTAACCTTATGACAGAGCAGTCAGAGAAAAGTTCAGAAATATACAATTTAGTGATTGGGTTGATGCAGAAATTATGCAACAGGAAACATTTAACAAATTTCGAATGATGAACGCATGGTATCTTAACATGAGGCCTACTGTGATTTAGACCTTAAAATTATGTCAACAGCAGTACAGTTTATCAGTATATGCCCTTGTGCTCACAAAATATAAAATAGGACCTATATTAAGAACACTAACTACATCTGAAAAGCAAGTAGTAACAACCCAACAACATTACTGTAGAGTAAAATGGAGAACCATTATGTTTCTTCTACTTCTTTTTTTTTGTTTGTTTATATTTGTCCACTTACATTGACAATTTTGAACACACAATATGACTGTATTCTTTACACACAGGCTGCGTGCATTTTATGCATTCGAGTGAAGATTTTCTGTTCTTGTGACGAGGGCAGTGGTGGCAGCATCTTCCATTTAGGAATGAGCATCGGACTAATCCTCACACAAATCCACACCTGTCTATTGCCGCAATGATAGCACCTTGGAGTTTCCAATTATTTCCAAATGATTAAAAATTTATTTGTAGATAAGGTCGACTCTCCCTTGTGTCGTCAGTCTGTCATAACTGACAAAAATGTACATGATAAATATATTCCTGCATGAAACGCTGGTTCACTCAAAAGAAATGCTGGGTTGTTTACATAACCCAGTCGTTGGGTTGAGCGAGTTGGGTCATTTTGCTGGGTCGTTAACCCAGCGTTTAGGTAGTTATTTCACTTACTGGTGATCACAACATAATGGCTGGGTTGCCATTAGAACCTAGCATTTGGTTGAATTCTTTCGCTGGAACGTGATAACCCAGCATTCGCTTCAGTTTTGCTGCTGCCACATCACTGTATACACAAAGCCGTTTAGAATTCTTAACTGACAGGCGAGGGGCAAAACGCACGGCTGAGAGAAAATATGTAAGTGCCTTATTTCTTACTTTACACTTTGTTTTCTGAATAAACATTTGGCAGTTGGTCCCAATAAATACATGGATAACATTACGTTATATACAAACATGACCAGCTAACATGCTAACAATTACGTGAAATAAAAAAAATAGACGTAGGGTAAGCTTCCCAAACACCATTAGCAAGCTAGCATTAGTCTGCTATTTCTGACAGGACTAGTTAGCTGGATCGGACAACCATCTCTGCACAAGTCTGCAACATCAGTTAGCGTTACCCACAATGCCATCCTGGCATGTTCATCCCGACTGCGATTCCATACTCTAGTGTCATGTTGTGATGCTACAGGTGTGAATCACACAAAGTGATTAAATAGTGGGGATTTTCCCCATCATCAGGTAGAACTGAGGAGGTCTCCAAGATGAGTGGCAAAACGTCTTCATAACTAAACACCGGACTAAAGTCCAGTCACCAAGACTCACTACTGAGAAAAAGAGTGCAAAGGCGGTTCTTTAGTTTATGTAGCTTATGTATTTTGTCATTTAATTATTTATAATATTTAATTATTCAAATTGTATTTTAAAAACATGCATAGTATAGCTGTTTTGTTTGATATATAAAAAAGAAATACTAAAAATAATAAAATGTATTAATTAAATACATTTGAAAGAAATTAAAATATATGTAAATAAAATGTTGGTGTCAGGCTCGGGACAGTTCGGTTGCAGTTGCAGGCAATGGGCGAGGATGCACAAGCCCAATAGCAGAATGGGACAAGGCAGAATCGGAGTCAGAGGACAGGCGTGAGGTCAGGCGATCTGCAAACAAGGTATCAAAGGCTCAGGCAGAATCAGAAGTCCAGTAGTACGGTCCGGGGTCATACACGGGAAGGCCGTCAGAATATCGCTTGATGAATTGTCCAAGTACATGGGAGCAAACTTAACAACCTCTGTGTGTTTGGACTGGTGTTTATATTGGAAGTGGTGATTGGGATCAGGTGTGTGTGATCAGAAGTCAGGTGAGTGGGAACAAGGAAGTAGCTAAGGTGATATCATGTGATCCGGGAGTGAGTGGTGGATTCTGGAAAGCGTAGTTCTGGCTAGCTGGTGTGGATGTGACAGTTGCTCTTGTTTTTGTATAAAATTAACTTGAGTATTTAATCTTTGCAAAAGTTCCTTAAAATAAATTTATGGCAAACAACTAAATACATTCCAGAAATCTTCCAATTATTTTTTTATATTCAAATGTATTCAAATCCCTCATCTGGATCATGAATGATCATGAATAGGCTGAAAAACCCAGAAATAAGGGTAAAATGACCTGTGGCTGGATCATAATGAACCAATATTTGGGTAATTAAAGCAACCCAGCACGTTGGGTTCTACACATAACCCAACAGTGTGTGGTCAAATTAACCCAGTGTGTGTTCTATTATATATTGACCCAACACTGGGTTACAGAAATGACTCAAATTGGGTTACATTTAACCCAACTTTTTTTAGAGTGTTGGAATAATAGTTCCTAGCTAAATTCTCTTGAAAAATGCATTGGAATATGTCAAACACCAATACTGGAAACTATAGGGATAGGGTTATAGATCAGATTTTTCTAAAAAGAAAAACATGTTTTCAATAAATATAAAGTATTTTGGACAAGTTAAGCATACTCTGATATCAAATAGATATGTTATTTATTTATATATTTTTCACAAAAAATAGAGGGTGCATTTTTGCCAAGACCCCACTCTGACGACTAATAGCAATGGATTCAGGTGTTTTGTTTTTTGGGATAGTCCTCTAAAAAAAGAGATGCTCAGGCTTTTAATAAACTCTGTATGTAGTGAAACTAAAATGGCAACTAAAATACAATAAGGCTGGAGCTATGTTTAGGATCAGTATTACAAAATGCTTCGTTTCAGACTGGAAGATGAGCGAGTTAAGTAAACGGTTATTAAATATATGAAAATTGCTCTAACGTTTGCAGGGAACTACCTGCAAAAAAGTGTTCCCTTTGAGCAAAGTGGTGCAAGGAAGGCAGAGGAGGCTGAGAGGTGTGACGAGTGTCCCCACAGAGCTGAAGTGTTTATGAGAGCCAATAGAGGAGGCAGGCAGAATCACACTTCCCACCAGGCCCTCACACCTCCACTTCTGCACCTGTAATTGAACACGGCAAAGAGGAACTATGGAAGTAGCAGAGACGCTCCCAACATAAGTCCCATGCTCTTTGAGAAGCTGCAACTTGGTGTGCAGGTGCTTAAATATTTAGTATAAGGTATGGGTAATATTTCGGCAAATGTAGGTGTGAAACATCAGCATGGCTGCTATGAGATCCATAATGTATAAAGTGATGTGTCTTGCAGGAATTGCAAGAATTGCACCCAGCATCAGGTTTATTATTTTTAACTTTTATAAAAAATGATTTTTCCAGAGTACAGTCGTGGCCAAAAGTTTTAGAATGACACAAATATAAATTTTCACAAAGTCTGCTGCCTCAGTTTTTATGATGGCAATTTGCATATACTCCAGAAT
>JAOUQW010014816.1:0-12160 GCA_028565825.1 Olivaichthys viedmensis
GAATAAGTCTGTAATGTAATGAAACGTGGAGAAGGTGAAAGGGGTGTGCAGACTTTCCGGCTTGACTGTATACAGTATAATAACCAATCATTTTATGTCATGTTTCACCGCCCCCCCTCTCCCCAGAGTTAGCTCACACTCGCAGATATGCATTACCTATTCACAAGCCAATCAAACCCCGATGGATAAAACCAAAGTCCCACCTGCCCAAAATATGCCGTTTCACTCGGAAATACGCCACGTTGCGGAAAAAAAAAAAGCGTTTGAATTTCCGTTTCATGTTGTCTTTAAAAAGTGGACTGGCATTTATAAATCTTCACCTAAGAAGTGATGTTAGTGGCATCAGATTTCCTCGATCTCTTATTTCCACACACGCCTGCCATCAAGGGGGTCCCCACGCGTGGGAAGGGCTTCTAGCTAATAACTTAGATGAAGCTAAGATATTGTGTATTTTAAAATCAGTGTTACAGTTGTATTGCTATAAACCCTAGAGATGGCCTGGGTCAGTGGGACAGAACATTGCTCAGTAGTGAACAGGACGTGATGGTGAAGGCCACTGGAGAACAGTTGGCCGTTTTCAGACATAATTGGATTCCTTATTCGGGTCATGTCTTTGAAGGGATATGAAGATATCAGGTCTGTGATTCAGCTCTCACTCCCTGCTGAACCAAGAAAGTATCTGTTATTCCAACAGTCCAAGCTGTTAAAACTCCTACACAAAGAAATAAATGAGAGGAAACAACGAGGCTGAAAGAGCCAAAGAGAAAACGAATCCTTGAAGCGAGGCCTCCTACTCTCCAGATCTTAATGCTCAGTACACAGTTCACATAAAAGTTTGTATATTTATTATTTTCCCAACTTTTCTTCGAATGTATCCGTAGCCCGTCTCCCCTATTGCACAACAGCTGCCAACCTGGAAGGGTGAAGGCGATCATGTGCTTCTTCCAAGACACATGAAGTCAGCTACCACATTGTTTTGTCAATCACAGCAGATGGTGGATGCAACAAGATCAATGCCAACGATGGAGAAAAAGATATTCTAATGAAATTAAAGACAGTAGCTGATTTCACCAATGTACATTATTTGTATTAGTTGGTGTGGCCTTGCACAGTTTCTGTTTTAGTTAAAGGACTGACCAAATGATTCTGAACTTCCTTTGTCTCTAAATAGAAAAGGACAAAGGTTTCACAGATCATCGCATCTGCACAAGCGCTTGAGTGAGTAATGGCAGCGTGAGTTTGTGACTTTCTCTGCCATTACACTGAATGACGAGACATCGCAAAGGCACCACGCTGAAAACAACAGCAGCAGCAGGCAACATCCTAGAATGTTGTGAAGTTGGGGACTGTTCCAAATGCTTGCTTTTACACCCTTGCACCCTTGTTCATATGTTGCGGACCGCATGTTAACGACGTCACCAAAGTGCAAACTTGAAGGAGAACCTCAGGGCTTCGGGCTCCGTTTGGGACAAGACATGGGCCTGAAGAGCACGAAAACCATGCCTCCTTAACTAGGACTGACAGGCTCAGAGGCCACGCCTCCTTCACTGGGACTGAAACAAAGGTCACTCCTACTTCACTGAGACTGAGGCACAGAGGTCACGCCTCTTTCACTGGGACTGAGACACAGAGGTCACGCCTCCTTCACTGAGACTGGGCACAGAGGCCACGCCTCCTTCACTGAGAAACAAAGGCCACACCTTCACTGGGACTGAGACACAGAAGCCACACCTCTTTCACTGAGCCTGAGGCACAGAGGTCATGCCTCCTTTACTGGGACTGAGGCACAGAGGCCACACCTCCTTTACTGAGAATGACAGGTACTGAGGCCACACCTCCTTTACTGGGAATGACAGGTACTGAGGCCACACCTCCTTGAAAGATATGACCAGTATTTTGCTGGGGATCATTTTGACATGAAAAAAACTCACACTGACCCATGACTGATGAGGTTCCCTTAAAAGTGCACTTCTTCCACAAACCCATCCTCACTACTTTGTAAACACATTACTCTAAGTGCAGATTTAGCTGTAAAGCAGGTGAGTGGTTTAGCCGATGTGTTCCTCCCTCACGAAGATGGAGGCTCTGATGGAGCAGGATTAGGATTAGTACATGTCTTTACAACATGCCATGTTATCTGTGGTCCGAGAGCGGAGAGTGTGTCAGAACATTTGGTCCGTGTGCATGGAGGAGTTCCTGCTGCTGCAGCCCTGATCTTTATCCTCGCTGATTTCCTCAGACTGCTCATTTCCAAATGAGAGTGTGTGGCACATCCACCTCTGTGCCAATGTGCATCATGCGCGCACACACACACACACACACCTGGCAGGCCGAGTGAGGAGGCTCTGATTAAAATCAGTCTCAAAGGCTAAACGATTGTTTGCAAGACCTCCAAAACTCTGAATTCACCATAAAGTGTTGGATCGTATTATTCAAAATACATTATTTAAAAACCAAATCCATTTATTGAAACATTCTCGTATAAAATTGAAATCTATTATTTCAAAGTGTTGTGACGCCATATCATTTATTTAAATGAAAATACATGTACACTCCTAATACACAATATTAAAGAAATACTCCAGCTTTTTTCAACCTAATCTCTATTCTAATCTGTAGTGCATGTGCAATTACCACAGACAAGAATTGACACTTCGCTGTACTGAGAAAAGAACAGAAACCTGTTTACTCCAAACTCAATCATAATGGAAGTTTAAGGGCACTTGTTGAATTCTATCAAATATTTAAAATACATCACTATATAACACAAATTCAGAACTACAACTGTTACACTTTAACAATAAAGGTCGGATGAGAAAGACATGAGAGAAAGTCTTACCAAATCTGAGCTCCACAACTACACTGGTAATACATAACCATAAATCCTTCCCTCTAAAAAATTAGTCCCATCTCTAAAGGGATGAATTATACACATTCAGAACCTAATTTGCAAATACCTTTGACTGAAGAATTCATGAAAGTGTTCTACAAAAATATGTGTTTTGCATAAACGTTTATTGACAGAGTTAAACAAGTGCCCTTAAACTGTCATTATAAGTGAGTTTCAAGTAAACAGGTTGTTATTTTCTCAGTACGAGGAAACGTGTAGAAATTCTTGTTTGTGGTAATCACATGTGCACTACAGATGTGGTAGACAGAGATCCGGTTGAAAAACGCTGGAGTATTACTTTAGTTGTTGTCGTCGTCTCCTCTATGTGTTATGATTGCTAAGCAGTTTTAGCTTTACACAGTTTTCCCTGAGTGACACCAGCATGAGACCCTAGTGCTTGGTTTGCCGAATGTGTGTGTGTGTGTGTGTGTGAATGATATAAAGAGGTTGCCCTCACAGTGTGTGTTTCATTAGAATTTAAGCTATAATTAGATGGTCATGCTGCCCTGTCCCTGATGTGGGCTTCCTGTAATCAGCATGAGATTGGTGTATGTGTGTATATGGGTGTGTGTGTGTGTGTGTATGTGTGTGTGTGTATGTGTGTGTGTGAGTGCGTGTATGTGTGTAAATGGGTGTGTGTATGTGTGTATATGGGTGTGTATGTATGTATATGGGTGTGTGTATGTGTGTATATGTGTGTGTGTGTGTGTGTGTATGTGTGTGTGTATGTGTGTGTATGTGTGTGTGTGTGTATGTGTGTATATGGGTGTGTATGTGAGTGTATGTGTGTGTGTATATGGGTGTGTATGTGTGTGTGTGTGTGAATGTGTGTGTGTATATAGGTGTGTGTGAGTGTGTGTGTATGTGTGTATATGGGTGTGCATGTGAGTGTGTGTGTGTGTGTGTGTGTGTGTGAGTGTGTGTGTGTGTGTATATGTTTGTATGTGTGTATATGTGTGTAAATGTGTGTTTGTGTGTGTATATGTGAGTGTGTGTGTATGTGTGTATGTATGTATATGTGTGTGTGTGTGTGTGTATAAACAGTGTGAATAGAGAAACTGCATGTGCAGTACTTACTTTAGCCGTGCTGTCTTTCTGGCACTGATTTCCCGGCTCTGATAAAAGAACAGAGATCAGGTTACAGATGAGTCCCAGGCAAGTTACCGACGGGTTACAAACGAGTTACAGACAAGCTACAGACGAGTTACACACAGTTTACCTGCGGGTTACAGGCGAGTTACAGACGGGTTACAGGCGAGTTACAGACCGGGTACAGACGAGTTACAGGCGAGTTACAGACGGGTTACAAATGAGTTACAGGCGAGTTGCAGGCGAGTTACAGGCGAGTTACAGACGAGTTACAGACGAGTTACAGCCGAGTTACAGGCGGGTTACAGACGAGTTACAGACGAATTACAGGCGTGTTGCAGACGGGTTACAGACGAATTACAGGCGTGTTGCAGATGGGTTGCAGGCGAGTTACAGACGGGTTACAGGCGAGTTCTGGACGGGTTACAGACGGGTTGCAGGCGAGTTACAGACGGGTTACAGACGGGTTACAGGCGACTTGCAGACGGGTTACAGGCGAGTTACAGACGGGTTGCAGACGGGTTACAGACGGGTTACAGACGAGTTCAGAAGCCTGCGTGCACTTCCAAGAAATGTTTTTATTTCACCAGTTATCAAACATTAATTTGTTTCTGGTCAAATTAAATTTCTACAACAATATTCCATCACTCTTCACTAATGTAAGGCCAGTAAAGTGAATTCTTATTGACTGAAAGCAGCAGGGACGAGCGCAGTGGTGCTATTCTTCACACTTCCTCTTCTCCTTCTTCTCTTTCTCCTCCTTCTTCTTCTTATTATTATTCTTCTTCTCCTCCTTTTCTTTCTCCACCTCCTCCTCCTTCTTCTCTTTCTACTTCTTCTTCTTCTTCTTCTTCTCCTTCTTCTCTTTCTCCTTCTTCTCTTTCTCCTCCTCCTCCTTCTTCTCCTCCTCCTTCTCCACCTGCTTCTTCTTCTCCTCCTTCTCCTCCTTCTTCTCTTTCTCCTCCTTCTTCTTCTTCTTCTCTTTCTCCTCCTCCTTCTTCTCCTCCTTCTTCTCTTTCTCCTCCTTCTTCTCCTCCTTCTCTTTCTCCTCCTTCTTCTTCATCATATTCTTCTTCTTCTTTGCCCTCTTTCTGTGCTGAGTGCAGCCCAAAGTGTTGTTCTTTCTTTATCCTGAATCCTACTTTCTTCGTTGTCTTCTCTTTCTTTCTTTCTTTTTCTTTCTTACCTTTTTTCTTGAATACCCAATACTTTCCTTCTCATTTTCTTTTTCTTTCTTTCTTACTTTCTTCTCTTCTATCTTAAATCCCACACACATACCGTAGCCCTGTGTTATTACAGTAGAGAAGGACACACACCTGAGTGTGGAGCAGAAGGTGGCTCCTCCCCCTTGTTCCGCTCAGTTTCCTGTTGAGGAGAGTTTCCACTTCCTGAACTCGTCTGCATCACAAAGGAGACAAACAGCGACATTCACAAACGTTAAAGCAGACAGACGCAATAAAGCTCCAGGTGTGTGTTTGGTACCTACAGGAGACTCAGAGCTACCAGTTTAAACCACCAAGCTACACACAGAGGACCGGCAATGCAAACTAACTAAATAAAACTGCACTAAACCCAGTTAGTCAGTCTGAACCTGATAACCAAAATAATAAATACAAATGAAAGTTTCACAGTGGGTGCATCATCACTCAATGTAAAATCTCTATGGAGAATGATAACAGGCATCAGACACTCTGTACTGTTCGTCATGGATTTGTGTCATGAGCTGGATGTTACTGGATCAGTGTGTTATCATATCTGCGCTGTGGGGCGATAGCAAGCTAACCAGTGACTGATTTACCGTGCTTTATTTCTCACTTCAGTCATCATACATGAACAACTAAAGACACCCCGGCTGTCTACGACTAGATAACTTGCTAGTTAACAAAGTTTGGTCACAATATATGCTAGCTAGCTGTAAATCGGGAATCGGAATGCTGTGGGTTTATTGGACGTGTAGTTGTTAGAGGAGGAGCTTGGTTATAAATCAGTAATAATTCTTAAAGCCCCTGTCAACTTATTTTTATAATTAGTTTTTTACTATTAGCTACAGCTTCTGTGGTAAATTTACGACTGCAAAAGAGAAAACAATGCTGGTCTTTTCAGTTGAGAGATTTCTGAATTTCTTCAGGCCGATTTGAGGTGGGCGGGACTATATTTTGTATCGGTGATGTCAGGTCTATCTAAATACCAATCAGAATTGCGGTTGTGTTCACAGTAATGTAATGTTCACAGTAATTTAGCTCGTGCGCTACGTTAAATATTGTTGAAAAACAGTTAAGAAAATTTAATACAGTATGAACTCCGGAAGTCTGTGGTTGACCATGCATCATTAAAGACAACTTTAAAATAAGATTTAAAACGTTTTAAACTCCTTTATGAGTGTCACGCGCACAGCTGAGCGCCATGGCGATGGCTGCCACGTGCTTGTGTTTTTGTTTTCCTTGTCTTTGTCTTGTGATGTGATTGTCCCCACCTGCATGTCGTTTGGTAGTAATTATTAAGTGTTTAAATACCCGCTTGTGTCTGTCCTGTATTGTGTCCTGTTGTTTGTGTGTGAGCACGCCTGTCGCGGCGTGAGTTTTGTTTGTTTCCCCCCGAAATTTGTACGTATAAAATAAAGATGTTGTTTATTGAAAGCGGCTATGCGCTTGTGTCCGCACCCTCGTGCCTACACGTCGTGACAGCAAGTCCTTAAACATTGTAAATGCTGTGTCTAAATGGCCCTCCACATACATTGGCCTCCTAATGTGCCTTGTAAAGTTGTTCTATAAATAAACACCTTAATGTTTTAGTGTCCCAGGACCTGTCGAAGGCACCAGACGCATGTTCCTACATCCCATTCCTATTAGTTGCACTGTAGTTACAGAGTAATATGCTTTGAACTAAATTAATTAAATTAATAAGCTGGGACTTTGATGGGGTAAAATGGCCTCTGAATAGGCCTATGTCCATCATAGTAGCCCTCCTGATTATTTATATGTCATTTACTGTCCAAATTGCATTTCAAGTGCCTTTTGATGAATTACAAAATTGTTTTTTTCCTTGCTTTAGCCTCAGGTTTTCCCCTCCACTGAGGAGATGTGAAAGAAGAGCTGGAGTTGCAAAAAAGCATTTCCTTGTAGTGGTCATATTTCTGAGATGGATTATGGAGTTGGTCAGAGAGAGAGATAGAGGACATAGTGGGGGGGGCTTACTGTTAAATCACAGCAGTAAGGGGAAGAGAGAGAGAGAGGAAGAGTGGAAGGGAGGGGTGAAGCAGAGGCAGAGGGAGGAGACAGAAGGGCACACACCACCAGATCAGAGCACAACAAACGGCATACCAGTCTAAGCCCGTGTGTCGAGAGCTGTCTCCCCCGGAGGAAGGTGAGGAACAGCCTGCACAGAGCTCCAGTAACCTTTTGCTGACTTCTCAGAGCCTGAACGAGACTGCGGCGAGCGAAAATTATTTGCAGTGAAGCAAAAATCCAGCATATGATCACTGAGAGGCAGTAGCAGCTTTAACAGGCAAGGCATCATTACCTTATGCTCTTGATTTCTCTCCATCACACACACACACACACACACACACACACACACACACTCACATCTCCACATGTATCATTTGTGATGAGTCGTTCTTTCTGTCCTGACAGGTAAGCGTTGTGCTTTTCATACACAGTGTCCATTACAGCTGTGCTCCTGTGATAAGCAGCTAATCAGATTGATAGAGAATCCACTTTGTATTCTCAGTTCAGCTAAGGTTGAAGGTTGGTGTTTTCTTTAGCACAGTTGGACGCCATGGAAGACACACTCACTTGCAGCCCTGCCACCTTCTCCCAGGTGTTTGGCCGTCAGGGACAGCTGATGCAAGCCAGTGAGTACCTCCGACACACAGCGCACCCTCAATGCCAATCACTGATGTATCACACAACAACAAGCTGCTGGTTATTCTGTTTCATCTTGAGCTCACTTCTTTTAATGTCTGCCTGTGTCTGCAACGGTCGAATGCTGTGAATAATTCAGTGGAAGGTATTAGTAATCGAGGGGATTCAGTGGACGTAGCAGTACCATTTACAAGGTTAATTTACTTGCTGGTCGGGGGAAATGCATCATTTTGTCTTGGTTGTAGGCTTTCAGCGGCAAATATGGAAGATATCATCAAAACCTTGTTCATGCATCTTGTGATAGCTGTGTTTGTGGCCCACTGTGAATACAATTTCCAATCCAGACACAGAACAACCGGGCAGCATGAGTAAAGCTGCCTGTACTTCCAGACTTGATGTTATTAATGGGCCTCACTCATTCCCCATGCAGGTGAGAGGCAGGACTTTGGTATATGCCTTTGCATGCTTACGGACAGAGTGCTGCTTATAGTTGGGATGTGTGGATGATGGGGGAGTTGTCTCATAGATGCTGTAAAAGTAAAAAACCACCAGCTTGTGGTTGCCAATGTGAATGCAGAAGTATAATAACAGAGCTCATTACCTTTTTTCTTACATTCAGTTTAAATTTTAACGATTCCCTGAGAGTAAAAAAGAAAAAAAAAGAATCTTTTGAGCTTTTAAACTTTATTTAATTATGTAAGCATTAGACCAAAAAATGTCTACTGTAGCACAGTAAATTAGTTTTAGTAAATCACCCAGATTTTAAACTTCCATGTCACAGATGGCGTTTCTGCTGGTTCTTTTTGTCTGGAAGTGTTGCATAAAAATGAATTGAAATAGTCTTGCAGTTTTACTATCCCATTCTTGACTTGAAGCCAAGAAAAACATCACCTCTTCTGCAAAAGGGAGACAAGAGGGACAGGCTGCAATAAAAGCTTTTATTAGCATTATGAATACTCTGAAATGACACAGCACACAAACAAGGTAGATTACTTTAATGAATTCTAGTCATGATAAGTCCGTCCCATCTCATTTGCCTCTCATGAAACAAACCTCACCTAAATCTGAACCCTTTGTTTACAAGCACCTGTCCAGCTAAGCTGAGATATTTTAGTAAAAGTAATTAAAGGCATTTTAGAAATATGTCACATGCATATTAGCATATTACACAAAATATGAGCAACATTGGTGGCTAAATGTAGCCTTGCTTTGGTCTGCAATCATCACTAATAACTCAAGCATGTTTCTAAAGTTGAACCAGTATGAATGAGGTTGTCATTCTTATGTTGCTGATTCTACATTTGCAGTGTTCAATCGACAGACCCCTGTAAAGCAGGATATAGGAAATGATGATTGCAAATAATTCCCTTAAATATATAGAGCAGTCTCCAGCAGATTTAGGGTCTGTGTGATTCCTTTAAAATTGGCAAACATTATGTAGCTCGACCTGATTCCCATAAATTTAGAGAGCATATTCTCTAGCATCATGCAGCTCTGCCTGGTTCTCTTAAATGTAGCGAATAGTCTGCAGCAACTATAGTACGACTCGTAAAATGGGACAGCACACTTAAAGAACGTAGCTGTATAAAGAGAACCCCATGTTTCATCATTCTTCATTTCACAGTTTTTATTTTCACTGCTCATAACAGCAACGCATCATCTTGGGGCAAAAAATGCAAGCTAGCCTTTAAAAGAGTTTCATGTTAATTTATTCTCTTGTAATTCAGTATTGCGTCACTTGCGAAGGTACACAAATGAATCTGAGCATCATGAAAATACTGCATTTCTGGGGAGCTACAGCTGGGATGGAAGAAAACATGAAAATGGCTCTGCTCTCTACTCCATCTTGCAGGAATCGTTGAGACTTTTATGAATAATGCTCTTTGTTCTGTCCATATTTGTGCATGCATTAGTTTAGTTGCACTGTATGCTATGCTGGGATGGAATCGTGTCTGTGTGCTGGAATAATACTCTGCATGTGGCTTTGGAGTGCTGAAAGCCTCTTTACTAAATGTGTGTTTTCAAGTGCTGGAGATGAGTCCTCTACAGTAGCTGGGCATGAGCAGTGCTGGAATATGGATTATACCGGCTCTCCCCACCATGCCCAGCTATTGCAGATCAAGAATGTAGTTATTCTGATCTGTAATTCACTGTTTATGCAGTTCATGGGTTATTTTTCCCTGAGTTTATTTTGCTATTTCTGCTCTTAAAATAGGATAAAATAAGATTGTCTTAAACTGCTTCAGCAGTTTAAAATAGTGATTTTTCCGCACTTTTCTTGCCTTAGCCAATTTTCTTTTCCCACACTTATCGAAGCATCCTGAGCTGATCCTTGCTAGTCTGCTTACATGTGTATGGATCACTCACAGCAGACGTTACTGAGATCACGGGGACGCTGCTCCCTTCAGCCTTAATTTGGGACCTGCAGGTTCTGACTGCTTTTTCTGCTCCAAATCGGTGATGGCCTCTTTCTCTCACTCTGGGAGCCGCACTATTTCAAGGGGGTGGGGGTGGAGCACTCCGGAAATAAGTAATGCCCTGTAAATAAGCGCAAATATGCTCTTGGGCAATACTGCAGACACAGAGGCACGCTTACATAAGCATTCATATATTGAATACTTTCAAACGTATTATTATGCATGGTGGTGCCAACAGCTATTCAGTCTTGGATTGTTAAATTGGGAGTAAAGCAATAAATTTGAGACACAAATTGAATCATACTTGCTCTGTCGTTCTCTGTGGGTAATTTGGTATTTTTAAACACCAGGCTGACTCTTGCCAGATCCATTTTTGTGGAGAACAAAAACGAGTCACCTTTCTGCATAACCGGCTCAGCCTGCTGAGTCGATTTGAAAGTGAGAAACAAATGGCATCAGCAGAATTGCCTTAAATCCTATACCTTTTTTTAATACAGTGTCACCTCCAGGAGAGTCGGCACTTTATTGAGAACAGTAAACATGAAATTGTCCTGAAATACTTTCCTGTCAGAAAAGAGTGTATATATAAACACTAACCTTGGCAATCCTTACTGTAAGCAGCTTCATTAATGGCTTCCAGTTGGCTTGTGGGATCTTTGTAGTTATTTAAAGTATAAACTTTATTACCTCTTGAATGGCTTCTTAAGGTTTTTAGCAGAACTGAGGAAATATAGCAATGGTAACATGTATTAGAAGAATCCTGGATGATTTGTGGTGGAAGCTTTGTCAGTACTGGTAAAATGCCTCATGTTCATGATGTAAAGGTCAAGGGTTTAAATTCACAGGTCTGCAGGTTGTAATGTGCCTTTTCCATACCCGATTTGTAATGACAAGTTTATATGACTTCACAGTTTTTTTTCTTTCTATATCCTAATCCACACTAACCAAATAAACACAAACAAATGCTTGGCCAGTCGGTTATTTTACTGCACATTCTAAGTCACCTGTGGAATATTGGTGTTTGCTTGATTGGCTTAATTATTTAGTAACTAATATTATAAGTCTGGATCCACCGACAAGTCCTGGGCTTTCCTCAGTGGGCTTTGCACTCAGTCCATCAGGGTAAATGAAATCCTAATGTTAAAGTTTTGCAGTACTAATTCCCCTTATTGACTTTAACAAGCATCAGATCATTGGCTCTGGTTTTTGAGATTTATAATCCTGTTTTTTGTGTCATGTTATTCAATGGTACAGGACCTTCATTGCTATGTACAGCAACAGTATTTGATTGACTTCCAGACATGTAGGAAGGAAGTCAATAAATCCTCAGAGGATTGACTAGCTGTACATCTCTTATATGAGCTACCAGTATTTCTTATAGAAAAGAAGTCAAGACTAATCCTAACTGGCAGAAACTTCACTTCATTGACAAATATGCTGACAAGCCCTGTCTTAAGAAGAGAACGTCTTGATTGGGAAATTTCAATGAATTTTATGGAAGGTTGACAGAATATTGTGTTTATATGTCACACCTGAACAATTCCATTGATAATCCACAATAAAAAAGGTGATGCAAGAATTTGGACAGCACTACAGTAAACTGTTGCACTGGAGAGCTGCAGCAAGAATTTAATTAAAGCATGATTTTCACACAGGATTTTCAGTTCATCCACATAAGTAATATGCTATCCACAGTGTATTTGCCAAATGCTGTTTACTCTAAGCAGAGTCAGGCGTGTTTGGATAAGACCGGATTGAAACTCTGTTGAAGTGAAGACTTACTTTAGAAACCTGAAATTAGTTTTGGATATCTGTGCCTACACAGGGCAGTGGTGGCTCAGTGGTTAGGGCACTGGGCTACTGATCAGAAGGTTGTGGGTTCAAGCCTCAGCTCCACCAAG
>JAOUQW010014856.1:0-12159 GCA_028565825.1 Olivaichthys viedmensis
TCTGATGGTTGATGTGGACATTACCTGAAGCTGCTGGCCCGTATCTGCATGATTTTATGCATTGCGCTGCTGCCACATGATTGGCTGATTAGATAATTGCTTGAATGAGAAGGTGTACAGGTTCCTAATAAAAAGTGCTCGGTGAGTGTATATCTATATACACACACACGCACACATACAAAATGGGAATCAATGGGAATAGACCGGCCCTCCAGCCAAATTTGTTTTTTCAAGGTGACCTACTTGCCAGTGAAGTTGAATAGTCCTGGTTTACACTCTACTGCAGTCTACTGCCAGTCAGAATGGTCGCATTTGCATTTTTTCGATAAGTGCTTCAGAAAAAGGGACAAGTTATCCTTGGATTTTTTTTTCACATAAACATTAAAGGTTTTTGTCAGTACATCTAATATTATTACTATTGTTCCTCATTTATTAATAGATTTTCTCCAAGTAGTCTCCTAGTTTACTTTTGCCATGCCCAATATAGATGGTGAAATCAATGTGAAATGATCACATCTCAAATAAAGGAAATCCGCCACAGCCATCTGTGCCCCCGGCCTGTGGATCACCTCGAACTTAAATGGCTGCAGAGTCCGATACCAGCCGGTGATCCGCGTGTTGGTGTCTTTCATGCAGTGGAACCACTGGAGCGGGGCGTGGTCCGAACAGAGAGAGAAGGTTTGTCCCAACAGATAGTACCGGACCACCCACTTGATGGCCAGACACTTCTTTTCTATGGTGTTATACCGACTTTCGTGCACCGAGAGTTTTTGGCTAATGTACATCACCGGGCGTCACTTTCTGGGACAACACGGCCCCCAACCCCCTGTCCGAGGTGTCTGGTTGTGGTTGGTCAAGGGACTGGTGACGTCCGAATAGTTAGACACGAACCTACGATAATAGCCAGCCCCAAAAAACTGCTTCACCCCCTTTTTGGTCTTGGGTCTTGGGCAGGTCGCAATTGCTGCAGTCTTATCAATTTGGGGACACACCTGCCAGTGACCCAAGTGGAACCCATCCAATTGCACACTTCTTAGGGTTCGCCGTGAGCCCTGCCCATCTCAAGGCCAGCAGGACAATTCGTAAAGTTCACATAGTGTCTGTGATATAAACGAGGTGCCTTGATCCGTCAGAATCTCTTTCGGTATTCCGACTTGGGAGATCACTCGGAAGAGCGCCTCCGTAACACCTCATGCAGATGTGTTGTGAGGAGGAACTGCTTATGGGTATTGTGTTGCATAGTCCACCAGAACTAACACAAAGCAGTACCCTTGCATGCTTCATTCTAATGGCACGATGAGGTCCATCCCAATTCTGTCGTATTGGACCTCGATTAGAGGAAGTGGGTGCAATGGCGCTTTTGGGGTGGTTGGGGCATTCACCAACTGACTGGAAATGCCCAGGGTCCCCACAGCTCCAGCAGGTCTGCCTTTGTTCCCTCTGGCATTTGTGCAAAGAACTGTTCCAGCGTCACCTGATCCACGACCCCTTCAGCGCCGCACTCCTCCACCAGCAACCAGCGATGGAAGGTGTCTCGGAGCTGCTGCCCAAAGGCAAACTGGCGGTCGACGTCGCTGAGGGTCAGAGAGCGGAAGCGCTGGCGCTGCTGTTCCGTGGTCTGGCCGACCTGCTGCAGGGTGGCCCTCTTCAGGTCCCGGTACTCCAGCTGGTTGGCAACCGGCAGTTGTTGAGCCATGAGCTGGGCTTCACCAGACAGCAGGTCTCTGGCCAGCCCGACAAGGATGTGGTGTGCTCAAACAGGTCCACACGGGTTGTCGTGTGGAGACATTTTGGCTACCATGACATGGGCACTGGTGGGCTGGACGAGGCTCTGGAGCACCTGCTAATCCTCGCTCTGAGCGGTCACCAGGGCCTCAAAGCCCTGCTACTGCTGCTCAGCACAGAGGTCGAGGAGGGCCTGGTGTTCTTGATGGAGGCCAGCGAGTGCCTGGAGGATACCGGCGAGAGGAGAGGGAGCGGATTCCATTGAGGCGTATTTGTCCTTTCGGCACCACTGTAACACCTGGTAGGTGGGAGAGGATGAAGGAGGACAGAGGAGGCAGGCTTTGTCCTGATCAAGGAGCCGGTGTCTCCCCGCTTTATTTATTCTTCCGGCGCTTTTCAGCCACCGGGTAACACAAAATAAATCAAAACTCAAAAGTTATCACAAATATATACACACCCACGCAGGTACTGTTCCACTCCGGAACTCGCATCCTGTGCCTCGCTCTCCTCTCACTGCAACACAGAAGGGTTTTCAAGGTTAAGGTTAATCACATGCAGGTGTAGACACGCGGATTACCTGCTCATTCTCTGTGACTCCTCCCTCGTTCCACAACCGGCGCTCAGCCACGCCTCCTCCACCACAAACTGTAATGCTGACAATTTTTCTAAATTAGTTTTGCACTTCAGAAGGAGCGTTAGCAATCCCATACGGCATTACCAAATATTCATAGTGCCCCCTAGTGGCTAGGAAGGCTGTTTTCCACTCATCGCCCTCTCTGATTCTGTTGTAGGCACTTCTGAGGTCCAGTTTTGTGAAGATCCATGCTCGTCTGAGCTGTTGTATGGCTGCTGAGATTAACGGCAAGGGATATCAATATCTCTCAGTGATCACATTGAAGCCCCAATAATCTATGCATGGTCTGAGAACCCCCCACAAAGAAAAATCCTGCTGCTGCTGGGGAGGTTTCAGGATGAATATAACCATGTTGGGGAGCTTCCTCAATGTACTCCTAAGGGTGAATTCTACTTCTAGGGGGAGTGAAACCTGGAAGAATGTTGATGGCACTGTCTCAAGGCCTGTGTGGTGGTAACTGGGTGGCTCTGCTTTTACTAAAAATGATAAACATAGCATGGTAATCACCATTAATGTCCCAGCTGGTGGAATGCTGATGATCAGGTTGGCCACAGTAAAGGAACAAGTGTTCTCTGATGCATCATTGGCTGTCCTCTGAAGTTAATCTAGACCGACCCATCTGCATGGGTTCTGTGTGCTGAAACTTTAACCACGGAGGTGAAATTGTAGGTGAGAAGGTGGGTGAAAAGGTTTTCTGCTGGTCCCAGAACAGGTTGCCGATGGAGTTAGAGAGCTGGATATATTGTTCAAGGGAGAGGGATTTCCCTCGGCACGCCATCTCTGTCTGTAATTCTGGAGAGAGGCCCCTTCGATACATAGTGAGGAGAGCTGTCTCACTCCATCCGCTACCAGTGGCAATCGTGCGAAATTCAATGGCGTAGACAGAAGTGGACCGGCTGTTCTGATGGATTTCACAAAGCAGTGCCCCTGGGTCCTGTCCTGATGCTGGATTATTAAAAACTGCCTTGAACTGGTTGAGAAACTGATTCTCAAGAGATCTCCACAAAGGTTGAAAGAGTGTGTAAACAGAATGGAAGTCGCAGAAATCAGTCACGAATAATACACGGCCCCGAACTGCAATCAGGGATAGCAAGACTTTGCAAACTGTGGAAGTAAGTTGAGCATCTTTAAACTGTGTGAAATTAATGAACAATGGGAAACAGGTGAGTGAGCAGGTGACCCGGAAGTGCTAGTATTCAGGAGATAAGGATCTCTGGTAATGTGGGGTGGTATTGTCAGTGGAGACTGTGACAGTATGTAGCAGAAATTACTTGTAATTACCACATACTTACCTATTAAAAATACTAGCTACTTAACACATACTTGCTTATTGTTACTTGCTATTTACCAGATGCTTACCTATTAAATACTAAATACTTACCGTACTGTAAAAGTAAAAATGAGCGGCTAAATAGAGTGATTTGTTTTTATACTCTGCACTTGGAGCCATGCAGCTGCTTCCATGTTTCGGGGCATTGACAACTGAAAGGTCGCCGCCCACAGATACAAATAGAGGCCCAAATTCTGTGTCCACAGTGTGTCCATTTTAGATTCTAGTAAAGCGTAAATCTTCCCTAAATCACATTTCTATAAATATGAACAAACTTCAATAATACATACTCTTTATCAAACATAATAATAATAATTCTATTTAATCTATTTGTACCACTAATCTGTTACTCTGCTCAGATCTGTTATTACAGTGTGAACTGTGAACAGTGAAAAACATTTTAATAAAAAAGAAGAAATGGTAAGATATCATGACTCCAACTATTGCAGAGCACACAAACTCTGTTTCCTAGAATCCTCAGCGGCGCACGTCACCACAGGTTCCAATACAGAACACGGACTCCAATTCCCATGAGCCCTCACAAGACAAACACACCTGCTCCCAATCACCCCTCAGTATAACACACACACACAAGTTTCTCGCTCCTGCTTTTGCCAATGACGATTCCAAGCACTTATTCCATGCTATTTACTTCCCGGTTTGACCCGGTTCGTTTCTCACTATCGTTTCCGTATTGCCCTTTGATATTCTGTTCGCTGATCGCCCGACCTTCGCCTGTCCCTCACTGAGTTTTTCTTTGCCCTTTTGTTTGACACCTCGATTTATTAGCTTAGTCCGCGCTTGCATCTTACACCTGCACAGCTGCGCGACAAAAGAAGTAGCATTTGATCCCTTTTACTGGGTAATAACAAAAACAATGGTCTTAAGTTTTTCCAATAAAAAGATGATCTGTTGCCTGAACATCAGTTATGCTAACAAATGTTACAAAAAATATTTTTTTGTATATTTTGATTAAGCGAGAGAGAGCGAGAAAATGCTGCAGGGGATGTGGCAGATTCCCTAAAAATTATATCTAATATCTTGAATGGCTATAGGAACAGTAATTTATTTCTTCAAAATCAGACATTCCAGGGAATAAATTAACATGATTCATTGTCTTTCAGCTGAAGAAGTTAAAAGTAGTAACTTGCTACATGAATTACCTGAAAAACTTTACCCTCTCCTCCATGGCCTCATCCACCGTGGCAAACTCTACCACCAGACTTGCCGGCTTTCAACAGCTCGTAGAGCTCTGCTGCCGGCATATATTCCTCCTCCTCGTTCTTTTCCGCGGAGCGAAACGGGGAGTGGCTCACTCTGTCCATGTTTAGGTGAGTGATTCTGTCACGCTTTGTCTGGGGACGAGTGACAGACACACGTGCGTAGCCGCTTAACAACATTTATTTAACTTGTCTTCAAACATCAAACACATACGGGATACACTAACACCAGCAACACATCGACATGACAAACACAGCGTAACATACATGCAATCACTCACAACACGGGACCGAAACAAGTGGGTAATTATACACATGCTAATTATGGAAATGAAACATTAACACGAAGTGCGTGGGGCTTGTCGCGCGCGCCGGTGTGCCCGTGACAAACGTAAGATTTACCTGAAAACCGCAAGAGTTATTTTAACACTTTAGATGATAATACAACACTGTATGGCTATAACCACTATGAGTATATAGTAAAAATAAATCTCCAGTGTTGAATTAAAACCAAGTGTTGAATTTACTCATAATGAAGTAAATAATGAATTAGCACCTACCATGTAAATACACTCATACAGTTCAGCTGGATACAAAATTAAACACAATAAGAGTTTAAGCAATAGTTCGATCAAAAATGTAATTAAACAATTTACCTCAAATGTAGTCAGCAAAGACATGTTTGGTGACCAAATTTTGCACATTTAGTTTTACACTAGAGCAACAAGGCTAGTGTTGCTAAGAAGTAAGGGAAGTTTATTTGCTCCAGTTTAGCACTGTGCAATGCCTAAATTATTGCACACTTACAACAAAACGTATTTACTAATCTCAAGTAGACTTGATTATGTGGTTTCTGACACTGACCATTTTGAAGCCAGAATCACTTTCTTGAACACAGTTTTAATCCGGACAAGAATCAGACTCAGTTAGGAGTTGTGGCCCAAAGTTTGTAGGTACATGAAATTCAGTTTGCACATTGCTAAACTAGAGCCTATAATTTTTCATTACTTGTTGGCTAGATTAGCCTCGTAGCGCCACTACAAAACTACAGAAGCAAACTTCAAACACCAAACATTTATTGGATGATATACAGTGCATACAGAAGGTTTTCAGACCCTTTCAAGTTTCAGACTCATCTTAAAATGGATTAAACTAATTTTTTTTCTCATCAATCTACACACAATACTTCACAATGACAATGCAAAAACAGGTTTTTGGAATGTTTTGTAAATTTATTAAAAATAAAAAACTGAAATATTCCATTCCACATACTCAGAGACCGATGAAAACCCCTCCTCCAGCTCTAGACCCAAAACAACATCGATAGGTAGTCCAATTTCCCTTCCTAACAAAACTCTATAAGGGGTGAACTTAGTACTAGCTTGAATAGTACTACAGTAGGCCATCATAACAAAAGGCAGTAATAAATCCCAGTTAGTTTTATTAGCCACTACCAAAGAGGCAAGCATACTGATTATTGTATGGTTCAATCTTTCTACCAGTCCATCTGACTGAGGATGGTAGGGAGAAATACAGGTCTTCTCATTTTCCAATAGCTCCTTAAACAAAGATGATTCAAAATTCCTACCTTGGTCAGTGTGGATAACTTGAGGCATTCCCCACCTGAGAAGAAAATCCACCAAGCCCTTCGCCACAGTAGCTGCTTCTTGGTTTACTAGGGGCCCATTTAGAAAAATAATCAGTGATCACCAGAATATATTTATTGCCTGCTGCAGTAACTGGAAGAGGGCCAACAATGTCTAAAGCAATTCGCTGAAAAGGATGCATGGCTACTGAAGGCATTAAAGGGGCTCTAGGAGTTTTCCCCACAATTGTGTGTGTGGCACATACAGTACCTCACATGCTTTATACAACTCCTTCACATCCTTGCTCGAACCAGGCCAAAAAAAACATCTTCATACTTTCTCCCTAAGCTTGGCTACCCCCAAATGTCCACCTGTCATTGTATTATGAAGGCTATACAAAACATTTGGGACCATTGATTTAGGCAAAACCACCTGCTTACCTGTTGCATGGATACAACCAAACTTTACTGAAAAAAATCTTTGTAGAGAATAATTGTAATTTGTCTACCTTTGTAATTCGTCTACACTGCTGCCAAAACTTAAAATACATTAAACTAACCCAGTGTCTAGCAAAAGAGGTACTTTCACTGTATTTATCCCTCCCTCCAAATAAATACCACTACCTTACTGACCAACTTGGAGTACTACCTTGGGTCGTTCACTGGAAGGATCACAGGCAGACGACTGACCTCCATCGGCCGCCCGTTCTAGTTTCTCGACCAATATGGGTGGTCACGTCCGTGCCAGCATTTGCAAATAACACGAACTACACTTCCCAGAATCCCAAGCATCATATGACCCATCTCCTAACCCGCTCCCATTGTGGATCCCACTCACCTGTTGTCAATCAGCCAATCACCTACACTTGCAGCTCATCACTCACCAGCACATATATATGCCGCCATTCACACACGAACTTTGCAAAGTCTAGTTTGCCTGTTTACAGCCTACATCTCTGAGCATTTTCTGGATATTGGATTTACTAGTTATGACCTTGGACTCTTCTACCCGTTTCGGCCTTTTGGATTTACCCTTTTGTAGCGTTGCCTGATTTATTTGATGATTTCCGGATTACTTGACCGCTGCCTGTCTGACTATGCTTTCTGCCTTTGTGATTTTGATTATCTTCTTATCCCACCCTGCTCTCATTTCCGCAGCCTTGTAAGTGTATGACATACGCCTTATATGATGATCACACCCACTTTCCCAACACACTTGACATCCTAGCCTCACGACTTTCCCCTCAACCTACCTCTTCTAGTTGTTTCTGGCTTTACAACTTCCACTCTACAACTCACCTCACCATTATAGCTAGGCCCCCTCTCAGCATTAGTTTGTCTAAATGAGCCATTTAAAGTTGAATAAGAAGTGATTCCAAAAGTTCTGTACTTCCCCTTGTAATGACTGAAAGTCTCACGAATAGGAAATTATGGCGATGGTTTAAAGTCCATAATAAGCTCTAACTCTGCTGCCAAATTCATTGCCTATTCCAAATGAGATGGTTTCGCGACCCTCACCAGTAAAAATGTCTGGCATAAAAATTGGTCTCTGTGTATGCATCTTTAAAAAGGGCCTCCTACCAGCCTCAACACGAACGTTGTCTTCCTCAAACATATTTGAATCCCTTCAATTTGGCTTATTGAAATTTTTAATTTGGCTTATTGAAGAAGAAAAAAAAAAGAAAAAAAAAAGGTCCCAGGGACAAGAACTGGATGTTCAATCACTTTATTTTTATTACAAGTATAAAACATAGGCTCAAATATAGCTACCCCGCTCTCAGCAAGCAATAACAGAAATAAAATCCCATTCACGTATTACAATCACTGTTAAACAATCCCACTTCAGACTTGACCAACCCACACTTGGTGTACACACTACTATTTCCATACACAAACGACCCAGATAAATTACTCAGACAGAGGCTAAAGTGGCACTGCAATCGCTACACACAAGCTACCTAGGTCAGTAACATAGAGGTTAAAGAGCTAAAAATGGCCCAAGCTCAATAAAATGCTAACAAGATTAAAACCATGGTGCACAACCAAAACACAAGGGAATTAGAAGTGAGTGGCAAAATGGTCAGAGACTAAGACAAACAGTAAGAAAGAAGAAGGGGACACAGCAAACACTTGCGTGCAATTCTCCTCGCCGCTAAAGTCCTTCGGACTCCAAGTCCTCAACAGCTATGACAAAGGCTAAGACCGCATAGGTTGCCCCTTATATTGCCGGTGGGTTGGCCATAACTCCGCCTCGAAGCGAACATGCCTCAGTTCCTTTACTCCCACCCCCTAAATTCATGACAGTATAAACGCTAACCCCGCCCTTAACTTTGTAACTTTTCATACGTATTGAGTCATGCGAATTGTTCAATATCAGACATGTTGAATTTAATTGAATATTGTAACACTTAATTCAACACAATGGGTGCATTATATTCTACTACAGAAACCTATATCCAGGAATTCAGCTCAAAACATGGCCAAGTTAATTAGCACCTACTATGTTAAATTAACTCCTACAGCCTGGATTAATTTAACAATGTAAGTTTTATTTCATTTAATGTAACTGGGTATGAAATAATGATTCCTATACTCTATGTAGTGCACTATATGTTCAACAGGAAGCTGTTTGGGGATTTAATTGAGCAACTTTAGCCAGAGATCTTTATCCAGTAATCCAACTTGAGGCTTGAACAACTTAAATATAACAAATGTCAGGACTGATCTTAAGCACTACAAAGGAAATCACACAGTGTTCTTAGTTAGGTAAATACACACAATGCAGGATCAATGCACTGGCTAAATTTACTTCAGTGGTTCACAATGCATGAAACTATTTTGACAGCGTGCACTGCGTGTTAATTGCATGGCAACCCGAGAAATGTTTTGTGGAATGACGACGACGACATGAGCATGGAAACCATGCAGGTATTTCAGCAAGTGGATTTAACAAGACATATTACACACATGACTGGTTACTATGACAGACTACTGGAAGATAACAGAAATACATGAGTACAATCATAAATAAAACGGTTTAGTGTGAAAATACACTGCTAGTTTGGGAAATTCTGCGTTTAGTAAGAAGTAGGCTGCATCAAATCTATTTTCCTCAATAACATTCATAGAAAGGGGGGTTGCATATGCCTGGGGTTGCATATCCCCTTTGTCCAAAAATTAATAGGGCCCGTTTTTTTTGCTGGGCTAAATGCTGCAAAAAAGCCAATGTGCAAAACCTGAGTAAAATATACTATCGCTCTATGGCTGGCACAGTTTGGCTGCGTCTGTAAATTTACAAAAGTGCCATAAAAACATTAGCCTACGTGGCATCCCAGTGCTGGTGTTTCGCTGTCATGCAACAATGGATGAGTCTTCGGGCTTTAAAATACAAAGTAGCTAATATTTTACAATGCGCAACCATGTCATTGTATGCTGCCATTGTCCATTGCACATGGCAATAAAGTTGCAAGCAATGAAGTTTATGTACTAATATCGAGATTACACTGTGATAGTCTAGGTGTATTGGAAACTGAAGAAATTTTGTGGCAATTGTGGCAAAGTTAGTGTTCTGCCTAGGTTTGTCCAAGGGCTAGCTTTCCTGACTGGCTAACTGCTATGTTTTTGGTTAGTAAGGGAGTGAGGAAAGTGGGTTGTCTTTTTGTTGCTTTTCTTTTGGGTCATAACAAAATGAACAGTGTCTTTATTGTGAAGACATTATATAAAATGAAAAATAGGTGGGACGTATTTAAGACCGAACAGGCTTTGGGTTGTTTTGCGTTTAAATATTATGTTTTGTACCGACATTGCTAGTAATTTTTCCTGCTTAAATAAAAAAAAATTGACTGCCATTTTACTATGGGACTCTGTATGTGTACTTCTGCACTTTTAATTAATTGAATGGTTGTCTCTGTTCAAGCGACCTTGTCTTTAGTAGGGTCACGGCTGTTGCTATCTACCTGTTTAAAGGCAAAGTTTGAATTTCTGCATTAGAACACTTGAATGAAAATGCCCAAAAAATTCTAACAATACCTATTTTTTTTTACATTTCATTTAAGAGAAAAAGGTTGGTTGGTTGGCAGACAGTTAAAGATAAGATGTAATAAAAGGTGATTAAAAACAAATTTTTGGAATAAATAATGTAGAGAGTGTGTTTCTGTCTCTCTTTGACTCTCTGATGATGTCATTTTGTTGCTCCTCTTCAGAATATTCAACAGGACAGTAGTTGATGGGAACTCTTTTAAGACATTTGTCAAATTTGCACAACTTTTGGCATATTCTACAATACAACATAGTTACCAAGTTAAAGGTGGAAATGAAGAGTAAAACAGCAGTACAATATCTGATAGGCATTTACTAAATTACCTATGTCCCATATTCCATCCTCTACCTGCTGATTTTCTTTTTCAATTCCCCACTCTTTTAGCACTTTTCCCTCTCTCTCTCTCTCCTTCTCTGAAGAGTGTCTTTTCATTTCGCCAGAGTGTAATTTTGCCAGTGCCATGCTCCTCTGATCCATACTACTAGGAAGAGATTAAATCCAGGCAGAAACTCTCTATTCAATATTTAAAATTTTAACATTTAATCCAAGGGAGCATTTTAATTCCAGGCTTACTGAGGAGGTTTGATGAAAGAGCCCAAGTGCAGCCTGTCAGCGCTCAAGTAATCGGACATGATGGACAACATAAATAAGGTATCAGACATGATTACAGTTTGGATGGCGGATGAGAGATTGCATTTATTGTTGAAAAAGAACACTGTTGCATTTTAGATGCACATAAAATAAAAAATTCTTAATATGGGCTGAATATAAGCCCATATTTAATACAGAATATATTAAATGTAAGTATTATATAAATATAATATAAGATCATGTGGGATAGATATCAAATCAAATAGGCTACTGGTCAGATGTAGTAATCAGAGTTACCGCTAGGAATTTTTGGTGCTGGTCACGGTGTCCGGAAACAATTCAGTTTACCGGACAAATAGGTAAAATTCCGGTCATATGCTATTACTGGTGTTAATTACTACAGTCGCGCAAAACACAAAGAATACAAGAATGACACCATCAAGTAAAATTAAGTATACCTGACTGGATTTTTTGTGTAAGCTATGTCAGCAGAACGTTCCATCTATATGCTCACACCGGCAGCGATTTTTCGCCTCACTTCGCTCAAATTGCTCTACGTTGGTCGCTAGTGGTCGCTCCTATCTTTAGTTTACTGTCAGTTGGTTTCACTGGTAGTGCCAGGCTAGTGCTACACAAACGATATATATGCAAAGGCATGCATTTAACCACAAATCAGATGTCTTGCTCATTTTGACCGTAAATCAAATGTAGTCCTGCTAAAATAAAACCACTTGTTCGTCCAGAGAATCTCCGAGAGTCCGTCCCTCAAACAAACCCCCGTAGCGAGCGGCATTAGCTTTATAACAGACAGAAGTATTTACCATATAGGGTCCAACTGATTGTTTTTAGCGTTACAGATTTTAGGGAGCTAAGAATTTGTATAACTCTCCATATGTATATGTATATATAGGGCAGTGGTGGCTCACTGATCAGAAGGTCGTGGGTTCAAACCTCAGCTCTGCCAAACTGCCACTGTTGGGCCCTTGAGCAAGGCCCTTAACCCTCCCTGCTCCAGGGGTGCTGTATCATGGCTGA
>JAOUQW010014883.1:0-12159 GCA_028565825.1 Olivaichthys viedmensis
ATTCCAATGAATAATACAAGAGATTTGTGGAAGAAAAAACAATAACTTTATATAGTATGTGTACTGTATATAAAATAAATGCACAAACATCCAATTTGAAATGGAAAACAAATGACACCCAAGATGTGTATATAAATGTATGCATTGGCTAGTGCATGAAATACTGAAAATATTTTAAATAAATGACAAATTATCTGATAATTCTGTACATGTAATGCACTCAATGAAACACCCCAACCATCATTTTACCCAATTTATTCTCTCGAAAAAGTGCTGCCAAAATGTAGTGCAAGACTCGTTGCATGTTTAAATTTATTGCATGATTTCATGTGTGCAGTTGGGAAAGTCACAGTGTTGCTACAAGCACTGACAATTGGGACACACATTTCATGAGACGCTGTGTGGCAATCATGATAAAATTTTATGTGAATTTCAAAGTTGCTATTCTCACTTGGCAGTATGGGTTTGTGGGCCTGGCCACTGTGAGAGTTCTAGTGTAGGGCTCCACTCTCGTGTCTGAAGAGTTCTCATCTTCACTTGTCAGGCCACCTCGTTCAGGAGCAGCCTTCTCCACACCTAATTAATAACATTTGTAAATTTTGCTATGAATAATGAAGCCACTAATGATGAAAAAGCCATCATTGAACAGAATACTCAGTTCAAGGCTCTGCCTGATTGTTCCTTTCTCACTCATGTGGTGTCTGCAGTTTGACAAAATGAAGTCTGCTTCAGGCTATAAAAAGAAGAGTCAAGTTTCAATATAACTATAAAGCATTAGAGAAAATATCTAGTTATGTGAGGAAATATCTACGTATGTGATGGACATAGATAAGGTGTGACTGTTTTACTTGGAGGAACAAATATTTTATTTACCTTGTCATCCTGAAGTGGCACAAACAATGGCCGGCAAAGCTCATTGTTCTGCTCCATCATCTTTTGAAGGTTGTACAGCTGTAAACCTTTATGTAGCTGCTGAAGCATAAGAAGAAGTCGAGCCAGAGAGTGCAGAACAATGGTTCTGAAAGATCAAATTTACAGAGCAAGAGTGCACACAGTGCACACAATGACCGTCAGCCTACAGTCTACAACCTGCATATATCTTACTGGCTTTAACAGTGCAAGAGTTCTAATACAAAGACATGTAACTCAAGTAAACTATATAGTACATAATTAGCTAAAGGAATTAAGAAGAATGTTAAATTATGAATATAATCATGTTGGTATCTACAAAAACACACAGAGACCTTATTATTTGGTCTTTTTTCTCTAAGCATATGGCACCTGTATATCCACAGGATAGTATGTCACCAACAAGGTTGTGACAGGCCTTCATCTGTGGCATCTGTAACCTGAAACATCATTTAATGCTATAAGTAGCCAAGTCTAATGACATATGACATTTAGAATATAACCAAGTGTACCGTTTGACATGTATACCTTTCTAATCAGTTCTGTGCTTTATTGATCTGTGATGTCTTCAGAGGTAAGCACCAATCTGTCCAAATCTCCTGTTGCAAGGTAGGTGTAGCACCAGTCGTAAAAATTGGGTGGTGGGCCACCTTGGGCCAAACTCACAGCCATAATTTCTCCAAAAGTCCTAAGGCTGTGTCGACAACAAGTCAGCTTTATCATAAATGCCTTTGTGGTGGTTATAGCTAGCTAGCATAACTAACTATAGCAGATAGGAAGTTGCTAAACAAGTAGATATGCCGTCTACAAATAACAAAAAAAAAAGTTAGCGACAGTTAATGAGTTCAACTTTTTACTGGAGAATAAAATGTATTTATCATAGTAAAGCAGCTGACTAACTAGCTAGCCAGCCTAACGTTAGCTGTCGAAAGGGACCATTTTGGGAATTCAGAACATGCGCACACTTGAGAAATGTTTAATTTCCTGTCGCAGACACATTCACATACAATACTTGTGCTCTTACATGGGATGAGTATGTGAGTTCGACCACCACAGTAAAGTTGGTTTATTTTTTATTGTTATTGTTTCTGCTCTGATAACTTTTGAACGGACTGTGGTAGCCAAAACAGGCGTACAGATTCGCAACAGTACGACCACAAAGAATGATGTAGCCCATCTGATTTGAAGTCTCTGTGACATTCAAAGCTGCGCTTATGGAAATGGGTCTAGGCAAAACAGTCAATAGCTCCATAATCACTGCGTGTTATTTATTTTTAGTTGCGAGACTGGCTTGCAGTAACGTTTCAACGTTTCAAAATCGACTCAAATTCAAGACATAAAATAATGTGTATAATGCAAGACGGCTGAGTTAATGAAAACTAAAATCACACGCACTTTAAATCACTTTTCTGTGACTTAGGTAAGTGCCACAACAAGGAGAGTTGGGCTGTTGGAGCTTGATTTAATTCAATTTTTATTTTTATATGAAGCACTATGGAGTAGAACTGTTAAGGAGAGAATATTTCATTCATTCTTGCTTTTGCAACCCCTACACTTGAGTTTTTATGAGCTCCTCCACAGCTTGAACACTGATGTTCCTGCAGCTCACGAGGTTCAACTGTAGCCTCGGGTAACAAACCAAATAGCTAGCGAGGTAACTAGTTTGCTCACTAGGAAGCAAAGTTATTGTGTTTATAATGTAAACTTATGTTGGGAAATTTGTATTTATGTATTAAGCAGAGACAACGGAAAATTGTTGCTTTACACTGTCTTCCTGTTAGTTATTTTAAATGCTGTTGTCTATTTAGCTAGTTTATTAGAGAATTGGTAGCTGTTGGCTATCTGGTCTTCATTTTTGTTCCACCTAGGAGCAAACTCGGGGTTATTGATGCACTCCACCTGCATGCGGCGGCACAAAAAAGGCTTCATAAAAGAATATATTTTCCTTCTTTGTCAGATTTGTCAAAGGATAATTATTACATTAATGCCAGTTAGCTTTTGTTAACTCTTTGTACTTTAACTAAACTGTATTAGTCTTTCAAAGTAGTAGGCCTACTTATCACATTGACACTGTTTTTGCACCATACAGAAAAAGACGAGTGTGCAAGTGAGACAGGAGCAAAGGACCAGAGATATTCTGAGACAAGAGACAGTAAAAAGCCCAAGCAGGTTAGTAGACCTAATTAGATCTAATAGATCTTAGTAGATCTAATTAACATAGATCAATGTATACAATTAAACAAGCTAATTATGACTGTCTTGAAAAAAAATAAAACAGATAAAACAGATTCGAGTCCAATGAGAGATACCAGGTGCATGCCAGTACGGGAGCAACAGTGGTGTTTGTCAAATAGACAGTCACAGGAGCAAGGGGTTGCAGGCATTGAGGTAGACATCAAGTTAGACCAAGTTATATCATGAAACAAGTAAGTTATGACAGTTGTCTTGGGGAAAAAAGGTGTGGACCTGATCTATTCCGTATACACTAATTTGTACACAGTAAATACAGGTAGCAGCGGCGCACATTTTTAAATCCTGAATTTGTGGAAGGAAATGGGAAAATGTACAAAGTTAAAGGAAGAACACAGACGATTAAGCACAGAAGTACAGCTTCTAATTTGTAAAGTGCAAAAGTACAAACTCCTAAATCCACTTAAAGTATGAAAGTAAAAGTAGAAGAAAGAGTCACAAATGCAAAAGACGTCTGCACCTCAAATCACACACTTATTTTCGTTACTGACGATAAATCACCTTTCGCCAAGGAACCAAGGAACGTGAGCAAACATCAACTAAAGCTAACTAACAACAGCTATATCCCTAATCTCTTAAATGTTAGCTAGTATGATAATAACTTTGACCATACAAACTAGCTTGCATGCTAATGGGTAACCAGTAGGTAGTGACAGGTATTAGGTCATCTGCATCTATGTTTTTTTATTAAATTTTTTTTATTATTTGATTTCTTAATCATCATAAAGGGTTTTTTTTTAATCTTCTTGTTTTAATCCTTTATGTTTTGCCCCCATGTAATTGCTGTCACATCCATTAGACTTTAGTTTTGTTAGGAATTTTAATCAACTGCTTGAAGCTGTCTGATGCAAAAATAAAAGTCACCTTATGACTTCCAAAAATATGTAGATTATACTGATCTGTTTTGAAAGTAGAAAGTAGAGGTTTTTCTTTTGAAATGTAGTGAGTAAAAGTCAAAAGTCTTAATTGAAAGAAAAACTTAAGTACAGATTCTTGAAAAATGTACTTAAGTGATTTTTTAATTCAAATCAGATGATTATATCTTCTATAAATAAATATAGAATAAAACATTAGGTGTTTGTAGTTTATAGGGTATAAAGCATACATAAATATGAAAAACCTGTGTCTGGTAGCACAGTCCCTATGCAATGCATGTGTATTATATTGGATTTAGCATGGAAATTTTCAAATACTACTCTTACATAAGTAGTGGCACACCAGACTCTATATTTAAGACACGCCTGCACTGATTGAAAAGATTGTGTATAGGGCAAATGTTTGAAAGCAATTGTGTCTGATTTGATGCAGCCGTCTCTGTATCAGTAAAGTCTGATACCACACACGCAATGTTCTTATGACTAGTGTACTATTAATTTTAAATATTATCAAATTAATCTCCTTTCATACTGTGTTTTTTTAATTTGGCTCCCTGTGGCTAAATGTCATTAATTATTCCACAAAATACTGAAAACATGGCCTAAACGTAATGGTGTTCACTGTAAGGAATGTAAGTTGCAGAACTTGGTTGAACAATATGCACACTTTAAAGAACCGAACAGGGATTCACTTTAATCCTGTATCGTTTGCGCTGAGACATAGTTTAAATTTCATTAATTCATCTTTAGTAAGAGCTAGAGCTAATCCCAGGAACACTGGGCACAAGGCTATTTCAGATTTTTAGGGTACAAATTAACTGTAGAATATGTGGCACTGCATTTGACCAAGGACTCAGTAGCTGTTATATTCAGATGGCAGAAACGGGAAAACAAGACTCAAAACAGTAACTAAAAAACAAAACAAAGGCACATCATAATGGAGTCCCTATGGTAAGCACAGCTGCAGGGAGGACAATATTGTGATATGGTCTAACAATCACAGTTAGAGGAAATAGTTAGGAGAGGAGGCTGTGGCTAATGTGGCTATTTGCAGTGGCTAATATACAAAAAGGCAGTACATTTGATTTACAAACCATCCAGAAGCTTAAGCGACAAAACGATGGGAGGTAATAACCATCTCTCCCAAAAGACAATTTAAGCCAGTGCTAATTATGCAAATAGACAACACTTCACTGAACAGGAGTGGATTGACTCAGGAGTGGATTGAATGGATTGGCACCTGCAGAAGAAGAAATAGCATTGGTAGAGTGAAATTCACAACACTTCAGTGCTAGACATGCATGTACACTCTAATGCGAGAGGGAAACACATTCCATACAGCTGACAATAGCAACAAAATAAAAGAAATCTCCACAAAAAAGAGAGCCCTTATTCATTTAAAAAAACTCTTTAAATATGCATGTGAATATAAATACATCTGAATATATTGGAAAGACAGTGGTATCATGGCCAATGTTGCTTGTTAACGCCTTTTACATGGCAATGCTGAGCACGATCAAAGATAAATTATGCATCCTCTCTTCCTTCCACAATGTTTTTGTTGTTCCCTAACTCTGCTGCTTTACTTCACACAGGGCAGGAGATATATTAGCAACTCATTATAAGGTTTCCAATTGGTGCCAGGGTAAAAGGAATAAAAATCATGTTGTCATTTGCTCTGATGCAAGATAAATGGATAGCAATTGCAAAGAAAATTAGGTGTTGCAAGCGCCAAACAAACAAATCTGATGCCACTATCGCAGGCTGACATCTGCCGCCATCAAATGTTTTGTTTCCCCAGAAAACCTATTAATCATGGAAATACAAAAATTTTAAAATGCATTTTGTTTACTAACGCCATAGAACAATTGTGGCCTGATAAGCTGAGCCCCAGCGATTTATAACCTGAAGAGATCCTTAGAGATTGGTAGATAACTAGTAAATGGTGCCTTGTATTTGGAAGCCTATGCACATCTACACTTGCATAAATGTCCATTTATTCTGTTTTCTGTGTTTGATTACATAGATAAGCCCTCAAGCTGGAATTCGAGCTTGAATCCCACCTTGGTCATAGACTGATTGTGGCTGATCCTGAAACTGTAGTGACCAGATATAAGGATGCTGTGCACTATATACATGTTACATACATTTATTCTGCTTGTATTGAAAGAAAAAAATCATTGTTTTGTTCTATGTATGAAAACAAAATCATAGTTTTAAAAAAAGGATCCATTTGTTTACAGCAGTAACTAGCTAGTATTAATTTGCAATCAATGGTGTACATTTTTTGTCCTATGGACAAAAAAAGAAAGGAAAAACCTATGTAACATGTCTTGAATCTTTAGAAAACACATTTAGCTGTCTATTTTTAAAAAGAGATCTAAATATATTTTTAGCACTAACTGGTCATTGTGCCTTTCCTCAATGTGACCCAAGCTGTGCTACTGTCTTTTACTTGCCCTCTTTTTACTCTTTTGTGTGTGCCCACAAGGTCCTCAGGGCTATAGGGTGTCTCATTACTTTTTGGGGGTTCAAAAGTACCCTCTATAAGCCCTTAATGCACCCTTTAGTGAAGCCTGTGAATGCAGACTCTTAAACCAAATCTCTTATGATATTGATGAGGCCCAATCATAGCTGAGAGGGTTGTTGACTGCAGAGAGTAACATGATGGATGCAACAACACTGAAGCAAACCAGGAGAAAACGATATTCAGCGTTAAAGTGTCTCTTATGCTTAATAGTCATTGAGTAGCATTCGAGTTGCAACGTTTGTGGAGCAAAAAATATAAAATAGGTCATTAATCCGAGTATGATTGAGCCTACATCATTTGATATGAAGCTGATTTCATCATGATTCATGATTCGTATTTGTGATCTTGTGTGATTTCTGTTTTGGTAAAGGGACAGATGAAATGACTCTGAACTTAATTTGTCTCCACAAGGAAGATGGAAAATGTCCTCGCAACGTATCTGCACAAGCATTTGAGTAAGTAATGACCTCGACCTTTGCCCAAATGCTCGGTTATTAAACCCACGCACCCTCAAGGACTGGCTCACTATAAGTGGAGGAGGACTGCAGGATTGCTTCTAGCTGAAAATTGTTGATCACATGACAAATAACCTGTTACAATTTAGATTTTTTTTTATTGGTTGAATGTTTATACCATCTTTAATAGAGCTTTTTAGTGATACAAAAAAAATTGCGGAGCATCACGAAAACCACAAGAAAGTATATCAGTAGCACTGAGTCCTTACATTACTAGGATCAAGGTGTCTTATTTGTTTAATCAAAACAGTACATAGACAAGCTCCATTATGAAGACCTATGTGGATCTTAACTTGAGTTTGGTCTCTAAAGGCCTCAGAGGGGTTTTCTCCCTTCTCTCACTCTCTCTGTCTTTCTCTCTCTCATTCTCACTCATATCGGCAATGTTGAAAGGCTGGAGCTGTGATTGTTCCTCTAATGCCTCAATTGGATACATTTATCCCCTTCTTGATGAATTTCTTTTCAAATCACACACACACACACACACCACCGATTCGAGGCCAGTGTCTTGAAACTCTGAGATCAGAGTAGAGTGTTACTGTTCTATCCAAAATGCCAGATCGAACATACCCAGTATTAATCAGAACAACTTTCAGTAATAATATTTTATCGTTATCGGTAATGAATAAAAGCAACCTCTTTAGTAAAGCCTTAGAGTACATAAGGAATTTCCACAATGAATCGGCTTTCTTGTTTCTTGTCCTTCAGAGGAATCAATAGTGTCTGTGGAAGAGATAAAGAGTTAGAGCTGCTTTTAAGGCAATACGTCTGCAAGTAAAATTCAGTTAGCCTGCGTGATAGTGAAGTCAACCGCAGGAGACATCCTGGAAATTAAATCGCTAAAATGCACTTGTAGTAGTTGCTTTTAGATGCAGTGTTTCTAAATGAACTCTTAGATTGAAAAGAGATGCATTTTGAATGAAGAATTGCTGTTTACTGTGTAATTACTGGCTTTATTTTCCGACTTAGTGGCTAAGTTAATGAAACATGTTTCAAATCTGTAATTTCACCTGAATTTTACGATCTGAGATCATCAAACACTATTAAAAGTCGAGTAAAAAAGAGTGAGAGAAAGAGGGAAAGGGTATTCAAGTTGCAAGCTCATGTATATGGAAATAAATTCATTTGAAGGGATGAGGATGACTTTTCAATTACTGGTGTCTAAGCTAATGGATGGGATTTGGAGTCAGATGACATGTGAACATTCAGTATTGGTGGAGCAGAAAGCCATAGCATTGCTAGAGTGTGAAGCAGGAAGCAGTAATGTGCTGGTTCAATAGTAGCAGGAAATGGCATTGGGTAGACTTACTGTGCGTAAGGGGGTTGGTAAGGGTAGTGTGAGTGTGTGCCCAAGTAGTCCAACTACGCTGGTCCAAATTGTTCCATTCTATAAACAATCATTTGCAGTTATTACAGATGAAAATGTCAGAGTTTAATTAAAGTGAGCAGCTATTGAATATAGCTCTATTGAAATGCATTTGCAGTACAAATCAGAATACTAATCTACACAGCACGTTTCCATTCTGTGTCATTCCAGCACTGGGGTCATTGTAACTGAAATAGCCTTACCAGCGGGCATTATTATTACAGTTATTTCATATGAAACCTCATTGTACATTTCTTTATTTGTTTTCCTTTTAGAATTTGTAGATCTATTTGTTGGCAGATCTACAGTATTTGTAGGCTCCATTGGAGATGTTTTGATTTTTTGTCTCTCTGTCTGTCCTCTGACTCTGACAGAATTGTAGTACTGTTTCGAAAAGTCCTCTCTTACAATCTTATAGACAGATTGACGCCCCAGCTGTGGATTCAGCCCACAGTTATTGAATACAGTTTGATGGTAAAATTGGTTTAGATGGCATTATTTAATTATCCCCCCCGCTTTTCCAACTTAACAAAGAAAATACATGGAATAAAGGGCGTGTTATCTGAACATCAGGCCTAAGGATTGATTTTGTTCCATTACTTTGTTGTTCTGTTTTTCTAGCTGTAGGTGGATCTTGGGTGTAGGTGAAAAATGTTCTTTAAATTGACAATTTAATTCAACTTTATCTCAACTGGGATCACATAAAAGTCAAACATGGGGTTTGTTCTCGCCACATCAGTGTTTAGATGTAATTAGTCTCAGTGTTTGGGCGTACTTGTGTATGTGTGCGATCATCTAACAGCTTGCTGATTGATGTTTCTGTGGCTCCAGCACATCAAGAGCAATAATTACACAACCGAGTGTAATGCATAGGCATACAGACACACGGGAACATTGTGAGCGAAGGACCTAACAGCGCTTTACTCTTACACTGTGAGGCAGGTCAAGACAGATTCTCTGAGATAGTATAGATTGAAAATGCAGCTTGATTTTTATTCTGACATGGTCCTCTCACTCATTCTCTGTAATCATAGAAGAAAGCGAGATCCTCTTTATCTCCCAAATAAAGTCATTGCTCAAAGCTTTGAGCTGCAATTAAAAGCAACCAAATAATGGAAGTTTTGTAATACATAATAACTTTTTAGTAGTAACTCTAGCCAGCACGTAACTCACGAATGCAATGTTAGACCTTAACGTGTGTGTGTGTGTGTGTGTGTGTGTGTGCCCATGTGTCACCCTTGGCTGTGTAATTATTGTTTGTGTTGAAACCACAAAACAGCTAACTAATCAATACAGCACGTGGGCCAAATGGAGGGAATGTGTACTTTGGGGAATGCTCAACATTTCTATTATAAAAGCATACACTGCACACACACTTATGCACAAGGCTTCAGCTTGAAAGCCTTGAAACCCTGACAAGAACCCTGTTTGCCTTTCCTTAGAAGAATATTGTGCATAAGTGTGTGTGCAGTGTATGCTAGAAATATAATAGAAATATAATAGTTCTGTTTGTGCACGCTATTTATGAGCACGTTTACTCAACACGATCGACTTAATAATTAATGCATTATACAACATTATGTGTGGTCTCCTCATGCCCATAGTGGCACCCATTAGTCCTCGGCAGGGGCACGCTGAGTCTTTACGCTGCCTGATTAACTCTGGCTTTTGTGCTCGGTGGGTGTGTGAAGCATGTGTAGCTGAGATAATTTTGCAGCCATTTTTAATTTCTCTCCGTTTGCCTCTCTCTTTCACTCTCTTACTCTCACACATGCAAACCCCCACACACATACACGCCATGAAATGCTAAATTGTAAGGTCTGTATTTTAATGGGGTTCCTGAAGCTTTCTAGCAAGCATTAATGGTAGTAATTTATCATAAAGTCGTAAAAGTGATTTGATTCTTTTTCATTCACTTCTAGATTACATTCGGCTTAATTTCCTTTCATTTCTGATATTTGAGAATAGGCTATCAAACACACGTAGAATAAGCATGTTTCCTGTCCTTTCATTGCTCATATTTAAAACAGATGGATTTTGTGGAGAGAGGTGTTTTATACTAATGACTGTACCTCAAATAGACAGGCATCATTTATACACAGATCACAAAGGATTTTTGCTTCTTGTGTATGAAAGACCTCATATATGGTTCAGTGTCCTATATTCAGCAAGTAGGGCTTCTTTTTTATTTATTTAGCCTATTCACCCCATTGTCACATGCAGCAATTACTATCTACCTTTCTGTCCCAGTTGTGATTACGTCCCCTCATTTCTCAGCTTCATACAGACTATAAGAAGAACCAAGGACTGATTTGGGCATGTTTACCTCTCCACTATTTATGCACTCATTGATACTGTATTATTGTAATGCACTGAGGCACAGGTACTTGGCTGGACTGAATTCTACATTGAGGACTTCTCATTATTCAGTTAAAATTGCCCGTTGTTATTTGTATCTCTGGTGAAACGTGCCTTGGCTTCACGTGTCCCTGAGCAAAGGTTTCCACCATCATTTCAGTAGGTTTTCATGGCTCCTGGCTGCCCCCTATTGGACAGGGTTGTGCCAGACTTCCCTTTTCCATTTTGCTTCATTTCCCGACAGGGAAAAGGTCTTAAAAGCAATTTACATTAAAATCATTTTTAAACATTTTATATTTGGCAGGCATTTGCTTATTAAGTGTTTATTATAATGGGAAAATCAACCAGTGAGGCAGTTATATCCATTAGTTTTGAGCTTGCTTTTGAAGCTCTTTAGATTGTTTTATCACTTCAACAGCACTACATTAACATTACTCTCAGAAAAAAGGTACTTTTTTTCTTTAGTATGTATCTTTATCCTGGGAAAGTGAATGTAGTGTCTTTTTAAAACTCATTTAAGGTGCATAACTGGACCTTAAGGACCACAGTTGTGCCTTAAATGAAGGGTTATCAACTCCAGTTCTGAGGAATTGCTGCCCTTGAAGAGTTTGATATTTTTCCTACTGATGACAAAACCAACAAAATCCAACTAATAAGCTAATTATCAAAAAGAAATTCTTCCGATCTTTACATCATTTTCTTCCAATTTAGTCTTTGCCAATTCTAGCTCGTTCTTCCTTATCACACGACAATGAAGGCGAAGGCTAACAAACGCTTCCTCCAAGACATGTGAAGCCAGCCTCCACAGCTTACGCAACTTCACAGGGCAGCTGAACGCGCTTGTAGGAGACCATTAACTGCCCTATTCCGTATACATGAACTAACAGACGCCTGCAATTGGCCATCCTTCCCACCCAGAAAGCAGGGCCAGTTATGCTTTTTTGGACTCCCAGCCACAGATGGATATGGCATCACCAGGATTACTGCAAGTGTTCATTTGACTCTTGTCATTTTGCTGTGTTCCAGTAGCATCTGCTACATACAGACTAGTTAAATCTCATCTGTGGATCGAAGTCCACAGCAAGGAATAGTGTCCAATTAATTTGTTTCTCAAAAAAAGAGATATATATATAAAAAAGCAAATGAATGGAACATATTATATGAATGTATCTCATATATACACTCACCGAGCACTTTATTAGGAATTCTATACTAATACTGGGTAGAGCCTCCCTTTGTAGCCCATCCGCATCAAGGTTTGACGCATTGTGCATTCTGGGATGCTTTTCTGCTCACCACAATTGTACAGAGTGGTTATCTGAGTTACCGTAGCCTTTCTGTCAGCTCCAACCAGTC
>JAOUQW010014957.1:0-12155 GCA_028565825.1 Olivaichthys viedmensis
CGAGACAAAGACAAGGAAACAAACAAACAAACGCGCGTGGTCGCGCACGTGGCTGCCGTCGCCATGGCTACCGCCACGCTATGGCCCACGCACAGCCGTGCGCGTGACAAAAATACAACGGAATGTGTCAGTTAGAATTCCGTGATGTCACAATGAGCCACACAGCACAGGTCTCTCCCTTTCTTTTGTTCTTTTTTATTCATTCTTTCTTTCTTTCTTTTTCCCCTTCCTTTCTTTTTCCATTCGTTCTTTCTTTCTTTCTTTCTTTTTTCCCTTCCTTTTTTCGCTTCCTTTTTTTTCCCCTTATTTTCTTTCTTTTTTTCCTTATTTTCTTTTTTTCTTTCTTTTTTCCCTTCCTTTTTTCGTTTCCTTTCTTTTTTCCCTTATTTTCTTTCTTTTTTTCCCTTATTTTCTTTCTTTCTTTCTTTCTTTCTTTCTTTCTGTGATGACACAATGGGCCACACAGCACAGGTCTCTTCCTTTCATTTGTTTTTTTTTCTGACTTTTTTCTGACCTAATGAATATCGAGAGGTTTTGTGTTTTAGGTCGGGGTTACACTTGTTGCATGACTACGTGTACGCGTGTGAACATCTGGAGGATTAAAACTCGCCAGCACTGGAAACATTGCCAGCACCGGAATATCTTCTTTGACCACTTCCTGATTTTGGAAGTAAACAGTGAAGATTGCGGGAGTTGAGCAGGCTATTATAACGTGTATCTTGAGAAAACGTCAGAAACAGCAACGCCAACGTAGCCGCCGTATCAGGCCATTAAACCAACCTCGTTGTGAAAACGAAGAGTTTATTTCTCTCGTTCTACCGATCGGTACGTTGTTTCACTATACTGCCCCCGCTGTTTACGCTGGTATTGCACTACACGTATACGTTGCGTAAATTCTTTGGGACGTGCACAATCAACGTGCTGAATGAACGAAGGATATGTACGGCCGCCGTTTTAAATGTCCGTATATGTAGTTAACAGCAAGTATAAACCCGGCATTAGATTTTAGATTTTCTTCTTCTGTTTTGCTATTGGGATGGAAGTTCAGTAAGGCCACACTTTGATGAAAGAAGAAAAATGATAAAGGTGGAATGTACGAAACATGTGCAGGAATCCAGTGTCAGGCTCATGGTATATAAACCCCATGCCAGCACGTTCTGTCTCATCACATGTTGAGACTCGGCAGCATTTATATGCACAATATGTTTGGCTTGAGACTAAATAATGCTCAGCTATGCTTCCCATCACTCATATTACTGCCATCGCATGAAGATCATCTAACTCCGCTAACTGATGTTTGATTTGTCTCTTCATGAGCGTCAGAAGATGTAAGATACAAAATAATGTCTTGCTTGTTACTCTCCATTTTGATGACTTTTTAAATGTGATGTAATCGGACGGCTTGTCAGCTGCTTATTGCTGAAAGTTGGGTAAAAAAAAATCCTGAGAATGCATGACCAAACCCTGCATTTATTTAATCACTGAGCAAAAATGAATACAACATTCTACTTTTGCTGATACTTATTTAGGAATATAAAATGAGACAAATAATTTTTCAGATGTTTGCGCAATTTGTGAATGAAATGGAAATATATCAAATCATACACCATTTGCTTGATTTCTTTCAATTGTTGTGATGCCATTTTTTTCATTCAATGGTAGCACACTTCTAACTAGGCAATGTGACAATATGATATTGTTATTGCTATAAATTATGTGATACGTTTTTTCTGAGTATATCATAGGTATTTTCGGTACTTCTACAACATCGACCAACATCAGTTACACAGAATAACGATGGATGTTGAAATTTTCCCTCTTGTTCCATTTTTAAACTGTTTATTTTTGGAATATTTTGGAATGAGAAAAATTATTGGACTTGGTTTTTCATATTGTGGCACTGCTGTTTTGCTGATGTGTGCGTTCCAACATTAACCTCAGCTAAACGAGATATTATGACACATATTGTGTATCGTGAGAAGTATCGGGATATATTTGTGCCATATTGCCCGCCTATATTCCTAACACACGGTGTTAATTGTTTTCTCTTATCAACTAGAACTTCTTAAAATTTATATTTGTGATATATGTTTGAGAATGATGAAATAAGAACAGATTTTGATGAAAAGTTTGGAAAGAATTTTGCAGCCAACAAAGTGCTATTTTTTATCAGGGAAGTATAAATTGTATGGCAACAGCAGTGATCTATAGACCTTCCTAAATACCTGTGCCAAGAGAAAGCAAAGAAAGCGTTGTGTTCGATGTGCATTGCTCAGGTGTGAGAGTTTAAATTAAATGGGGGGAAAATATGTGCATGTACTGGAATATCTTATGAGGAAAACTTTATTTATTGGTAGAAACTCATAAAATGTAGCTGCTGTACTTTTAGTAACATTTTAAAGTTTTAAGCTTTTGTTTCTGGGTAGACCCATTTCCTATATTTCTACATTTTAGCCTCAAAGAAGGACCACTTGTTTTAATGACAGAAAATAACAATGTGCATTAATGCAAATAGAATAGAATAGAATGAATTTTAGTTTGCATGGATAAAAACCATAGATGTGACGCTAGTTGTATTATCTACAGGGTGAATTCAGGTATTATGGTATACTTTTTTTTGGTCTTTGGTGACCACAGTCAGCATCCTACCACATTATATATTTCTGAAATCTTATGCAATATTCTATCAATGAAAAAAATAAAAATAAATCTTACTTTGTTTTTCAAGACAAGTCAACAAAACCTTATTAACCTTATTATAGCCTCTATATACGCGTCAAAGACCAAAATAATTTTCAAAATAGCAAGATTTAAAATGTAGTACTCTTAAAAATATGCCACATGGATAAATTTGTACATTTATTGTGAGTTTTTATGTTTTTTTTGTATTTCAGTATTAGATGTTAGAATTGTAATGCAGACCGTTATTTTTAAATTACATTTTTTGCACTTTAGAACTTTATTTCTCGCTTTAATATGTATTTTTTTCAGTCAACACCTTTTATGAGACAACGGAGAAATAAAAGTGGAATGATATCATATAATATTTATGCATATGAATAATTTTCTGTACAATAAACACCATTCGGATGCAGCATAAAAGACACGTCTCGTCTTTGACCCGTATATAAGAATGCATGCAGAGTTGCGAGGTCATAGTGACAGAAATACAATATGTAATAGGCTTTAAATGCTCTATAAGCATTTAGTCTAAAAACACGAAACGCATTATTTCAAAAGCAGACATTTCAAGTGTCTTTCATCTTGTGCAGCGTCTGTGAATCTAAGAAAGAAATACTTTTTTTTCGATTGAATTTATAGTTTAAAATCCACCAGAAAGTCGAATTCTTCCTAACAGAACAGAATCGGCACACCATGAAAGGGGGTGAAGTTACAGAAAAGGAGGGGTCTGAGTAATAGACATAGTGGAGGAGGTCTGAGACACAGAGAGAGAGAGAGAGAGCTGAAGTGAGTACAACTATATATATGAGGAGGAATGGAAGGAAAACAAACCCTCCTGACTCCTGGTTCTCCACGTTCTCCACTCTGACTGCTGCCTACCTGCACGTATCTGTACTGGTGAAGATGCTTTCACCCATGTGGTCGGTGCTTTGTTTTGTCTGCACTGGACTTCACCTCGGCCCCGTTCTCTCGGCCTATTACTCTGGTTACTGGCATCATTTTAGGGACTGTTACAGGCCGCCATGCGTCCATGCATATAACAGGTTCAGCATGGGATACCTAAGACCAGGTGAGTGGGGGTTTGTCTTTCTTTTTGTCCTGTGTGTATCTTTCAAACAAGTGATTTTCCAAGTATGTGCTGTATAATAAGTGGATACAGTATTTATATGTAGTATTGTATGAAACTGATATAATTGGCAGTCAGGTTAGTCAAATGCCTTTATTTCTGATCTCATGGCTACTTAGGAACAATGTTGTTGTGTCTGCTTGTGTAACTATGTGTGTGTGTGGTGAGACAGGAGCCTCGTTCACTTTACTTCCCGCTGTACCACCCAGACAGGCCCCCCACTCCACTCTTTACCTTCTCTTTCATACTCCTCACGGAGGATGGAGTGTTTATCTCTATTTTCAGGTTGTATCGAGTGCAGACTTGGCCAGCCCTGTGTCTGACGCCGCCAAGTTTACTCCTTCGCGACAAGTTTGTAAAGTGAGGAGATGGAAGGCCGTAAAAACAAAATAATTTTTTTTAAATCCTCTTCCTTAGCTTTCACAAAGTGTTGATTTTTGCACATTTGGGTGTTTTTTGGGGCTCACTACATTACCAGATTACAGCTTCTGCAGTGGTTTCAGGTTAGCAGAGAACCGGAAAGCAGGAGCGAGAGCCGTGTAAACCGTGTTAAATATCCCTGCGTGTTAGTGTACTGTTCATCCTGTACACCACAAAGCCAGAGGGCTTAACAACTTGGGTCGAAGCGCTCCACATTTTCAGTCATTTAGGCTAGTTAAACTCCAAACCAAACAAATGTGCACTGTGCGAATGGAACGTAAGATCTCGGTCTGGCAGCTTTCCTGGACCTGCAGTCTCTAAAAGCACGGCTAAATCTATTGCACCAGCTCCATATGTGTTCTGTTACTGCAACCTAAAGCTGACATGAGGGGCTAAGTCAGTGCCGAGGGCTACTTCACCAAAACGGTAACCATAAAGGAAGGCTAGCAGCCAGCTAGCATGATCTTATTTGTATAATACTAATTGACAACCACAATGTTTCATTCATTATTAACCACGTTAGCGTATAGCTCTGTTCATTTTAAATGGGGTTGATTGGAGTCCTTTTTACCATTATCTAGTGTAACTAAGCATATACACTAGCATTCAAAAGTTTGGAATCACCCTTCATATTTTATGAACAGTCATTATTCTATTCACTAAACTCTTCTGCAGTGTAGTGGATCTAATATATCTAATATAAACCACACACCTAAAGGTATGTAAGGTTTTGTCTAGAGGTTGTATAGCATCCTTTAAGTATCCACTTCAAGATTTGATCACTTTCCAAAAAAAGAGGTATTCTGGGTATTCTTTAGATTAACATGGTTCTAACTTTCTAAAGGGGTTCTACTTGAAACCTTTTCTGAAAGGGAAACCCTCTGTTGTAGGGTTCTACATAGAATCTTTTAAGGGTTCCCAAAATCACTGCTTTAGAATGACATTTCAATTGCAGCTTGATTTATTTATGCTTTTAGAAAAAAAGGTTCCTCAGAGTTCTTTGGATAGTTAAGTGTTCTTCGTTTCCTAAAGGAGTTATACTTGGAACTTTCTCGAAAAGGGAAACCCTCTGTAGTCTGAACTTTAAGGGTTCCTCCAGAGGGACAAGCCAAAGACCCCATTAGGGGTTCTAGATTTACCTTCTTTTTTTATTTTTTAAATGTGTATGTCTTCTTGTCTTTACAAACCTTTTCATGCGAGAAACAAAAACAATATATGACTGTATTATATCTTTTTTTATATATATATACTGGTAGTGCATACATATACACTAGCGTTCAAACGTTTGGAATCAATGTTTTTCAGTAATATAAACATTAATATAATCATTTGTAGAAAGCTGTAAAACATTGTGTCCAGAATGATGACTCAAAAATGACTATGAAAGTTTTACAGCATCAAGAGTGATGATAATATAAACATTAATACCCAGAATGCCTCTTTTTTTGGGAAGCAGTGATCAAATCTCGAAGTGGAGACTTAAATAATAATTATCTATGTAGAGTCATTTCTCTTTTATCAATACATTTTTAACATTTCACTTTTTAAATGACTTTTAAATAACTTTTTCCCAAAATACTTTAAATATCAAACAAAACCTCTAAAAATGCAAATTGATTTTGGCTGCCCCCTGTGTTTAAGTACCTAATTAAGTCCCACAAGGGTAATTTGTCAGGTGGTTCCAATTCATACCCATATTTACTTTCCAATCAAAGCCAATGGCAAGAGCTTGGTGCTGGTTCTACGCGTGACCCTGAATGCATTTCCATATTGTAGGTCATTAATGGAATGCATTTGGGCAATTAAAGAAAACATCGACCACACGCAACGAACATTCCCGAGCTAAACTAACAGCGTTAACAGTCTCTATTGAGTTTCATGGATGCAGTTTGTTTTTGCTATTGATCGATTGGAATGGAGATACCTCTGAAGCCCATATGGTGCTCATTTCCAAATAATGGTGGAAAATGGTGCCAAGGAAAACTGGATGACGCTGCACATCTCCTGCAGAGGTTTTGCGACGATACACTACTACAAACCAGATTATTGCTATGTTATAGGTTCAGAGGCGATGCTATATAACACTAGGTTCTTTCATTCCTTTTGGAAGGAACGGTGCTTACATTGGCACGAGAGGTCACGGGTTTTTGTTTAAAGAGAAAGCAGTGAGAACATGCCGTTCATACTAAAGAAACAAGCGGGGAGAAATGTGGCGTGTGTTACTCTTGCTTGGAAAGAATATATTTTAGGAACACATCCCTCCCAGTGGGTCAGGGCACCCTCAGGAGCTGAATGAACGAGAAACCTCAAGCTCAAGTGTGTGTTCCGCTTTTGTTTTCTCTGGGCTGAAAAGCGAAACAGCAGCTTGGATCTAGGATTGATTGATGGAATGATCCAGAATCTTAATGCATGACACTGTGGCTAGGAGAGCTATGATCTCTAAGCTTCTGGAAGGAAGGCTGTATAATGTTAGAGACATTGTAGCAGGTATCAGATAACATTCAGTCAACATCCAAAAAGAGCTTGAGGTTCTCATCCCAGTAGTGCCATGTGCTGAGCCTCACCTATTGAAAAGATAAGGTAAAAGGTAACACAGGTAACATCAGGAGCAAAAGATCAGGGTTCTAATGATATTTGGAGCATAAAAATCAACATCTAGATTAGGACGACAAAAACATATAAAGAAATTGTCACATCCAGCACGACCTTGAGCTGGTATCAACAGCATAAAAATAATAAAAGAGGCTAGTTTATGAGAACTGATCCCAACACATTGTACGTCAGAGTGAAATTAGTGTTCCGAGCCAGACTTTTAGCTTTTGCTAGAACATGGCCAGGAACCGCCTACTTTCACAGGAACGGGCCATTTGACTGACATTGCAGACTTTATACTAACTTTTAAAGATGCGATGGCGTGAACATTTTTCAGTCCAGTGACTATATCGTGCTCTGAAAAGCTCATTGTGTTTAAAAGTTTGTATTCCTGTCGGAAAGTAGTGTGTGGAAGTGCGCATACACAGAAGTGCGGAGAGCCAATCGGATTGCAACCTTCAAAATTCTGAAGCTTGGGGCGAGAAAAGTGTACAAAAGATATCAGATGCTCCGTGAGCCGTGGACAGAGTGTCTGAGGTAAATTAAATTTTCAACTCATACCTGCTTGTATTTGTTGCATCTTTTGGTGTGTAGTGGATGAGGAATGGATACCAATAGTGAACCTCAAATAGATACATATGTTCTGTCCATATAGGGTTCTCTTTTTTATCTATAAAGGCCTGTATTTGGCTTTAGTATAAGTCAGATTCTAACAACTGCTAGGGAAATTTGTTGCATTGAACATGACTTTTCTAGTGGTGTATAACTGATTTTGGCTCTGGTATTTTTAACTGCAAGCAATTTTAAGTTGCAGCTTTAGTATGGTCATATGCTCTTCACATTGTCCCTCTTCTCTGTCCAGCTCTAATAACTGTTTATTTTTTTAATACACTTCCCAACCTCATATTCTATGAGGTGATAGAAATGTCACTCATATAAGTGATGAAATGCCAGAATAAAAATAAAATTGAATCAAAAGTAAAAATGAGAATCATTCAAGTCAAATTCAACTTGTGATCCCAAATCCCACCTACACTAAACCTTGTACTGTTACGTTCTGACATGCGGCATCCTCGCCTTCTCCGATGTAAGCTGCTATTAAGCTTCCTCATTTTTACACGCTGCTGTTTTATGTATCCTATATCCGGATTGTATCCTGATAAGATTCTAACCCTTGTAGTCAAAGGTGTCTCCGGTTGGGCAGATTGAAACCTGATTGCTGTATAGCATGTAATATCAAGTCAAGTCACGTCAAGTGGGTTTTTTCATTGTTATTTCTGCATATAACTTATAATATGCAAATGAGCTCATTATGCTTCACAATAAGTTTCCTGTTTTTTCCTCGTTTACAGTTGTTCTACACAAAAGACGGTTGCTGCATCGAAAATCACAATTTTGCGTTGTGTTTTTACTTTCTTTCTTTATTTTCCGACATTGGTAGGCGATCTTAAAAAGATGTTTCGGCAATTAAATAAATATTTTAAAATTTTTCAACCTAATTTAACAAGTGCTCTTAGACATTATAAGGGAGGTTTGAGTAAGCAGGTTTTCTGTTATTTTCTTAGTACTTGGAAATATGTGGAAAATATTGTCTGTGGTAATCACACGTACACTACAGATGGGGTAGAGATAGAGATTAGTTCAAAACTGTTGGAGTATTCCTTTAATAGAACAGTGAACCTGGTTGCAGTAGTCTTCAGTAGTCAGTTTATTCTGGACAGTGGTATACGTGTTTTACATGGTTACTGCATGGCAGATATGGAGGTCATGGACCACGTGTGTTATGATGTAATATATTAGGGTTGTTGAATGTGGCTTGGAGAGACGGATATATTTACATTTGTATAACATCTGACTAAATTGTGGCTCAGACCTCCTTAGTGGTTTGAGTGATCGGAGATAAATCTGTTTAAATCCGTGTTGGATTTCTTCCTGCATTTTTATGTGGATAGTCCTTGTCTGGATATAATCCTGATGCTCAAGAAACGACCAGGTCTAAACGGGCCAGAAGTATCATATTGTTGACAGCTATTTGGATTGTATTGTTGGCACATCTTAGAATTCAGACGTACAATGAACCATATCTGAACACCATGGAAATCGGCATTTAAACCATGTTTATACACTACTGTTAGTGTTAAGACGTCATGGGAAAGTACTCTGACTGATCTAATGCAGTAAACTGGCTTCATAAATTAAGCACGGCTCCTAAATCTGATCTCAGGTCAACTGAGAATGTCAGTGCGGTTGTAAATGGCGCATGGTCGGATTAGCTCTGATCTCAGCGGCCGTCATAAAGCTAAGAGCAAACTTCTGTCACTTCCCAGTGAGGCGTGAAGTCATGGGTCAGAAGAGTGCTTACAGTGACGGAGGCTGTAATGCTATTGCTTATTTTTCACACAGCTTGCAAACTGAGAAGCCACTTTTCTTCCACATTTTTTTTATTCTCAGTGGTTGGTTATGTGGAATGAGGGCTCCACAGTCTTAGACAGACTGATCTCATGATGTCACCAATCCTCCTTGTTCAGATTAGCTTTAAATGGTTTGAATTCAACTGGAGGGTTGAGTTCAGGTCTCACGCCAAATGGGATCATCTTTTATCTGTGTGATCACACAGATTGTACAGCAGCGAACGTGGTCGAAGTGCATGTACTGATCTAATAGAAATGAGTAAAATGGGAGTGTCTGCATTTTCTAATATGTCTGTATAGAAATTTCTTAACGTGTGTGCATATGTGTAACCTGTACCTGCAGATATCGATGAGTGCCTGGTCCATAATGGAGGATGTCAGCATAAGTGTGTGAACACCCGAGGCTCCTTCCACTGCCAGTGTAACCCTGGGTCTCGCCTGCATGTGGACGGACGTACCTGCATCGGTAAGGAAGTGTACAATGAAACAGGAAGTACTTTTCAACTGTTTGGTTGCATATGATGGCTTAACCTCTCCAGAACTTGAAGTTCCTGAAGTTTTCAAGTACCTCCTATTACAGTAATCCTGTCTATCTGGTATTAGACATCTACATCTGCTCTAAAGGTTTTTACACCAGGCACAAGGAGAATGTGATCTATACAGTGTAAATGTATATATAAAAAATCCTCTGGCCTTGGTGTGATTGACGGGTTGTAGACAGGGGGCGCCGTGGTGTCATGATGTGCTTACTATGATATTAGGATGTGTGTGCGGATGACCTCCATGTCCATCTCCTTTGGATTCATGTAATTATGCGATCTCGATATCATCGATATTTTAATTGCATCCATGTTTGAGATTTACACACCATGTTGCCTTGCTCAAAGCAGAATTTCTTCATGTCAAACCAACAAAGTTAGGATCGGTGTAACATGTTCACATGTAGATAAAGTGGTTATGTAGAAATCAGGGTTGCCAGATTGGAGCGTCTCGACTAAAGGGATTAAAAATATCCCAGCTTGTAAAACACGATCTGGCAACCCTGGTAGAACACACATAGCTACAACAAGATCTGTGGACTCACTTTAAAAAAAAAAAGAAGGTACAATAACAAGCGTTAACCAGTAAAAGATGTCCATCCTAAATTTAAATATTTAATCTCTTAAACAATCATTTGTAGGCTATATAGCTACTTAACTGGGTCATATGGGTTTTTCTGTGCATCCCAAACCATCATTTACACCCACCATCCACCGTGATCTTTTTTTCTTTTTTTTTTAGTACAATTTGACCACTGCTGATAGGAGCATATGTTGCTGTGTCAATTATAATGCTTATTAAAGTCACATTCTGCTGTTAATTGCAAAATGCAAGAATGTGATATTGATAGAAATGTATTCAAATTCACTGCTTTATCAAGTCCATGATTTTGTTAAAATCCACATCGATGTCACGCACAAAATGTAGATTTGGATTTGAATTTGAATTTATAGCGGTTTTTACAACACAGTTTGTCTCAAAGCAGCTTTGCAGACAGCATCAGTGCCTAAACCCCCAGTAAGTAAGCTAACAGTGACAATAACCAAGAAGTTAAGTAGGAAGGGCTGTTTTCCCAAGGCCCTGTAAACGGAAGAAAAAACAAATTATGTGGACCACTAACATCCAACCAATCAGCACAAGGAAGCGTCTCTATTTGCCTGTCAGTCATGTCGCCTGTCAATTCAGAAAGCTCCCCCTGTTGAACTAATGCTGCATTGATGTCACATGGGAATAACTGTAATTACCAACTTCCGACTGGGGAAAAAACGTTCACATCGACCTCTGAGTAAGAATTCCAATTTGGAATTTTGGAAGTCTTGTGACAGCCTTGATGTCTCCGGCCAAACCCAAAAGTCAGGCAACTTGCTACATGAACATGCCATGCGTTCAAGGACGTAAAGTCTTAAAATAGGAATTTAAGTTTATATTTATAATGAATTACAAGTGATAAATTGCACCACTCGCTTCAGTTCTATTAAAGACTAGGAAGAGCTGTGTTAATGTTTAGCATGAACACAACTATATGCTAATGCTAGCTAATGTTAGATAAAAACTCTTACCAACAACAATGCATGAACACTTTCAAGTCGGAATAATGAGAAGTTTTCCCATTCCCCGAAAGTTCAAAACAGCTAACTTCTGCCAAAATCGCGGACTGTACCTTTAACTGTTGGTAAAGGAGACTGTGATTGTACTGTAATTATTAAACATTGTCAGTTCCCATAATCCTCAGGTGGTTAGGAAGGGAGAATCGAGCAGGTAAAGGAGAAAAGGACAGAGATTTTTCTCAGGCGCTCACTGAGCTCATCATTATGTGATTCTCCATCGTACTGTACGTGCTCTTTCAGCTGCAGACGCATGACAGATAGACCTGTAATTGTTCTAATGGAGAGTTTCGGAAATGAAGTGATTTAAGACTATCTGGACAGATGGAATAAATGACCCTTATCCTTAATTGTAGAGTCTTTCTTTTAACAGTATCATGAGAGCTGTTTGACCTGCGGCATGTCATCCCGTGGTAGTTCCTTTTTCTATTTATCCGTCTGTGAATTTCTGCATGCATCGTGTTTTTCTTTCTTTGTAATGAGTGAAAAAGGGATGGAATAATGATGATGACTAAATAACAGGGAAATGCAGTTATTTTTCATGGCTTAATTCCTGAATAAGTGTTTGTGCTGGGTCTGTTTTCGTGGTTACGGCACTGTTGAAAATCTGTGGATCATTTTTTTAATGAAGAATAAAAAGAACTAGACATATTCTTCATAATCCATTATTGTAATAGACTCCAATTAATGAGTCTGTGTGTGTGTGTATGTGTGTGTGTGTGTGTGTGTGTGTGTGTGTGTGTGGAGAGGAAGGGGAGAGGGGGATTTCCTTCTCTTGCA
>JAOUQW010014967.1:0-12154 GCA_028565825.1 Olivaichthys viedmensis
GAGACACTAACACCACAACATAAACAAACGCGCATGGTGCGCCGTTGCCCTAGCTACCGCCACGCTATGTCACGCGCGCAGTCGTCTCCCAGGTTGGTTGAAAAAGAACGAGAAATAGAACTCCAGGTTCTGATGGTTCCTGTTTGGGCCGGTTCCCATTTTTGAATGTGCAGTAGAAAAACTCCCAGTGTTAGTCCTGCACGCTCCATGCCACATCAATAACAGAGCCCCTAATCTTCAGGGTTAAGAGAGTTTATCAGCAAAAGAACTGTGATGGATACTCTGAGGCCCTATAGTAAGTGCCCTGTGGCTTCCATAAAGACTGTAATGCGGTCTGGGTACTTCGGTAGAGACTCATGCTTCTGTCTCACTTTTCTTTTAAAACCTTTGTCCTTCTCAAAAAGCTCACAAATGAGTGTAATTGCTATGTGGAGGATGAGGCAGAGGCAAAGCCAAGCTTACGCTTTTCAAGGTGAGCTAATCCTCTCTGGCAGAAAGAGACTGATTTGTCCATCCTCCACAGCGAGACTCAATGGACCATCAGCTGGGGCAGCACCAGGGTATAAAACAGCAAATAAATAAATAACAGTAATAAATGCAGAAAAGAGAGAAGACCATATGTTGTAGAGCGATCTAGGAGCCGATGTAGGAGCCGGCCTAGTCTACATCACAGCATGGGCTGCTGGGTAACCCACGCTAAACAGGACTGTGTTGGTGAAATCAGGTAAACAGAGGATGGAGCCAAAACACACTGAATAATTCCACGCATTCAGTCAGCGAGTGATGTACCAGTTTCCTCGAGATGCCGTAAATCTCTAGCACTGCCCTCTATAATTCATCACAGCGGTCGGTTCGACCTGGGTGACTTTCACAGACACATACATCTTTTTTCTGCTCCCGCCACCCCCAAGATCAAATATTTAGATTCTTCATTCTGGTCAGACGGAGACACGGAGGGCAGCACACAACGTTAACCCCGATAAAAATGGCCACACTTTGGATGGATGAGGTCACTGTGCATGGGTTATCGTGGTCTTAGTGCTGTTTCACTCACTCACCTTTTATATCACCTTGAGTTTCATGTAGGACTTACTGCACCATAAAACGCAGGTGGCTATGTGTGTGTGTTAAAAAGCACAATGATCAATGGCATTCGAAGGGCACCAGCCAGAAATCCACTGCTGAAGCTGATATTAACTATTGTTTGCTGTGAATTCTAGACCTGGCAACTTGGCTTTAAATTGTTATTGAGATTTTATGTTTTTAAGATATGTAAATCAGTTTTTTTCAAAATTGGCTATTGAGAAATAAAAGAAATGGTCCATCACCCAATTAATATCTGGTCAGAGGTTGTCCTATGTGGTTCCCTTTCCATTGATAGTGGTGGATAGAGGGGGTCCAATACATTGTGCAGAACAACAGATGAGCTACAGTCAGTAACTGTACTGTATATGGTGCACTCTTAGAAAAAAAGGGTTCTTAGCTTCTTAAAAGGTTCCATTTGAAACCCTCTCTCGTAGGGAAACGGTTTGTTATAAAGTTCTACAAAGAATCTTCCACTTCAGGGCAGTGGTGGACCAGTGGTTAAGGCTCTGGGCTGCTGATTGGAAGGTTGTGAATTTGAATCCCGGTTCTTCCAAGCTGCCACTGTTGGGTCCTTGAGCAAGTCAACTGCTCAGCTCAATTGTAAGTCGCTTTGGATAAAAGTGCCTGCCAAATATGTAAATGTAAATTTTCAAGGGTTCCCCCAGAGGACCAGGAACCCCCTTTCAGTATACAAAAACCCCTCCACATTATTTTGACTTCATATTAAGACATAAATATTTTTATATCCTATATAATCAGTTGAACTCATAACTATAAGAACTAAATAATGACTATAAAAACTATATCAATTTCCAACATCAATATTATCACCAAAAAATAGTAATACAATCCAGACTTGGACCTTCACAGACCCCTGGGGGTCCCAGGATCTACATAAACATTTGTTTAATGACATGAATACGATATTAAATGCTACAGTTTAAAAAAATATATATAGAAAATAAAATAAAAGTTAAGGCAGTTAAACTGACTTCACACTCAACATGACCTGACTCTCCCACACAAAAGTCGAAAAGTAATATAAACCAACATGACCTGATTTTGCTGTTTTGGCTGGTAGGTAATAAATCGTTATTTACACCTCTAGAGGGCAGAATAATTGAGCGTGCACTGAGCCAGTGACATGAATCGTGGGGGATTTTCTGGACTCTAGCCAGGGGGGAAAAGGGATTAGAGGTCAGGCAGGTGTTAACACACAACCATGGGCACCACACAGACCCACAAAAAACAACCGGGGTTTCAATGAAGAGGCCGGAGTCCCTTTTCATTCTGGGTCTAAAAGCGACTAAATAATTGGAAAACAATGTTAATTACATGCACAGCTCGTGCAGTCTGTTAAGGAGCTTACACCGATGGGTAATGTGTGGGTAATGTGTCAGAAAACAACCTGACCACAGTCATTCGGACGAGAACAAAACCATGCATTAGCATCTAATAACAGCTGCAATGCACATTAGTTATGACAAACTGATTCCTAATAGCCCGATAAGTGTCTAAATGTGCGTCCACTAAGATCGTAAACGTCGATGCACAGAATGTTAATTACTCTGTAATGTGTGCTTAAAGAAAGGTGATCTTTTTTCACTCCAATGAACGTAAGCCACATGTTTGAAACATGGCCGGAATAATGCAATCCACACAACACGGAAATCAACTGCATTATATGAATGTGATACATTGTCGACGAGCGCCACGCGCTGTGTTGATGTTCTGTTTCCCGTCACGCGAGTCATGTTAAATGTTACCAGCTGTTCCTCGTCTGTCTTCCCTTGATTTCCACGTGTTTAAATACCCGCTTGTTTCCGTCCTGTGCTGTCTTCTGTTTTCTTTGCTAGTACGCCTGTCACGGCGTGTCCTGTTTGTTTTGTATATTTGGTTACGTGTTCAAATAAATCTGTGTACAGGCTTCACGATTGTGTCCTTCGTCCAGCCCATACAAACCGTGACATACATCCCCTTCTGATACCGCATTATTCAATTTTAAACCTCGAGGCGCGTGCCAGTGGCAACGCTGTTCATCAAGCCGATATTAAATTAATTCATCATCGTCCACAGGCGAGGAAGTAAAGTGATCTCTCCACTGCGTTCACACACACTTCGCGGGAGGCCTAATGGGGTCCAACGCCGAGCTGCGCACAAAAAGCAAAACGCTCCTATTGAATTAATGTTACTTAAAACTGCACACCATAGCTCATGAAGATGCTGCATTTATATAAAAAAAAATGTCATTCCTGTCTCACCCTTCCGGTGGACGGTGTCTTCTCTCACACTCAAGCCTCCTAAGAGTTTGGGGAGAGCGCAGGAGTATTTTTGCTGTTCCTAGGATTGCAGCTCTTCTGGACTCAGTTGTCATAACTAAAGATTTGTTAAATTAGGGGTCTCAGCCCAAAATGCTCCCATTACCACTGGGACGACCTCGATTTTAACCTTTCACATTCTCTTTTAGTTCCTCTTTCAGTGCCTGGTATTTCTCCAGCTTGTTTCTCTGTCCATATAATGTATAATGTATATAATTAACATATACAATGTTGTATATATTACATTAGAGAACTACTGGCACCCTTTTTGAAAATGAGCAAAGATGAACTCATAAAAAGAATAACACATGCAATGGGTGACATTTTGAGCTGTACAGTTTTCTTAAGTAATGCCTTTTTTCTGCAAAACACCGGTTTCAAAATGATCTGCACCCCCACAATTAATATTTGGTGAAGTTTCCCTTGGAAAAAAATAACCGAAATGAAATGAGACTTAAATTAGGCTTTACACCATTGGCATGTTTGACGAAAAATGGGGACTGTGTACACGTAAAAGCCCCCGAACCCACTGTAAAATATGGTGTTTTGTGGCTTGTGGTCCAGGGGCTCTTGTGAAGACTGATGACATCATGAATTCTGCTAAGTACCATGATATTTTAACCCAAAACCTGGTTGCCTCTGTCAGGAGGTTAAAACGAGGCCATAGATGGATCTTTTAACAAGATAATGAGTCCAAACAAACATCCAAATCAACACAGAAATGGTTGCAGGACACAAAATCAGGGCTTTTTCAATGGTCTGTGGTTCAAGTTGATGAGGGCGTCCACATGCACAAACCTAAGAATATAAAGGAAATGAAATGTTGTGCATGGAGGAGGGTCCTAGATCCTCTACAAGTGTCTCCAACCTTGTTAGACATTACAGGAAGAGACTCAGTGCTGTTTTTCGCTTCACTGAATATCAATTGTGGGGGTGCCAATAATTCTGAAACCAGTGTTTTGTAAAAAAATAAATAAATAAAATAATTTACTACTTTGTTATATATATATATATATATATATATAACAATATATATATATATATTGCATTAAAATAAAACCATACAGCCACTGTATGTTAAAGATCGAAATAAAACTCATGCACTTGATATTCATTTTTGCGCATTTGCATGAAGGGTGCCAATAATTATGGAGTTGACTGTAGGTCCATGGGGAATCACAGCCCAGAGGTAATACAGGAGAATCCTATCAATCAGGTGCTTTGTATAAGTGTATTGGTGTTTATACAGACAACAGTCTCATGTAAGAAAGTCTGTGTTCCCGGTTGCAAAAAAAAGCTGAACCAGAAAATAAAGTCTCTATTCTAGCAGGCTGTCTTGCAAAGGGATTGCGCAATAGTGTTTCTTCTTATCATGTATTTATGCAGTCTTTATAATGCATCACACAGTGACTGGTACGTACTCTGAGGAAATAGTTGCTTGTTATGGACACTCCATAACACTTATTATGGAGGTTGAAGACTTGATTTATTTATTTTTATTGATGCTTATTAAAGAGTTAGATGCTATTTATTATTAGAGACTATGCTCATGCAGTCTACCTTGTACCTTTTATAACTAACTATGCAAAAAGTGTGCTATAATCAACTATAAACAGCAAAAAATTGACTTATCAATGTTACCAAAATTACACATTGATTTTCCTATTACCCCACTTCTATATCCACATCCAAATCAGGCGCTGGCTGTCCTATAAACCAGCAGTTATCCTCTTTATCATGGACTTCCTGAAGGGATCCATCCCTCATGTATAACACATCTCATCAGAGGTTGGGCTATTTATAACCACGACCCCATACAACCTCCCCCTCCAGCACATCTGCCCCTTGCCCATGGGACGAGTGGGCCAAGGCCTTGCCACATCCAGCGTGATTGCAGCGTCCGGCCCCTCGCACCAGGAGGACACACTCCACACATAGTCCTCATTTGTTGGGTTATTCAAATATGTGGAAATGTAATCCCTCCTGCTGCCACTTTCACTTTTTTTTTTTTTTCTTATGAGAGCACGGGGAGCTATAAGACGCCACAGTGCATCTATATTTCACTTCCTGAACTTTGAAAGAGGGCCTTTATGTAACGTCCTGCTTCTAAAGTGGGAGTAAATCAGAGAGATCTCACAACTTCAAATGAGGGAAGTTTTAAGACCCATGAGGTTCACTTTACTTCGCACACACACACACACACACGAATCTCAGCTACATGCCCATACAGCTGACTGAACTGACGTTTGCAACCTGACAGATCCAGGAAAAAGAGAGAGAGACTGAAAGATGTTGAATATCAGAATGGAACCCTAAAAAGCGGAGAAGACTTTTTTTGAAAACAGACTTCTTGACATCTGAAATCTTTTTTCAACCTTTTGGCTATTTGTCAATGACACACAGATCTCGCATAACTCATTTGAAGGTTCATAGCTTATGGCTAAGTGCAAAGGTTTGCATACTCTTAGAACATAGGCATAGAAGACATTTAGGTGTGTAAGATTTCACGGATTTTTATGTTGATTTTGCCTCATGTTTTGGATTGTTGTGCAGGATACACCCACCTTTCCATTATAATTCTATTAATATATATATATATATATATATATATATATAATATTATGGTTGTAATTGTAAATGATAAAAAATCCAGACCTTTTCAAGACTTCATTTTTATTTTCCAGATTTTCTTGCTATTTGTAAAGTCCATTGACTGTATATTGAGTCTATATTTTGCTTTGACAACAGAATACCAAATGTCCATACTTTTCCAGGTCTGGAAATGAAAGCATTTAAATTCTCTAGACCTGCTCTTTAACGCTGTGTCGCAGTGTTGAAAGAACCGAGCAAACTAAACCTTGTTCAATCCGCTAAACGCAGACTGGAAAAGACAAACCAGGCCAATACTCTTTACCTAGAGGCGATTCCTATTTATAGGAGGCAAATGCCACATCAGATTAGTGTATAACTCTGGTGTTTAGGGCCCCCTGCTGTTTGGAAGAGACGCAGCCAATAAAGACACTGCCAATACAATTAGAGTTCAGCCGATAGGAACATATCCTTTTAAATTCATTACAAAATACAGAAAGGTCACTTTTTCACTCTGTAATTAGGAAAGTGTGTTGAGATCTCTTATACGTTTGACACTTAGCGAAATTGTTACATTAAATTAAATTTCAATATTTATTGGTTCAAATTCATCATTTAAGGTCTGTGTAAAATTATTATTAACATGTATTGTGATTGGATTTCAACTTTTGTGAGTACATCATGTCCAGAGTTACCCTTTCCCCAGAATTCCTCAAACCAGGAACAGTGTTGCACCATATGGCTATGACTGTGCTGACCCCTAGTGTCTCAACACTTCAGTTTCATCACTGAAATACTTACCTCATTGCACGAATTGACCCAAGAAAGGCTGGAGGACACAAATCCGTTACCATTTGTTCTTTAATATTCCTTTTTATTCATTCTGTCCAATAATACTGCACACTTTTTAGTATTAAAAAGAAAACAAAAAACAGTGCAGTTGTTTAGCTTAGAAAATGTCCTGCGAGAGCAACAGATTCAACAAGGAAGAATCGAGTACTGTTCAAAAATGAAGCTTGTAATATAACAGTAATAACGTAATTACTACTGCAATTAATTAAGTTTTTCTCATAGCGCATAGTCAGACTTGGTGTGCTCATTGCATACCCTTAAGGGAAAAAAAGACAAAGAACTGTAATTTATAGTAACAAGATACACCCACATTTCATTTTTAACATCTTGGAATTGCATTTCTTTCTTTTTCCCTTTTTTAATAAAATTTTTTAATAAATAAGAGGAGCGCAAGCTTTTGCAATCAATCATATGTTTACTTACAGATTAACGGGATTTGACTAAACGTTTGCAGCAATAATGAACATTTTCTTTATTTGCTCTTGCTTCAAGCTTACATTCATAAAACAATCTCCTCTTTTAGCTTTAATGGTACCCGACATATTCCAGGAGTCTTTTCATGAAGTTTCATCGGGTGTGTTGCACTCCTTGGCTCTGTATACAGTTGAGTGCAAAGGTTTGCATCCCCCATGGTTTCTGGGTGAAACAACGTAAACATAGTTCCAAGAAGTTAAAAATGAAACATGGGTGAATCCTGCAACAAGATGACAAACTGCAAAAAAAACACATGAGGCAACATCAACAGAAAAACAGCCTGAAAGGAACCAAAAGCAAGAGTTTCGTCATGACTCTCTCGGGAGACAGTTATAAAGTTATGAAGGCAAATGATGGGCAAACAAGTTATTAGAGAATATTTATATCACATTCAGAAAGGGAGATGCAAACTGATATCATTTTGATTTCTTTCACTATTAGTATCCTAACACACTATTTGAACTAAGAAACATCTGTGAAACCTAACAGGTTTCATTTTGTTCTAAGGGGATGCACACTTAACTGTAAGACTTTCTCACAGAGAGGTCAAGTTCATCCCACAGAGCTTGACTAGTATAAGAAGCGGTGACTCCGGGAAGCAAAGCATTTTTCGTACTACATCTTGACAGGATGTCAATAAACGTGCTGTGTTGGTTGTGGGCAAAGGTTTATTGATGGAGTTCAACAACTGCCCTTAGACTAACATTAGAAGTGAGTTTGGATCTTGTGCTATTTTCTCAGTACAGGGAAACATTAAAGTTCTTGTCTGTGGTAATCACACGTACACTACAGATACGTTGGCTTTATATTAGGTTGAAAAACGCTGGAGTATTCCTTTAATCTTGTGTATAACGGTGTGTGAAATCCTGCGCTGTAAACGTTAATGTGGAAAAGAGAGCCGGCACCTGAGGCCTCACTCTCACTCAGTGTTTTACGAGACGCAGTCTTTAGGTAACGGCTTTGTAAACCGGAGCTCACATTACTCTTGCTGATGCAGAAGAGCGGAAATTTTGGTCTTGCATCACGGTCATCTCCTTTTAATAGCTCTGTGCTTGGATTGTAGGTCAGTTTGGATGAAAGCTTTTCCCTTACTATATGTAGATACAGTATTTTGTCTGCAATTTTCTTTTTTTTTATAATAGAAAAAGCAGATAATCTCTGACTGCAAATTCATGAATATGACACATGACACATCACATATGACTGTATATATAGCGATTATATGCATGTCGGGGTTTTTTTATGAAATTCTCACAATGTCGGTAATCGGTTATGTGAAAAGTTGCGTTATTGTGACTTGTAGGTTGTTCCAAGTTTCATGGAACGAGCTACCAGCCGATTTCCTTATAAAACTGCACGACAGTGTGCCTAAGAGAATTGATGCAGTTTTAAAGGCAACGCTTTTTATTTTATTTTTATATTCAGGAACTTTAAAATTTCATTATTTTTCTTAAAAGCATTTTTGCTTTACAGAATTTCTTTACGTGTGCCTAAGACTTTTGCACAGTGCTGTATATATAAAATATAATCCAGGAAAAAAAAGTGGATTTCAGAGAAACAGGTCGTTCGTTAAATGACTTTCTTTCTCTGAAAACTTTGTGTACTACACTGAAAGTACTATATACATTATGTATATATTGTGTTCTCTGAGGCCCTTACACACGTGCACTGTAATACAGACATTTAGTGGTAGTTAATCGGGAAAGGGTTATGCAAGATCAACGTGCAAGTGTAAAAAACACAGTGGACAGAAACGTTGCTCTGACTGTGGAATAAAAATCACAACAATATCAAAAAAACGTGATATTAAAATATTTAGTATCTTCACATGCCTAGTTACAATATTGCTCATTATCTGCTTGCATTCAAGTGCTTCAGTCTATTTGCAAATTTACACAATGCATTCCCTACAAAAATGCAAAACGCGATAATTAACGCTAACACTGTGTAACATGGAATAAAATATAATGAAGAGAACTCACTGAAATGGCTTGAAACTGCACTTAAAGGGATTGAGATCGTTCTAGGGGACGTTGTGCTTTGGGCCAGTCCAAATCCTTTGTCTTTAACGTAGGACACTAATTTGGACCAAAAAGCTTCAATGCGATATTTTAAATTAGACACGCCCGATGAAAATATGCACATGACAATGTCCATTATATACAGCAAAATTCAATGCTTCACTGTAGTCGTAGTCTTAAAGGCCCAGTCATAAAGACGCCAGTCTCTAATTCAGATGTCACTCATTATTCCTTCCAAAATCCACAAGGACATCAGGAAACAGTGAATCCACCACACTCTCTGCCAGACTGCAACACAATCCGATTAGGCCGAGGAAACTCTGGAGGCAGGAAATCGTCCGTGTGACAGCAGTCTGGCGCTCACCTGTGCAGTTATACGAATAAAAATCCTGTGCGTGTGAAACTGGACTGAAGCCGTTAAAGATCCCAGGCCTTCTTTTGCTACATAAATCTAGATATTTAGATATGAAAAATAGATATGCTTTAAGCATATCTAAAAAAGTGAACAAGCACATTGTGCTCCATTTATTTCACACTCTCATTTAGGCTGTCAGTTCCACAGGACTACAGTTGAGTGCAAAAGTTTGCATTCCCTCCCATTTCTGAATGGAAAAGAGGAAAAAAAATGACCTCTATTTTACAATTTAGCGACGAATAAAGATAATTCCAGGAAGTAAAAAATGAAAATGTGAATGTATCCTGCAACATGATAAACCAAAACATAAGACAAAACACATACATGTGAAAACAACTGAAGATCTAAAGGCTGTACAGAGGATATGAGGCAGTTGTAAAGGCAAAGGGTAGACATGCATTGTTATAAAATATTTATAACATTCAGAAAGGGCGATGCAAACTTTTGAACCGATGTCATTTTGATTTTTTTTTTCATTATCAATATAATTTTATCATTTTTGTCTTGTCAAAATGAAGAAACATCCGTTAAACTTAACACACTAACTAACCGTCTTTAAATTTCTTTGCCTTCTTCATTTTGTCCTAAGGGGACGGAAACTTTTGCACTCAACTGCAGGATGCATGTTCTCTAATACGCCACTCAATTCAGAGTCCAAATGAAAATTCCAACCGTTTGGAACACACTGTTTTGAAAGGAGTTGGTGTGTCTTGTGAAATTCGTGTCCTATAATAAAAGTAAAGCCAAAAACAAACAAAAAAGTTGCCCTTTCTTGGAAATAGAGTGAAATAGCAAAATTGCTTTTGTAAAATCTAAGAGAACTGTTCATTTCCTCCAACAGTTGTAGGAACTGTTGGAAGAAGTGATTATTTATCATGCCAAGACCTGATAAAGAGGAGAATGCAAAGCCGAGATTGATAACGGATAGAAATAATACTTATATATAAGACACAGTTGAACACCTCTGGATCGAAACAATCAAGAAAAATTTGGTTGCTGGCTAGTGAACTGATCTTAGTTAAAACGGTAAGACTCTTTGCTGTCCCAACTTGCCAAAGCAAAACGACAAAAAAATGTATAATAATAATAATAATAATAATAATAATAATTCTCAGGCAGTTTTTAAACCTGCTTCCTGATGCTGATTTTGTGGAGAACGCTTTTCCAAACAGATGTACACTACATGCTGTGTTCACTGAACTGTGCGCTCGCAGCAATCATTGTTCTTCAGAATCTACAGAACAATCTGGAGACACTCAGGCATGAAGAAGCCTGAAGAAGCATGAAGAAGCATGAAGAAGCCTGAAGAAGCATGAAGAAGCACGAAGAAGCCTGAAGAAGCATGAAGAAGCCTGAAGAAGACGGCTGTCCCTTCTAGAAACTAACCAATTGCAGTCATTAAAGTGGAGTTCAATGTTAAATAGGTTTGCTTTGTTATTTAGGCTTCTGTTACTTTGCATAAGCTTACATACGGATAAAAGGCAGGCCCCGTCCGCTGATCTTTATATCCGTCCAGGTTTATGTCTGTAACTAAAAAATAGCAAGTGAATAAAACACTCTAGGTTTGGTTCGAGACCTTGAGGACTTCAGGAAGTTGACCCTGTAATTAAGGGATTGTTCACGTGAGCTCGCTGATCTTCAAATCATTATTTTCTGCACGTGCAATGTGTATTTGATTCGCAGATCACTTGTAAAATCACGGCATGTCCATTTCTGGGATAAAAACAAAACAAAACACATAACTGAAGCTAGAATAACAAACAGAATACTAGTCATCAACCTAATAAGTCGCGGTTTTAGGCTTACTTTTTTAGTGACAGCGTTAAAATACTCTCAAAATGTATAAAATAGCTCAACGCAATTTCTTTTGTGGATAAACTTACTATTTTAAAACTTGCAGATCATTTCAACGCAAACCTGGACACGATGTCTGGGTCTCGTATCGGGCCGTGTTTAGTTGTTTTAACAAAATTTATTTTAAAACAATTGTGAAATGTCCTACGAGTAAAAATGATTTCAATGTTTTATTTTCTATTACGATTTTTAGATTCTACTATTTACATGTGATTTCTTACTGTGAAGTCAGCTTTGAAAGAACCTAACTATTATGCTCATGACTATACACTACCTGCCAAAAGTCTGGACACTGTGTTGAATCTATATTTTTCATTGTCTTAAAGACATTTTGATGAAGGCTTGTGGTTGAAATTTGTTTCTAAGACGAATATAAAAATAGAGAAGTTAATGCCCATGTGTACATTTATTTCTGAATCAAAATGCATTTTTTTAATAATTAGTTTTTACTTCAAATGAAATTGTTTCCCCCAAACCAGTAGTTCATGATTTAGAGCGTTAGGAGAAGCAGAACAACAAGTGACTCGGTCTATTTGGGAAGTTTA
>JAOUQW010014978.1:0-12153 GCA_028565825.1 Olivaichthys viedmensis
TTGTTCTGTGTATATTTGCACTCGTCCTCACTGTTGTGTATTTGCACTTTATGTAGTCCTGTATAGTGTGCTGCTGTTTCGTTGCGTGTTGCACCATGGTCCTGCAGAAACGACATTTTATTTCAATGTATACGAGTTATATGGAGAAATGACAATAAAAACCTACTTGAACTTGAACTTGAAATGCAACACTGTAAAAGTTAAATCACTGTAAATCATAATGTTAGTTCATATATTATTAGCAATATTGCTTATCTGGTGTTGTTCCAAACTCTGCACTCAGGTTTTGGGTTGGCTAGGATTAGTGACTTCGTCTGAGCGCACTACAGAAAAGAGCTGTCAAATTCTGCCTTCTTCAGATTTCAAACAGTGTTTTTTTCTTTCTTTCTCGGACAGTGATCACAGGATTTCAGAAGTTTAAGCCTGACAAGCTCCTGAGGGTCTGCTGCTAAAACCGCATTATTAACATTTAGCGCTCAAATAAGTAGAACAAAGTCCAGTCATGGGAGGAGAATCATGGCACGATTCCAGCCTGTTTTTTTTCTTCCTCAGCAGATTGATGAGCATAGTATGAACATTCATGAGACTCCAGTGGAAATGGATGGATTTTTTATAATTGACCAAGCTAAAACATGTTATTAAGTCATGTTCTGGAGAGTTGGTGGTCCCCCTGCCGAGTTCGTCCGCCCTGACATCAGAGATACCGTTCCACTGACTGAAATCAACCACATGGTTACCCATGCAATTCACTGGTTGAGATATGAATGGGATAGCGTGTAAAGCTTAACATGGGGGTTGTATTACAGAAAGTCCCATCTTGTGGAAAAAAGAGCAGACTACACATAAGATCCCTATTCCATAACATATGATCTAATTAAACTTGGCAAAAATCAGTTTTTAAAACATCAGCTTGGCTATCAGTCTCGGGTTTATTGGTCTCTCCCCATTCAAGTATATAGGAGTCTGGTCTTGTATGACTAAACATAACTAATGTAGGGAGTTACAACGAGGGGCTGTCATTGGAGTAAATTGGCTAAATATGAATATAGCTAGCTAGCTAAAATAAGGTATTAAATATCGCTAGCTGGCTAGCGTGACGTGACAAAGTAGCTAAACATAAACAGCTAAATAACTAGCTAGTTTGGTAGTTGGATACTATCACTCTAAAAATATAATATTTAATAAAATAACATATTAAATAACCTATCATCACGCCAAGAGGCTATCACAAGAACCCACTTGACAGGGTGAACCACCTCGGGCACCACACCAGCATTCCACATTTACTAGCAAATTTGGACAAATACAAGAAACGGTATAATGGAACATTTAAGCTACGTGGAATGCACAGGTAAGTGTTGTATCCTGGTGGGCTCTGCTGCTTGTCCCACCACCAACAGTGCGCTGGGTTTTTAGCACCCTTGGGTCAGCTGAAAGGTCTTCAGCTGGGGGACCACCGTTAATCAATGTTCCGCTCCTTTAAACCTAAAACATCTCCTCGAGTCCCTACCACCCACTACAGCTGCACGAAGGCCCTGTCCTTCTTCCTTAACATAGCCAAAGGTTCCCCTTCTTTGGGGACTTGCCCCTCAAAGATACAGGTGTGGGGACTACCATGGGAAACTGCAGATGCCTGCCAATGTCGACCCTCATATTCCACTCCATGCCAGGGGAAAGAAGCCCTGATGGACCCTTTCGCACATGTGTTCTCAAGTACTTTCTTCAGGCATGACAAAGTGGATGAGGTGTCTTTCTGTAGAATACTGGCTGGTATTAGTGTCCCATCTGCAGGTTTTCAGCATCTCTTCCAACTCGACCTACAACAAAAAAGGCGATTTAATTCCTGATTCTAATTCCTTACCAAATAGACAGGTGTGGGACGGATCTGTAGGCAAAGGCAAGATCCAACCTTACATGTTTAAATCGCTTTTCTCTAGCTTAGCTTTTTGGGTCTGTTCCCATATCATGCTGAATGATCCACACATCCCAGAAAGCCTGGCACCCCCACTTTCTAGCAGATGGTGTTGATCTAACCATTAACCATGAGGTATCTGGTCATCTTCTTGGCTAGAATCGAAAAGATCTTCCCCTCCACATTCAGCAGGGCAATGCTTCTGAATTGACCCATTCCACTGGGATTCTTCGCAATGGAGACTGCCACTGTCCTTTTCAATTTTGATGGGCTGCATTGTTTTTTTTTTCAGGAAGTCCTCATCAATTTCCACAAGATCTTCAGCACACCAGAGCAGTTGTTGTAGAGCTTGTATGGTATGCCGTTAGGGCCTGAAGATGATACTGACCATGCCTTTTGGTCAATTTCTCTAACTTTACAGAGCTTGTGGAAGTCAGGGTTAAACTGAAGGTAGGGAGGAAGGACAAGGGACATACCCTGGCGTTCCCAATGGGGCTGTCCTTGCGGTGTCATTGTACTGGCCCCTGATGTGCAGCTCTAACTTCTCTTTGCTGGCTTCAGGCTTCCCGCTCTTTTTGTCCTCTAGCAGCTGTGGGGCATATCAAAAAGAAATCTTTCCTTTTCCTGTGATTCCGAATGTGCTCAGCCCTATTTAGTCTGCCAAGCTTCTGCTTTACCTCCTCCCACAGTGTCTTCAGGCCTACCCTCTCCTCTTGTGTTGCCTTTCTCCAGTTCTTTCTTAGCTGTCACCGCCTCTTTATCAGTAGGTCGATCTCTTTCTCCCTCCTTCTCATTCCTTTTGGAGCAGCCATCTGCTTGTTAGCAACTTCACTCTTGTCTGCACTCTTCATACCCCACTGTGTAATGACTCCACCAGAATCTTGCGTAGGTCCCTGTCCAACCTCTGGCACACTTCTACCTTGCTTGCTTTTGCCACCTTATCCTGTTTTTCTTATTGGTGTTTTCCTCTCAGCTCATTGGCTTGGTTTGGCACTTGGAAGACCTTTGGGTGAATCTTCCTAGTGCTTATTTTCCACAGAGTTGGTCACTGTTGGGCCTCCTTCACTCACCATCTACCTTTACATTGGATCCCTCAGCTCTGTGGCTAACCTAGCTTGTTTTATTTGAGTATAAACATCTACAGTTAGTAGTACAGTTATACTAATACTTTTTAGAAAGTTGTTCATCTAATGATTCAAGCTAATGTCAGCTAGGCAGCTGCTTTGCTTAAGAATAAACATTTACAGCTATATGGCTAAGTCGGTTTCTTATGACAGTAAAATAACACTACAGCCAGATACCATATTAGATTCTATGTAAATTAGTTATAACACTGTGAAGCAACAAAAGACAAATGATTTACTCCAGTACAGTAAATTCCTCAGACTGCCCCTGTGTCACCATGTTGTGCTACGCCTCCCAATTTCTCTACTCTCACACAAGTTCAGTCCCTACCTGCATTTAGTTTCCATTTAATAGTATTCGGCGCACAAATATGGAGGAAAAACGGTTTTACCTTCTTCTGGGTTTTATTACAATATTTAAAATAAAAAATTTAAAACAAGAAAACCATAGTGATATGGGGCAGTGGTGACTCAGTGGTTAGGGCACTGGGCTACTGATCAGAAGGTCATGGGTTCAAGCCTCAACACCGCCAAGCTGCCTGTTGGGTCCCTGAACAAGGCCCTTAACCCTCCCTGCTCCAGGGGTGCTGTATCATGGCTGACCCTGCGCTCTGACCCCAGCTAACCAACATGCTGGGATATGCGAAGAATGAATTTCACTGTACTGTACTTGTATATGTGACAATAAAAAGGCTTTCTATTCTATTCTATATATAGTGGGATCCAGGATCTGAGTGGACTACTCCTACAAAACTAATACGAAAATACATTATACAATTGATACTTATTACTTCCAGAAAATATTTAAAAAAGCGAGACAAATCCTTTTTTTTTTCATGTCATGGAAGTGAACATGTCATATTTATCTGAACACCGTTTTTTACTCAGTTTTATATTTTAAATGAGGTGTGAGGCATATATTTCAGTTTATCTATAAGTGATGTAACACACAGTGTTAATTGTCATTGTCTCTTAATGCCCAACACCTGATTGATTCAATCAGTACAGTTCTCTATGAGTTATGCGTCATTCTTATCGGCTTTCAGTCAACAATAGTGGATTCAGACTTTTGGACGCTATTGTAAATACCAAAGTGCACTAACTAACATGGTCTTGTTGCATTGCCAGTTAATAATTAAGCCCTTAAACTCCCAGGAGCCGTTCGTGGGTCCAGACTTAACATGTCTCACAGTTTTACTGTGGTTACTTAATAATTCATAGTAGTTACTGAATCATATCGTCTTTTTTTCTTCTTTTAAAAATATGCTTTAAGATGAATAACTAAATAATAAGCTGAGACTTTAAGGAGTTACAGAGTGCACCATCACGACACACTCTCCATTTACTCCACCTGACTCATCTTTCCTCCATGCATCTCACGAGATATATAGTGTAGCATGACAGAGACAGTTATGCTACACTATATATAGTATGACATACATAGACCTCAACGCAATCCAGCAGAAAATCCAAATCCACAGGGTCTGTGTTTTTTTTTTTGCTCTGAACTCTGTGGACTCCTCTGTACCTGTATAGCTTTCTTCTTCTTCTTGTCATCCTCTGTCTTCTTCTTGCTCTCGGGCATCAGGTCGTCCAGCCAGCTCAGCTCTCTTTTACTGAAGCAGAAATCCAGCAGCTTACGCACGAACACCAGCGCCAGCACCTGAGGCGGGGATCAGTTCATAAAGAAAACTTCAATCAGCTGAAGTTTTGACTCCCATTTTTCTTAGCCACTGTTTGGCAAAAGTGCCAGAGTACCGATATGACACAGTTCATTAATGATTGTAACAAGCATGTCATACATCTGTAATACAAGTGTAATAAACAGTGTTACACTACGGCCATGGTTAATGCTCGTTCATGATTGGCTGGAAGGCGTTTGCTGTTTTTCTTATATTGGGGCACCTCTAGCGTAGCTCGGGTCAAACATTTATTCACAGTTCTAAATCAATACGACGACAACAATCATAAATAACAGTTTATATTTACGCTTTACTAAATGGAAAATTAGAAAAGCGAATGGCATTATTTACTGGCTACAGTAGCCATAGCAACAATCGTACAATGGTAGCCTGTAATGAGGTGCTAGTTTCGTATCATTCGGTTCTCAGATAGCAAAACATACACAAAGCCTTGTCTTTTTTTAATGCTGGTAAAAAAAAAGGGCTACACATAGAATCAGGTGTTATAAGCACGCATAATGCTGAATACTAATGGTAGAATAAGCTTCCCAGTACCATCATGGGGAAGACGACGCGGGCAGCAGTGGCTTTGATGACCCACAGAAGCACGAGGCACGTGAGCTGCACCAGTGTGAAGACATGAACCTTCCACAGCGGCACGTAGCGCAGGTAGATCAGATCAGGCTGGTGCTTCGCCGGCATGCCAAACAGCTTTATCCTGTCAAAGAACTGAGACAGAGAGAGAGACAGGAGATGAGAGTGGATTCGAGCCAGAGAGATGCAGCAAAAAAAAGCCTAGAGAGAGAGAAATGAGGGGCTAACAAAAATTACTAATGCACCTCACATTTAGTACACATTTAGAAAAAAAGGTCAAATCTGGCACCCTAAAAGGGGTCTTTGGTTTGCTCGTCTGCAGGAACCTGTATAGTAGGCCTGTGCTGGTAACAGAATCATCTTATTCTGGTAGATTTTTTATTTTATTTTTTTGTTTCCACAAAATGGAATAGCAATAATAATACTGATAATAAAAAAATTCATAGTTTCCAAGGCTACTTAAGACCATAGTGTGCCAGCAGGGGCGTGCTCGAGTGTCGGCTGTGGACGGAGGGAGAAGTTTTTATCATCACTGGAGGCTGTTACCACGGTAACTCGGTTAACCGTCACCGGGCACAGGCCTACCGTATAGGTTTTATGTAAAACCTTACAACAGAACCTTTCGCAAAAGGTTCCAAGTAAAACCTCTTTAGGAAGCTAAGGAGCGAAGAAGCTTGAGGAGCCATTTTTCCTAAAAGTGTCTATATGTACATTAAGTCATCGTTATACACAGTAGGGCCTTAAAGTCTGAGTCCAACTGTTTTTATTTCATTATTTGACATGATTACTTTCATTCTTCACTAATAGAAGTCCAAAAAGTGTGTTCTTATTGCAGGAGCAACAATAACTAATAACACACAGAGAACTGTATCAAGGCGTCATCATTAAAGAGTTCCCAACAGTTTACACTGTGTGTTAGGACCGTACATGTGTTACCGCTAAAATGAAAAAGATGGCATCACAACAAGTTAAAGGAGCAGTTTGTAATGTTTAGTGACACACCTTCCCCTTCCCCCAACCAATCCTACCCCTACGGTTGAGTTGCCTTTTAAAGAAAAAGGGGTGGGGCTAAGCAGCTCTGTTCCGACAGGGGACAGAGCTAAATTTCGGACCAAAAAAAGATCCATTGCATGGCAATATTGCGTATCTTTGAACTTTCCATGCAAGGATTAGTCTAAAATGAAACATTTATTTTGTTTCAGTTTTAAATAATGTCTTCAATAATCTTAACATTAGTACATTTGGACTCAGTCTTTTGGTCCCTACTGTAAGTGTAATGCTTTTACCTGTATGCCTTTCAGAGAGGAAACGCCCATATAGAGAAAAACTCCATACAACACCGGCATGGGAATGAACTGGACACAAAACACGCACACAGATCATTCTATTAATACAGGTAACCTTACATGAGACACAGTGCTGATTCATATTTCTGTATGCTGCAAACAACACTTACAGCTTTAGTTAACACTAACCAAACATGAACTTCAACATTATATCAACATAAACTAATGCATTAATTAATACACTATGTTTTTGCTAATTTAGGCTGATTTCTATGGACTCAATTCTCTCATACATGAAATAAACATTAGGTTTTCATTATATAGTTAACATTTAAACAAACATCTATAAATACAAGTGTTAATTTCTTTGGTAAACAATAAGGTTAGCATTTTCATTCAGAAGCGATGAAGAAAAGGCGCAGGCGTGTTAGCCCCGCCCACTGTGTTGTGATTGGCTTGCACGTTGGGTTTTTAAAGAGATTAAACAACGCTTTGCTTACTCGCAGCTTGTGTGGACATTTTTAGCATATTCAAAGTTTGCATGAAAAAAAACAGGTGGATGGAAACACACTTTTGTGGAGCTTTTTATTGGTAACATGACCTTCGTGACCTTTCAGACCTATGCTCTTGCCCATTCATGACCTCTGACCTTCAGTGCGGAGGTCATGAAGACGGAGCAGCCCATGAGGATGAAGATGAGCACGCCGGTGAGCCGCTGCTCCCTGATGCCCAGAAACTTGGGCTGTTCCCCCGGTGCCGAGCAGCTCGACTCCTGCTTCAGGCTGTTCACGTGTGAGATGGAGAGAACGGTGGCTGCCACGAACCACGGCAGCCCCATCACCGAACACACACCCAACATCACGGCCACCACCAGCAGGTCCAGATGATATCCACAGCCTTTCTGCAGGGACGGAGAGGACGTGGGAAACACACACACACACATTACATGCATATACACTCATTCATTTTACACCAACATTTATTTTCTGTTGGTGCCAAAGTGATTGATTCTCTAATAAGCGTGAAAATTCTATTTGAATGCATGTCTTTGGTTCTCACAGAGCTGATGAGCGAACAGGTTCAGCAGTAAACACAGAGTGTGAGTGTGAGCTACCTTGAGTTTGTGCTCCTTGCGGTTGATGATGACGGCGGTGATCTGCTGGTCCATGAAGATGAGGATGGTGCAGAGCAGAGCAGGAACAACTGACACCAACACCGTCCACCAGGGGTTAGAACCCAGCGGAGAGATCAGCCAGCCACGGTGCTTTGAGGTGGGCTACACACACACACACACACACACACACACACACACACACACACACACAGTATACATACACATGAGTCAGGACTATGCAAGTTGCACGCAAACTGAGTATTAATATTATATGTACTAGTGATGGACAACGTTTAACTCTAGATCTTCATCTAAAAGGCAATTCATTAAAAATACTATATGTAAAATAAAATAAAAAGTAACAGGCTACTAGTAAACTGTGGGGATCCTAAAGCAGTGAAGTAGCCTTTGAGTCCTTGACTTGGACTGCAGTCTGACATAAGTCCCAATTTTCATGACTTGGACTCGCTTATGCTTATCCATCGCTTGAGACTCAACTTGGACTTCAAAATTCTGAGCTGCAGTTTCAAAAGATGCAGCCGTTTCATGTGTCTGGGACAAAACACATGTTAGCCCTCACCCTCCTAGATTGGATGCTGTTGTGCGATGGGGGAGACCTAAATAAAGGAGTGGGAATTGGCCAAGACTAAAATGGGAGAAATTTGGGTTAAAAAAAATATATAAAAAAAAAACCCTTCCCTAGGAGACCCCATTTAGGGCTTTACTCGGACTCAACTAAAAGACTTTGGACTGGTTTGGACTGAACTTGGATTTAAGTGTAAAGGACCTGACTACAACACTGTCCTAAAGTCACAGAGGCAGTGGCTACCCAATTTGTGGCACGGACTTGATCTACAGCGCACATGCATACCATTTTTATAGCAACTTTTGCTCCACTGGAGTGAAAAGAATCAAGATGCAAAAACGTTTCATTCTTCCCTTATATAAAACAAAGACATACTACAGACAACTCATTCAATGTAATTCATAGTCATTTAACTTTAAACGATGAGGAAGCAAGCGGTCAATGCATGAACACGCCTATACATTGTATTTTTATTTTCAGAATGATTTAAATGTTTATTTTAGGAATCACATGACCATTAAGAATGAATGCTTAACTGTTTATCCTCCAGATGTTGTAACCGTTAAGCCAAAATTTGATAAAACGCAGCACTAATACTCACCTCTGATACCGCCTTACATGATGCCATTGACCTTATCAAGTAAAAAAAACAATCTCTCTTTACACATATACGTGTGTGTGTGTGTGTGTGTGTGCGTGTGCGTGTGTGTATTACCTCAAAGCGATCAGGTACATTGAGTTTGGGTGATGGAATCCCCACCAGATAATCCACCAGCACCATCACCATTATAGTCAAGAACACGGCGAAATCACTGATGGTGGAGCGCACCTACACACACACACACACACACACATTGATTTTACTAACTAAGGTACATCCTTTGACTTGTGTAGTTTGATATGAAATAAAAAATTTGCTCAGTTTGACCTGGTGTGTGTCTGTGTGTGTGTGTGTGTTGGTGTGTGCGTGTGTGTATGTTCACCCTGGTGGGGAAGTATCTCTCCGTCTTGAACTGCTTGAGCAGGGAGGAGAGGAGGAACGTGGTAAAGAAGAGGATGATGGACCAGAAGAACACGTCAGGGATGAAGGGCCCGTGGTGTCCACATGCAGAGCCCACAAACTCTCCGTGCAGGAGCTTACACGTCTATACACACACACACACACACACAAACACACACACACAAACAAAACAAAACAAAACAGTTAGTTCCACGTCCTAACCATGTGGAAAGAATTATAATTAAAGGCTGAAAAGAGCCAAACAGATTGCATTTAAGTGTGTGTGTGTGTGTGTGTGTGTGTGTGGGTGGGTGGGTGTGTGTGTGTTACATAGGGTCATTAGTCCCTATCCATAACATCCACATATCCTCACCAGCTTTACTGACCAGAATTACTGGCCCAACAAGGCAGTGGCTTGCGTTCTACCTGGAGGGGTTCTCGTATCAGATGACATGGAGTGACACTGAGAGGATCCACATCTGTTCCACAAGGCTCAGTGCTTTGTCCTCTTCTGCTTTTCCGTTATACCAGTTCTCTTGGTGATGTAATATCTTTACACGGCTTATCCGACCACAGTTATGCTGATGACACCCAACTCATCGTTCTCTTCACTCTTAGAAAGAAGGGGTTTCATTTAGCACCCAAAAAGTTCTTAATTTTATCCCTCTGGGGGAACCATTAAAGGTTCTATGTGGAACACTATGTAGAACAGAGGGTTTTTCTTTTCACAGAGGGTTCAAGGTAGAACCCCTTTAGAAAGCTTTGAACGCCTTGATCTTGCTGCCTCGTCTGAGAACTCCCTGATAACTCCTTTTGAAAATGCACAAAACCTTGGTGTAGTGTTGGATGATCAATTATCATTCTCAGCACATGTAGGCCAAACTACTTAATACACTGCTGCCCCCCCAATACCCACCTGGACTGATCAAGACCCCTCCCAACACGCACCCTAGAATGGTCACACACCTCTTGACCATCATTGCACACCTGCACTTTAAAATTAGAGCATTATCTCATGGACAGTATTATGTCATTACAGATAACGCTATCATGCTGCTAATGGACATTTTTTCCCCATCCTGCTGCTACTGGGACACGCAGACGGGGAGCGGTGCGACGATCTTGGCCGCACAGGCGTGCGGATGAGCAACGACGTCCCCAAAGCACAGGGGAGGAGCGATGACGTCCTCTGCCGTGTCATGAAACTGGAACACGCCTTCTGTGGCGTCAGGGGACTGGGGCACGCCTACTACAGCGGTAGGGACCTGGGGTATGCCTTTTTAACATTAAACATTTATTTATGATCGAACACTGAGCACTACAGGACATACACACGCGACATCAAGCATTCAAAGACAAACTGGACGGGAACAGGAGGGCTTCTTACTAATTACACTGACAAACGAGGCGCAGGTGGGATGAATCACATCACGAGACAGGGAATCAAATACACATACACAAAGCGCATGGCGCTCGTCTCCGTAGCAACCGCCACGCGCAGTCACGTGCACCGCAGCACGAGGCGACGTACGCGTGACATGCTGTGTGTTTACTGTCCTGTGTATTATGGTCCTGTGTATTTATTGTCCTGTGAATCTATTGTCCTGTGTATTTACTGTCCTGCGTATTTACTGTCCTGCGTATTACGGTCCTGTGTATTTATTGTCCTGTGTATTTATTGTTCTGCATATTACGGTCCTGTGTATTTATTGTCCTATGTATTTATTCTCCTGCGTATTACAGTCCTGTGTATTTATTGTCCTATGTATTTATTGTCCTGCGTATTACAGTCCTGTGTATTTATTGTATATTTTCACTCATCCTCACTGTCGTGTATTTGCACTTTATGTAGTCCTGTATACCATGCTGTTGTATTGTTGCGTGTTGCACCATGGTCCTGTTCAAACGAAATTTCGTTCCAATGTATACGAGGTATATGGAGGAATGACAAGTAAACCCCAATTGCTTACTTGGTCATGCAGGTTTCTTCTGTACAACATCAGGATTATTTGACCATTTCTCTCCAAGGAGGCCACTCGGGGGCTTGTTCGGTCCTTCGTCATCTCAAGACTTGACTATTCCGTGCCATTAGGTCCTTACAACTGATCCAGAATGCAGCAGGTCAACCTGTCTTCAGTCTTCTTAAGTTCCCTATGTTACTTCACTGCTGCATTCCCCCATTGGATTCCCATATTAGAAAACCTTAATGCTTGCTTACATAGCCAAAAATGGACCAGACCCACACTACCTGATGGCGATGGTCAAATACTGCGGCTCGACCCGAAGACAAGTATAAAGATTCTTCTCTGTACTGGCACCCAGGTGGTGGAATGAACTTCCCGGCTGTCCGAGCAGCTGAGTCCCTCCCTGTCGCATCTCTTTAATAAGCACTTAAATTAATACTAATCATGCACTTACGATTAAAAAATGAAAGCTTATGTATCACCACTGACTCTTGTTTCTGGCAGTGCTTTAGCTTGTTGGTATCTTTAGACTAAGGCTGAGCTGCACCAGCATAGGGAGGTGCTTCTTTTCCATGTAGACATGTAAGTAAATGTAGACATACGTGTGTGTGTGTGTGTGTGTGTGTACTGACCGACACGTTGAGCCGATTCCATGGTATTGAATCTGCAGTGTGTACTGTAGAGTTCCACAGCAGAGTCTCATTGGACAGTTGAGTGGGAGCCGAGCACTGACAGCTACAGGAGCCAGAGAGGGACAAACAGAGACATAAGACACTTCAGTACAACTGCTCTGTACAGCAGTGTGTGTGTGTGTGTGTGTGTGTGTGTGTGTATATACAGTCAAGCCGGAAAGTCTGCACACCCCTTTCACCTTCTCCACGTTTCATTACA
>JAOUQW010014998.1:0-12153 GCA_028565825.1 Olivaichthys viedmensis
GTCCTTAATGTCTAATTATGTACCTTTAATTAAGGTACACTATATTCACATTTCCAGGTAAAAGATGCACACTAAAGGTACAAAAGATGTTCCCTTTAGGGTACCAACCCAGTTCCATACCTTTTTTTTCTGAGAGTAGCTCCAAATATCAGATTATTTTGGCAATACACATTTCTACAAACACCCAGTACTGTTTAAACTTGATTAAACAAACTATAAATAATGTAATTGTTTTAATGTTTTAGGTGATAATCCAACAGTTTTAAATATTTCCTAGTTCTAAATATACTGTACCACACAAATCTTTATACATCTGCCAAATGTTTAAATGTTTAAATGTTTTGCAGAGTAAGAAAATAGGGTGTAGGTGCTACTTAATAGTAGCAGTTCCACCATTTAATTACATTTTTTATTTACACACTGAAGGGTGTCTGCCCTCTTGATTTTCTATTGGCTCACAATTGAGAGGTTCGCAAATTTGCAGGTCAAAGTTCACCTGGATGAACTCGGCACGAAGCGAAATTAAAAACGCTACCGGAAAACAAACGCCTCTTTTGCGAGCCACGTCCTTTTTCCATTCAAATTAATTGACTTTTCACCAGGGGAATTGTATTCACATTCTGTCTGAGCACTGCTATACTCTTACTCATGTGGTTTTATGGATGACTACATTTACTCCTTGAGTTATTATTTTTTAAGGAACAGGTATTTTTTGAGTAAAAGTTTTTTGGCTACTCTACCCAACTACTGCAGCTTCCCTCATACATTCAATCACACACCTACTTGACTTTATTGCTCCTGAATTTAACTTTCCTCGCCTCCTTGCTTCTACTTGCTGTTGCTCTCAGACAGAGAGCTGTTTTTTGTTTGGTTTTATGAATCCTGCCGTGCCCAGAGTGGAGTTCTACTCGTTCAATTATTCATCACTGCATTGGAGAAAGGTGCCTGGGTTTCCCAAGCGTGTGCTGGTTCTGTCTCATGGCCCGTCTCCCTGGGTGTGTGTTTGTTTGTGTGTAAACTTATGCATGCAGTGAAAGAAATTTTCAACAGCTTGCACAGGGGAGAAAACCTCATGGTAATATATATATATATATATACACACACACACACACACATCTATGCTTTTGCACAAAAACGACTTCACTGCCTGTAAGTTATTCATCCTGTTCAACCAGATAAAAGGGTGCCGCTTTGTTCTTTAAGTGCTAGTGGACAGAAATAATATATGGTTTCTTAATTAGGACGCAGCCGGGTGATGCCAACAAGAGTGCACAGAGAAAAGCAGCAGTCGTCCTGCTAACACACACTCGGTAATTAACCCTAATAAACGGAGAGCGGTGATTAGCACCCCAGCGAATGTGTGAGTGTTTCTGGGCATGGATCATTTCTTCTCTCCCCTGGGCAGCAGGAAGTCATTCTGAGTGAGTTGTAGTTTGTTTTGGTGGCAATAACAAAGCCACAGGATGCTTTTTAACGCCAGTGTGAGCTGATGAATGTTTTAAACTTCAGTATATTGCAAATATTCAGTGTTCAGATTTGACTAATATTCAGTGGGATGTGATTTGCTGCTACACACCTGCATGATGATTGATATCCTTGCATACCTGATGTGATCTAACGTTGAAAATGTACATGATTGACATAGACACAGATCTTGCCTTGCATGAAACACACACACACATATACACACACACCTGAACACACCATCTATCTTCATCATTCCTTTCTCTTAGTCCTCAGTAAAAGCATCTGGAATAAAGTATCTTCTTGTCTCCTCTATGATAAATGTATATGCACATGTAAAGAAATTCTGTAAAGTGAAAATACTATTAAAAATGGTGAAACTAAAAGTTCCTGAATATGAAAAAATACTGCAAAGAGCATTAAACAGTAAAAAAAAAACTAAAACAAATCAATATTTGATGTGAGCAGCCTTCGCCTTTAAAACTGCATCAGTTCTCTTAGGCACACTGTCGTGCAGTTTTATAAGGAAATCAGCTGGTAGGTTGTTCCAAGAACCTTGGAGAACTTGCCACGGTTCTTCTTTTTTTATTTAAAAAGTGCTCTATAACTTAATATCTTACTTTCTTTGAAGACTTACAAAAATATCTCTCTAACATATACATTTTTGTAAAATAAATATTTTGAAATCTAAAATGTGCTCTTTTCTTATGACACTAATGCAGAAGACATAAAATAAACATCTAAGACAAAATTTATATTTAAGACTTTTTCACAGTACTGCATATATAAAGTGTAGCTATCATTAATATAGCCCATTTAATCAGCTTGTGTGATAAGGCATGGGTTTTACATGGAGAGCTGAGGGTAATTTCATCCTTTACAGGTGCTAATCTGTGATTTTATTTCCACAAAGTCGATCGACAAAGTCCAGTTTTTTCTTCCTTCCTCCACCTCTGAGAAAATTTTAGCCCAAAGTACCTGCTGTTTTTTGGCTAACTAAAAAAACGGTCTGATCATTTTGGTCTCATTTGGACATCTCTCAGATTTTACAAACAGATGTTGCCTGTTGCGTTGGAAAATGTTTTTGACTGCTGCTACACAAGCGAATTATTCATCTTTGCACCCCTATCCACAGGATTTTTTAATTATACTAACAATCACGAAGTAATGGATGCTTTAGAAGAGTCTCTGGGTTGTATTGCTTTATCTCCATACTGTCTATACTGGGTGGTCATTAGAAAAGATATCTGTTATAGCCTATGTGAAGATAAAGTGTATATACTGGATAATGATAGCTACTGTCACAGTTTCCCCCTGCGCGTCGTGGTTCCCATTGTTCGTTGCAAAGAATTGTCGTGTTTTTTCCCCACCAGAGTCTTGTTTTCGTGTATGTTCCAGTTCCAAAGAACTGTTATCTTGGATTTTGATCGTGGATTACCCTTGTTTGATTTTTGCCTGCCTGTTCCTTGACCCACCCTATGGACTATGACGATGATTATTGGTTTGTCCAAAATAAACGCTATGCCGAGTTTATGCACTTGTGTCATGCCTCTAACATCACCCATCGCACATTACAGCTTCACTAAGTACAAAGCTTAACCTTATGTTCATATATGCCACAATATCGTGATTGTAGTTCTCTATAAATAAAGTCATGATCCCGGCGGCACGGCGTGCAGCAGGTAGTGTTGGTGCCTCACAGCTCGGGTTACTATCTGTACATGTTCTCCCTGTGTCCACGTGGGTTTCCTCTGGGTTCTCCGGTTTCCTCAGACCCCCAAAAAACATGCTGGTAGGTGGATTGGCTACTCTAAATTGCCCCTAGGTGTGGGTGTGTGTGTGTGTGTGTGTGTGTGCGCGTCTGTGTTTTAATATTGTGTGTTTAAAAACTTTTCACTGGTAGTGTATTTACAATAATACCACACATTTAAACATTGATTTTCTTACCCACAGACAGGAACAATCTGAGTGCACACACACACACGCACACACACACGCCAGGGTAGAGGTTTGATGTTAAACTGTGCCAGGGGAGCTACCCATAAAGCTCTTGGACTCATACTAATTACTGACCAGCCAATTAAAATTCAGCTCCATGGACCAAAGGTCCTGACACCAGCCTATTAAACGGAGCTGTGAGGAGCCGAGGGCATAACCCTGAGGACAGAGGGATGAAGAGAGAGCACTCAACTGTGACGCGTCACTGCTTCTGCAGTAAAACCCACCTGTAGTGAATGAAATGCAGCTCATTCTCAGAATATAGATATGGAGCTACTCTTCCTTCTGTTCAGCCAGAGAATGCAGATAACTCAGTAATTCGCAGCTTCTGAAAAATAGTGCATGAATGCAAAAGCCAAGGAAAATTTCAAATGTTTACCCCTTAAACTCCCAGGACCATCTGCAGGTCCAGACTTTCATTTCTCACTTTAGTAACCACATTGATTTTCCTATTAGTTTCACTGTAGTAACTGAATAATTCATAGATGTTGAATAATATGCTAAGACAGTCTAACAACAGAGTTTTTAAAAAGATGAACTAACACTTGTAAAATATATCAAGTGCACCTTGCTAAATTAAGTGAGGACAAAAAAGCCATTATGCTTAGGATGAAACACACACACACACACACACACACACACACACAAACACAAACACAGACACAAAATATATGTTGTCTTCTGATCATACTTTTTATATATCTGGGCGGATATATGCTTATGATTAGCTGCTGAGGAACAAGTGCACATTTTTTTACGAGCCACACACATGCACATGAAAAACATGTACCACTTTTTGCATTTTTTTAACTTTTTTTCATATATGGAATGTGGGCGAAAACCTCTATCTACATAGCAGTTGACATCTAAATGACCAATGAAAAGCTCACAAATCACACCGTCAGTTTCGGATTTATTGTGTATGATACTCTTTATGAAAGTGTTTTTTTGTGTTCCTGAAAAATTGGAATTTTGGAGATGCATGCTTTTCATTGGACAGCGACGATATACAGTATATTTCAAAACAGCAAAAAATATATATATAAATATTTCAAAATATGCCACAAAGATAATTTTGTACTTTTTATGTTTTTTTAAATATAATGTAATTGTAATGCAGATTATTATTTTGAATGACAATTTTGCACTTTAACACCATATTTTTCCCCCTAATATTTATCTTTACAGGAAAATACCTTCATTAATATGCATAAAAATAATAAGTATTATATTTATCCATATTAATATATATTTTTTGGTAAAACAGAACAACCTTTGCATCTGATATACTGTATATAGAAATAGATAGTTAAATAGTTAAGGATTCTTTGCTAAAGGGGTTTTGCGGAAATTATAGGGTTTTACAGGGTTCCCCACAGAAGGACAAGCTAAAGAACCCCTAAGGTTTCTATATTTAACCTTTTTGCATATACAGTATGTAACATGTACAGCTAATAATGTTTCCAAGTCAAATTTCTTATTGGTTTTTTTTTTAATTCTGCTCTTATCTTTGCTTGTAAAATGGCCTTGGGTTTGAACGGTGCTTATTGTTATCATATAATATTTTATTACAATAATTATATAATAATTTACAACAATCTAGGCCTGTTTTATTACGATTATTATTATTATTATTATTATTATTATAAACGGTGAAGTTGCTAAAGACGAACTTATCTCCAGTCACCTGACCTAACCCAGTAGAGATTGTTTGTATCGACGGAGAGTGAATGAAAATCAGCCGACAAGCGCTCAGCATGTGGGAATGTCTTCAAGTCTGTTGGAAAATCTTCCTGGTGGCTCCCTGCTGCTGAGAGAAAGCCAAGAGCTTCATCAAGGCTAATATGAGGAATCTAAAATCTAAGATTTTTTAGTCACTAATCCATATGTTTTTTTCATAGATTTGATATTCTCACTATATATTGACTGGGTAAGAAGTTATGAAATAGAGTTTTAATAAGTAGGTGTGTATGTGCTTATCATGCTGTGTGATCATGCATAGGACGCTGTATTCCACCATCACCAAAAAGTGATTTGACTCTAGGAAACGGCAGAATGGTCACCGCTCCCTCTGTAAAGATGTTGCTTTATTCGCAGGACATTAGGGAGGACTTACATCTGTGTATGAAGTGGATTTGGGATTTTGAGTCTCTGCTGCAGCTTCTGTTGGAACACTTCACACATCTTTTATAGGCCATTAGCGGTTTTCCCTGTAGAAAGAGATACGTTGTGCCTGACCGCAGAGCGTAGTTAAGGAAAAACAGCTGCAGGCACGTCTGCTCCTGAGGCAAACAAAACGTGACAAATCAACAAGTAAACACACACACACACGCACACTCACACACTGTGTCCACTGTAGCCCTTAAGCTATTTACATGCAGTATCTGTATCTTGTCAGAGGTGGAGGTTTGTAGAAAAACGAGACAACTGGGTGAAAATAAGCTTTATTTCTAATGACACACTAATGCAGAAGGCAAATAAACACCGAAGACAAAATATATATAAAAGATTTAGGGTGCCAAAGACTTTTGCACAGTACTATATATATATATATATATATAGCATCTGATGAATGAATTATTTATATATATATTTATAGCTAGTGATAAATACGACAATGAAATATGACAAAATGTAATTTCTATTGAGCTTTTTACAATGCAGATTATCTCAACGCTGCTTAACAGGCAGACCTCAGTTCTTTAACTCCCAGTGAACAAGCCAAGGGTGACAGTGGTGAGGAAAAAAAAAACCTAATATGGAGCTAAGGAGCCAAGCTAAGGAGCTAAGTTCCCCCAGAGAGACAAGCCAAAGAACCTTTTAAGGGTTCAAGATTGAACTTTTTTTAAAGTCTACTACTTAAATCAAAACAGACAGAACAGAAGCTTGTAGTACCCAGGATGGTGTAACAAGGGAGGCTGATAGGTAGGGCATGTGTGTTTTAGTCTATGTGTGTTTTAGTCTATTTATTGAAGGTAATTCAGTGATCGTAGTCATCCATAGTGTGCGTCAACACACAGGTGGGCAAATAGAGTAAAAAAGTGAGTGAGATGGATTTAGAAATGACAAAGGATCAGATTTGAATGGAATAAACACAACAAAACATAAATTAATAATAGGTTAACGAGGGACAAATCAGGTAAGGAATCAATAACAAAGTGAGGGAAAATACAGGACCAAATTAGAAGTTAGAACAAAAACACATGGCATTGTTGCCACGGGAGCCACGAAGCTTGTAGGGCCCAGGATGGCAGGAATAGTATCCAGGTGGGAAAAGGAACTTGTGGGTCTCAGGATGCAGGAATAGTATCCAGATGGGAAAAGGAACTTGTGGGTCTCAGGATGCAGGAATAGTATCCAGATGTGAAAAGGAGCTTGTGGGCCACAGGATGGCAGGAGTTCCATTCTGTCAGGTTAGGTTGCTGGCTTCATCATGTATGCATAGATGTGAGATGTGAGATAAAAATTCAGACCGTATGCTCTAAGTTTGCTTCTTACAAATGTCGTGTGGTGGATGAGCATCATCATAATAACCAGCCACATATCATGAACACACAGAGACAGAGAGAGTCAAAGCTAAATACAAGGGATGGGGTAAGTGCAAGTACACGAGAGTGCTACAAACCCTGTAAACTAAGCAGCTAAATTATGGATGCTACACTCCAACAAGGTTAATTTGTAGTAGAGTACCATGTAAAACATGCAGCTCCAAACACCCTGGTTTTATCAATCACCTCAACAAAATTAGGAAGAACTTGGTCTCTACGTCAGGTCAGACTGAGAGAAGGTCCAGTAAATAAATGGATCAAGGGCAAGTGGACACCTGCTCATGGCTGGAGGTGTGTATGTGTTTGTTTTTTCTCAGCAGGATCGTCAGGTAGCCAAGTTTATAGCTTACCGATGCCTCAATGATACGTCATCTTATCATTCACCCACTGAGTGAACCACACCTCCGTCTGCTGTCTCAAATGGACACACACACACACTTCCTCTTGGGCTCTAGCTCTCTCCTTGTGAAACTTGTTTCAGAAAAAAGGCAATATTCTTTCTGTGATTTGTTTTATTGAAGTTTGAATGTCATATTCACACAGGCTCATGCATACATTTTGGCAGGTGACAGTTGGACTGTTTCTCTTCCTCTTTCTTCATCTTCTACGCTCTCCACACACAACTCACACATTCAGTCAGCTGTGATATGAGAGAGGGAGAAAGATGGACAAAAAGGAACACCCAAGTGGACTGAGAGACATAGACAGAGAAAAACAGAGAGAGAGTCAGAGAGAGAGGGTGGGTGGAAAGAAGGAACTGGCAGCCCTCCTTTATCTAGCTCACCCGCCAGGGCTTTCGCTCTCTCAGTCTGTCTCTCAGCCCATTCATTTCACCAGTCGTGAGTGATGCCAAGGACTGTTTTAAGGCTGCGCGAACGGATGGATGGATAGATGTAACGAATGATGGCGAGATCTAGCAGGAGAAAGGACAGTGGCAATGAAAACTAAGGAGCTAAGAAGAACCAGGTTGGTTTCAAATCCTTGTCTGCTGTCTTTTCCTAACCCTAACCCTAACTCTAGTCCTGTGGCTATAGATGGCATGTGTGTCTAAGAAGAGTTAAATATAAGGGTACAAATCTGCTTGGATGTTAATAAAGCGATTTTACATCAAGTGCCAATAAAGTGCCACATTTTTGAGTACACCTAAATTCAAAATTGGGATTTTAAAATGGTTAAAACCTCTTGGATGGCTGATTCCAATGACATAGATTTTTGGGTCAAAATTTTTAACACGGCGCTAAATGAACGATTTTCCATGTAAAATAGAGACTTTATCAGTACTTCCGTAAAATATTATGGGAATTTCAGGAAGCAGAACATATAAGCACAGTTTGTGATCTCACAGAATAGACTCGTAACGTATCACAGTCCGACAAGCAAATTATGCGAGGGCAACAATCTAGCAACCAGAAACTCTTACCTACAGAACTGGCATGCTAAGCTTAGCTAACATTAGTTTGTTATGATATATTTGGACAGATTTGGCTACCGTTAAATACAAATCCAGCAACATGGGCTCACAATTGCAAATTTGTAACAAGTTATATGAAAAGATAAGAAGGTTAGGTTTAGGGGCGGGGTTAGATTTTGTACCATTTCTTGAAGTCCAACCACATGGCCCCTCGTCTGTTCAAATTTGTATATATGTCTAGTGAGATCAGGTTTAAATTGAGACTCTGATACTCATGAATGCTGTTCAAAGCACAGGCTAATATCAAGGGCGTAACTTTGGGTTGAAAATGCCTTCATTTCAACTATTTGTGCTAGGTACCACAACCACAGATAATGCTAATGTAACTAACGTTAACCTCAGCCTCAGACGGAGTAATATGTATTGATAGTCAAAAGTCTACACAGTCTCTTGTGCTGTAGGCTAATGCACACCAAACACTTTGAATTAAACGTCTTTTTATACAGTAACATAAGAAAATCTGTGCTAAACACACCAAAAGGCATACCATTACTCTTAGGAACTCACAGTAATTTGCCACCCTTGACGGGGGAACTTCGGCGTGAAGTCAGAGAACGTTTAAGCTCTAATTGTTTCCCCGCTCTGGGAGAAACCAAGTTTTTTTAGAGCTGGGGGAGGGGCAACACAAATATTTTAATCAATATTTATTGTATTAGTATCAGTAATACTGACACATTTATTTACAGTAGCATTTATTATATTTTAAAAAACAATATTTTTGTCGTGTTTTATTACCAAATAAAAGGGTTAAAAGAAGCATTTTCATAATCTAACATCCAGAGAAATAGGAAAAGCCAAAACCAGGAAGCTACACAAAGAAAAAACAAGACACTGACTAGAAAACAAGGCTCAGGTGAAATTTTAAACACCAGGGTGAAAGCAAAGGGGAACCTAAGACCATATAAGGAAAACTGACACAAGGAACAAACGCGGACACCACAATGCAGAGTATGATGGGTTGAACGGGACAGAAACAATGTGGCTATGATAACGCAACTGACGTTATGCCAGTCATAGTGACAGCTATTTATGGGCACACACTCAGTAAATTATGAATCACTAGACTATGATTCATTGACATGAAAGAAAAAATGAGAGAAAAAATGTATCATTACTCTGATTACAAGTGCTTGATTTTTGTAATGGACTAATTAAACTTTAAGGCTTTGGCTGAGAAAGGAAGCACTGAGAGGGTGAGAAAGAGTGAGAGACGCTGTGTTATGGGTCAGCCATGATTGTCCCTGCTTGCTTTCCTTCTTCCTCATTCTAGAAGAGAGTGTATTATGTGGTAGTTGTAGCATAGTTTATTATGTTAGAGTATGTACATGCATATGTAGTGCAATAGAACTACTGGTAACACTAAAGGCTGGTAATCATAGAACTACATGACACTTACATAAGCTCTTTATGACAACTAGCATAAACCTTTACATAAACATTTATAAAGGCTTATTCCAACAGGTGGCATCTGGCATAAATACTACTTTTGCCAATTTCGATGTCAAATTACACATTTTTGTCATCAAAAGGTTATGACACTCTATAACACTGTGACATAGTGAAGGTTTTTGACCATGACAATCATAGCATTATAACAACTGAGTTACGTATATTTTCTCCGGCCCTCAAGTAGTTTCAAGTTTCTGCTTATAAGATTTTTATGAATACTTATGGCAATGCCGTGACACTATAATGAGTCAATTGTCATAACATTCAAACATAAGTCAACCTGGAAAGTGTCATAACATAACCCTATGTCAACAAAACTCTATGCTATGACTCTGGTGTTATGTCAACTTTTATGACAGCTGCCACCTGTTGGAATAAGCCTTTATAAATGATTATGTAGGTTTATGTTAGTTGTCAGGAAGAGCTCATGTAGGTGTCATGTATCCCTATGAATACTGGTCTTAAGCAAAGGGTTACCAATCTGCGGTATCCCACAATGCAGGAGGAAGATCCCTGTGTCTCCTTGTGTAGGAAAATGTCCTCAGCCGGGGGCTTAGTTCGAATTTTTAGATCCTTCACAATGTGTTTAGTAAACGTGTTTAATATTCATGAGATGTCAATGAGTGAAACAGCTCACCGTTGTGCCAACCGTGCTCGTTATTTCTGCTCGCTGCTCCCTCGGTTAGTTTCTCTTGGAAAAGGAGGCAGAGAAAAGTTTGGGGAGATCAAAACTCTATAAATAGTTTAGATGAGAAGCAGTTCTCTCTTGTCGTGATTATTCTGCTGAGAACACCGCGTTTCACAGCAAAAATAGCCCTGCCTCAATCAAGTGAGCAGCGTGTGTGCGTTTGTGCGTGCGTATGCGTTTGTGTGTGTGTGTGTGTGTTTGTGTGTGTGTAAGGGTGTACTGAGCCAGCTGACTGATCTGTTTCTATAAAGAGAGAACACAAGCAGAGTGCCGTTAATGCCAGAGGGACATGAGGAAAAAGGAAAAAGAGACTGAAGAGCAAGAGAGATAGAGTTAGGGAGAGAGAGAGAGAGAGAGAGAGAGAGAGAGAGAGAGAGGGATGGTGGAATGAAGTGGATGTGGAGCATAGAGTAACTTTCTGAGGCTTATAATAGGAAATGTTTTACATATGCAGGAATTACAAGGCAGCAGGAAATACAATACGTTATGTAAATAAGGTAAATACAAAATAAACCAATATACAGCGCAGGTAAGGCGCATTGCTACTAGCCCGAGGATGAAATTTGGCAACCCACAGATATGAGAAGAAAAGGAGAAGAGGGCTAATGCATTCTGTATTCTGTAAGAGAGAAAGTATAAGTAAGGAAAAGTATAAACAGTTATATATTTCATGTATAGAGCAAACTCAATAAACCCAAAGTTCTGTACAAAATAGACAAATCCAACAAACACACATACCCAAAAGATAAAAAAAATACACCTCAATCTGTCTCCTGAAGGTAAAGATTTTACCTTCAAGAGACAGATTGAGGTGTTTTTTTTTAAATCTTTTACTTTTATAGATTTTAAGGGTTGGATTGTACAGCTCAGAATGTCAGCGACCACCGCAATTCATCTCTTCTCCATCTTCCACAACATCAACGTGAATGACTGAAGCCCCGCCCAGACAGTCTTCTTCTGGATGACGCGTGGTCACATCAGAGTATGTTCCGTCAAAAGTTAAACTACACAAATGGCAGATGACTGAGTGTAATTTTCACGCATTGCCATGTGTTGGTGCGTGTTGTCCATCAGCAATGTTGTTCTAATTGAAATCAATGCCAAGAGCCTAATATGCTCCTTTTTAAAGACAGGGTAAAACGGAAATTCGAACGCATTTCTTTCCCACAGCGTGACGTATTTCCAAGTGAAACGTCCTATTTGTGCGGGCGGGACTTTGGTTTTATCCATCGGGATTTGATTGGCTTGTGAAAAGATAATCGGTATCGCTGCGAGTGCAAGCTAACTCAAGAGGGGGTCTCCGTGATTGTCACACCATGGCGACCGCGTGCTTCGTGATTGTGTGTGTCTGTGTATCTCTGCCCCTGTCTAGTTTCGTGAAGTGTGCTCAACTGGTTCCCGTTTGTGTACCTCTATAAGTATCCTCATGTTTCTGTATTCAATGCTGATTGTTGTTCATGTCATGTTGCCCTGTGTTACGCTCCGTGTTTGCTTATGTTCGATGTTTAATGTGTAAGCTCGTGTGGAATAAATGT
>JAOUQW010015029.1:0-12152 GCA_028565825.1 Olivaichthys viedmensis
CACACCCTCTCTCTCTCACACACACACACACTCTCTCTCTCTCTCTCTCTCTCTCTCACACACACACTCTCTCTCTCACACACACACACACACTCTCTCTCTCTCTCTCTCTCACACACACACACTCTCTCTCTCTCTCTCTCTCTCTCACACACACACACTCTCTCACACACACACACACACTCACACACTCACTCACACACACACACACACACACACACACACACACTCCTTATTCCAGGTGAATCATGTTCACACTGTGTGCACGTACAGCGCCACGGATTTGTCCGCGCTTTCATCCCGACCCAGAGATTGCACTTGGACTCTGGGAGCGCAATGAAGCACGGCCTCGGCACCGGGGGGAGAGGACGGAGACCCCCGACTGAAACTTTGTCCGCCTGCAGGATCAGCGCGAGTCCGAGCCGCACACTCTCCGCCGCCGGCTCTGGGGTGAGCAGCGAGAAGGTGGACCTCATGACACCTACCTTCCTCAGAGGAGCAGTCCTCAGTCCGGCTCAGCAGTAACATCCAGAGCAGCGTCTCAAAAAGCTCCATGATTGACCGGGCGCGCTCGCGGGGCTCTGGTCATGTCGCTGCCGCTCGGGTACGCGCACACACACACACACACACGGGCACGCGCGCACACACACACACGGGCACGCGCAGGAGGCGAGCCGGCCGGGCTTCAAGTGACAGCGGGGCGGGGCAAAGGCACCTCGCGCCATATATGGTATCCCGGGGGCGGGGTTTAGAATAGATTGACAGGCGAGCGAGAGCGAAAAGAACCGAGTCTGGATTTTCCGCGTTTTTGTGTTTCATTTTTGTTTTTTAGATGAATATTAAAAAATAAGTTTAATACACAAAAGGCTGGCGGTCTTTGTTGCTTTTCTAAAAACAAGTGACGCATACCTTTAAATCTTTATTATAATAATAATAATAATAATTCCTGACATGCGTAAAATACACTAGCCATGTCGTTTTTAACCAATACATCCATGTAGAATGATCTATTGTTTAAGAAATGAGCAACATGTGTGCACCTTTACACGCACGTGACATGACCTGTGAATGCAGGCCACATGAATATGCAAATTAGGGAAACGCCCCCATGCCCTCTGACGATCCCCAACAGCCTAACATCACTAACATGAGCTAATTCAGCTAGCCGGTTGGCTAACTCGCAGTAGTCACACGAGCGGGATTTCAGTCTCGGACTCTCGAGTTTACATCGCCATGTCCTCGCTCGTTTGTTCGACAGCGGCCGAAGCCTGTCAGAATATCACGTTACCATGACAACCACCACTGAAAATGGGCAAAGTCGGCTAGCTAGTTAGCTTTGTCACGCACGTTCCTGCCGCAAAAGGTTACCGGGTACCACGCCGTCATGCTCTAATCTCAGACCCAAAACAAATCCCCGTCCTCAAATGGGTTTTCTACACAAGTCTGTGTTGTAAATGGAAAAATGTGACTTAATGCTGTAACCCAAACACCCAAATCTACATACACAACATACAATAACGCCACGATGAGCGTTACAGCCGTGTTTACATCCAACATTATGTTTTCAAACAATGTTGACAACAATGAATGAAAATAAGCCATGATGTAAATATCGCATTCAATTCACAAATTTAGCAAATTGTCATTTGAAATGGAATCTTTTCTGTCCAGGTCAAAAGAACCAATGTATATTTTTACTAACATTTTGCTAAAAAAAAAAAAAAAAAGAATTTTCCACAAGGCGTGATATGCTCAGTTCAGTATCTTTAATGAATCTGAACAATAATGAAAAATTAAATCCTATTCCGCCTACACTCTTTAAAAAAAAAGAGATCTTAAAAAAGATCAAATCTAGAACGCTTAAGGGTTCCTCAGTTGTGCCTTTGAGGGAAGCCTTAAAGGTTCTGTTTAGAACCCTACGACAGAGTGTTTCCCTATCAGACAGGGTTACAAGTAGAACCTTTTTAGGAATCTAAGAACCCTTTATTATTCCTCGAAGAACACTTACAGAACCATTTTTGGAGGCGTGTCTATAACAGATAATAATATAATGTTGGGATTATTTTAAGATGAGAGTAACGGCGTGAAATAAAAGTGTTAAAAATGTCCAATATTTGTTCATCTGAAGCAAAAAAGTGATTTTGGTGGCCGTCGCTTATTTCCTAATCTCTTATTTCCTAATCTCTTATTTCCTAATCTCTTATTTCCACTCCCGCGTGCCATCAGGAGGAACCCTGGGCACTTTTTGGGGCTCAGTATTACTTATATAATGGATATATTTAGATGTTTATATGAATGAAGGGAAGATTAAATGGTACAGTTGTATGGCTTAGACAAGCTGCAGGCCGTATTGAGAAATAAAGCTACTGCGGTTATGAATACACCAGCGCACTTTCACTTTTCACGCAGCCACTCATAGATTTTTTTCCTTCCCTTTTTGTACAATGTGTGTGTGAGACCCCCATCACCCCAGCCGCCCACACACACACATCCACACACACCCACACACACACTCTTTACGCTCGTATAGAACCCATCTCCTGGCATCTCACAGGTCTCAGTTCCCACTGAGCCCCACTCTAATACTTATTACCGCATCACAATTTCATGCTAGGCTGCCTCGCACCCCTTTGCTATCTGTGCTCCTTAAATACAGAAAAAGAAGGTGTTGATGGGAAAAAATGCAGCACACACAAACACACACACACACACACACACACACACGTTACTCTGAAAATCCGGCCCTATATACAGTATTTTTAATAAATCGTTGTATGTTGCCTTTAACTCATAGCCATTTTCACTGAGCCCACCCACTAGTCATGAATATTCATAACCCTGATTCCGATGCTCATTAATATTCATTAGTTGACTCTAACATGGCCGAAATTATGCAGAATAAAAGGGAGCAAAATATTCACCTGTCAATGCGATAGGAAGTTGAAGAGAGTTGTTGGACTCGGGAATGAGCGAGCTAACGTTAGCCTACTGCGCTAAATTAGCTAGCTAGCTAACAGCGTGCTCAACGAAGGGAGAACGATCTTTAAACTCAGGGTTTTGTGACCTGTTGCTGTTTCGATCCTGAGCAGAAATTTACTGATTGATTGGTTAATGTCATGAAACCACAAGATAAAACAATCGCTTGCAGCCGTACACTCTTAAGGGGTTCTATGGATAGTTAAGGGTTCTTCGCTTCCTAAAATGGTCCTACTTGAAACGCTGTGGGATATATAGGGAAGTAATCTGTTGTAGGGTTCTTCATAGAACCTGTGTTCTCAATGCTGTCCTGAGAGAAATTAGCAAGCTTATGATTTAGAGCGATAGTCAGTGTTGCTAAACCACCCACAAAAGTTTCCTTTTTTTTTTTTTTACAAAAAGTCGCCAAATATGCCAAAAATTTACATTGCTTGGCTGGGGAAAAGTTTGTGTAGGGGATCAACAAACACTCGTAGGGAAGGCCGTGGATGTTTAACCCATTGGACAAATGTAGGTCGTGTTTTATAATTAAAAAAAAAAAGCTAAAATAGCTTCTTGTCTCAAAACGTTTTTTAAAAGTCGCAGTGACGATCAAAAAGTAGCTCAATTTGGCGACATATTCACCAAATTGTGCAACACTGGTGAGGGTATGCAGTTTGGCACATTGCCTGTGTCTCGACTTGGCGCTATGTTGATTGGCCACCATGAGCCAATCACAGTGAGTTATTCGAATGAAAAATAGGAGGAGTTTTTGTCACCCTGAACACATCTTCTCAGTACTGCTGCAACTCCTTAAAGTCTAAAAACCACCAAAATACAGGAAAAATCTGATTTTCATAATACAGGCTCTTGAAGGTTCTGGTTCTGGTTCTGGCGAGTGGAAGGTTGTGAGATCAAGTTCCAGGTGCTCATCAGAAAGCAATCAGATTGAGCAAATCTCAGCTTTATGTTCGGATTAAATTCTTGAAAGCAGATCAAAGAAGCCAGCAGTGCACACGGCCGGTAAAAAAGAAAAGTTTAGTTGTTAACTGCTGCAGCCACATCTCAGAAACCCGCACTGTTACATCCACACTCATGATGGGTTCCCTTCCAAAATCACACAAAGATGGAAAAATAGTTTCACCTCTGTCCGGTCGACCGTTTCTGACTTTTTTTGTCTTGTTTTTATTCGTTGAGATGAATATCATTACATTTCGTCTAACATTTTGAGTAACAGGATTAAAAAAAATTTTTTTATTTTTTTTCATCAAGAAAAATAGGTAGTTGACGAACATTTTATTGTCTTAGGTTTCCTCAACAAAATGAACTCTGTGTAAAACCTTTTATATCTGCTGCTGGTGTCCTCATTGTCTTTACATGAACTTGACATCATTTAGAGTGTTTTGCTGTTATTTATGGAGATGTGGTGTGTAAAGGTACTTAGGAAAAACAACAGGAGATTGACAGCCATCACCTCACAAGAGACGCTGTTCAAATTAAACTTTGCTGTGTGATGGCACATGGGATACGATGGGCACTAAGTGTGTGTGTGTGTGTGTGTGTGTGTGTAGATGTGCGTATCCAGGCAAACACTTTTCAGCCACACACACAGACCCTGTAATTAGGCCTTCACTTGCACCCAGTCTCCGATATGCAGCATTTCCATTTAATTTCCACCTTCACCGTGCTTCAGCTGTCGCCGGCCGGGTCTCAAGGCTCGATTCAGGACACGGCTATTCTACTCATTCCTGCTGTTAAAAAAGACAAGAGATGGTTGACAGACAGGGACAGACGGAGGGAAAAAGGTGCAGCTGATAACACTGCAGAGTTATTAATAATCCATGAAACTGAAAAGGAAATCTGAAACAGTCGTACTGTTAACGTTGTGCTATACACCTCAGTGTGTGTGTCCAAACCTCAGAGCTGTTCCTACTTTCAATTTTCTCTCAGGGCTCTGATCAGAGAACTAAAATCCAATGTTTTTTTTTATTGGCCAGGTAAGATACCACATACAAGGAACATGGAAACATACAAAAATTAAGAAAGAAAAAGAGCTGTTTCGAAACAATACGATGGGTTTTAGTATTATACAAACACAATACAAAAAAAAGTTTTAGCTTTGGGGAGTAACAGGCCACGCCTCCTTCACTGTAACTGACAGACACAGAGGCCACGCCTCCTTCACTGGAACTGACAGACACAGAGGCCACGCTTCCTTCACTGGAACTGACAGACACAGAGGCCACGCCTCCTTCACTGGAACTGACAGACACAGAGGCCACGCTTCCTTCACTGAGACTCAGGCACAGAGGCCACGCCTCCTTCACTGAGACTGACAGGCACAGAGGCCACGCCTATGTGTTAGCTCATGTTAGCTAGCTGGATAACAAAATCTGGAAAAAAAGAACAAATATGAATGCCAACAAATTTTTTTCTTTGTACTTTGTGGAGTCAAAGACACGCCCACACAGAGCTGCTCTCTTTTCCACATATGGACTTAATGACACACCCACATTTCCATATATGGCCTCATAGACACGCCTTCTGTTATCTGCAGAAAAACCTTATCGGGTTTTTGCAGTGTGTGCAAAACACAGAATACAAAAGATGGACTGTGGGACAAAAGGATAGTTGAACAATGTCTCTCTCTCTCTCTGTGTGTGTGTGTGTGTGTGACATTTATCTGTACTACAGGATTAGCAAGCGTGTGGTGCTGTGTAGTTTAATGTGCTGAGGTTGGAGACAGAACAATGAAGACATTTCTGAATGCTGGTGCTATAACACAAGCCAAGTGAAGGTCATGTGATCAGCTCATTACAGTTTAAAGGTTTAAGTTGCTCAAATGACATCGATATAACATCGATTCACAGAATCATGTTTCAGACAAAATGTCAGAATAGATGCTTTTAAATACAGCCATTCAAACTTAACGTAATGGAAATCAGTCCCATGGCAACGACATTAATGTGCAGCTTTAAGCCTAAAACAAACAGTACGTCCATATTTGGCTCTTGATGAGGATCAAAGTGTGAAATACTAGATATAAGAGAAAAGGAAAACATGCAGAAATGGATGTGAAACTAATGGTGTAACAGGTTACACACATCCAAAGCCTCAAATGAATAGGGTCAGGACACAGCGTCCCTTTGGTATCTTGAAAGACACTTGTTCAGTCCCGCTCACATAGAAACCTTCACTCATTCATCTTCAGTAAGCGCTTTATCCTGGGGTCAGGGCCGCAGTGGATCCGGAGTCTATCCCGGGAAACACCGGGAGCAACACCATCCTGGATGGGACGCCAGTCCATCACAGGGCCTCACACACATATAGGAGGAAACCGGAGAACCTGGAAGAACCCACACAGGCACGGGAACAGACAGTAACCAGAGCATAGGCTCAAACCCCGGACCCTGGAGCTGTGAGGCACTTTCCAACCTCAACGAGTTAAAAAAAAAAGACAACATTTGATATAGAACCTTGTAAAACCTGTGTTTATGTTCATGAATGCATGGAAAAGGACCCTCCAGGACTCGTTTATGATTATGTGATTTTAAAAATGGACATGAACACCTTCAGATCCTCCATTAGACGCACTAGCTCTGAAAAAATCTGTGAAAAACTGAAAGATGAGCGCGAGCGAAAGTCACTGGCAAAGTGTGAAGGCAGAGAAAGAGGACAGGGGAGAGAGAAAATGTGCTGATTTGTAACACATGGGCTGGACGTCTCCAGAGACATGGACAGGAATGTACCGTAGAAGACAAATTGCCTCATTGCAAACGTGTCCTCCTTCTCATAAACCCCTAATGTTTACACATGCACAATCAACCGCAATGTTACTCTTTGGCAAAAATCAAATTGTAAAAAATGTCAAGGGGTTGGTGGCTAAGGTGCACTAGCCGAATTAAATATTTTTATACCACGTTGCTGTTGAATTGTGATTGGTGGTCAGGTGGTGAATTGTGGATGGTGATCGGTGGCTCTCGTTCATATTGCTGTTTATTTTCCTCCCTAAAAAAGGACGTGAACAGTGAAGTACTGATTTACAGCACATCACTATTCTTGGTAAAGAAAACTTTTGCTCTACAATGAACAAGTTACTCTCTGTGCAAAAGAAAGGTAAAAAGTGTCAGATCACAGTCTCAGTGCGTATATTTATATAAATATATATATAGCACCTTTTTTGAAAATACACAGAATGTTCTTTTTTTCCCAGCCACACACCAAATGGCATCTCATCACCGTTGCCTGAACTTGCAGAAGGTGCAGATCCGCCTCGGCGTGCCCTTTTCTCAAGCAAATCAGTTCAGGGGCCCCGGAGAGCAGCTGTGTCCCGCTGTCCCACATGTCCACGCCGTCACCTTGTTTGTAAAAACAAATTCGACAGAAGCGCTGGCCTTTGATCAAAGGAAACTTTGATTGCATCTCACTGAGGAGATCCACCTACATCTGGAAGCAGGTCAGAAGAAAATACTTAAAATGGATAGAGAGAGAGAAAAAAAAGATGGCACAGAGACACGAAGAGCCCTAGAGAGAAAAGAAAAAAAACAGAGGGAAGGATAAAAGAGAAGAATGGAAATGAGACAAGAGTGTCCCTCTCTCCCTGGAGCCCGAGGGACACTAGAGGGCTTGCTGGGAATCCTGGGAAGTGGATTTGTCTCTTAAAAGAGCCTGGCTTTTGCAATGTACTCATTTTATTGTACATACACTTAGAAAAAAAAAGGTCAAATCTAGAACCCTTAAGGGTCCTTCAATTGTCCCTCTGGGGGGAACCCTTAAAGGTTCTATGCAGTTTCTCTATCAGAAAGGGTTTTTAGGAACCCTTAATTACCCAAAATAACCCTTTGAAGAACCCTTTTTCTAAGAGTGTAGGATAGAACCCATGATTTGAACAGTATTCGCCCTCATTTTTTGGTGCTTTCAGAACAAAGAACATTTCAGAAGAACCTCACATTTGTCCAAAAAAAAACCAAATGTGGTGCAACTGCCTAAACATTCCCCCTATCACATAGAGATCTTTGAATGGTTCTCAGTTCGAAATGGGTTTCTAAAGATGTTTTTCTTTCCTAAAAGGTAAACCCTCTGCACTCTAATAAAAAAAAAACTAGATCCCTTAGGGGTTCTTCGAGTAATGTCCCTCTGGGAGAACACTTCACAGGTCTATGTAGAACCCTACAACAGAATTGCTAAATGCCTCTACAAGTTGAACGGTGCTGTATTTCCAGGTTTTTACAAACCCCCATCAAAAGGGAAGTGTTTTATTACTTTGTGTTTTTATTTCGATTAGTGTGATGGAACCATCAGCAGGCTTTGGCAGTTCAGACAACTGTGAATTCTGGGTTTAAAATAAACCAGTTGGCTCATTCCACTTTATCAACAGCTATACGGCACCAAAGAGATGAGGTCAAAGGGCAAAAAACATGAAGCCAATATGTTTTTCTCTTTCATCTCAGACTCCACTCTCGATGGTGCATCCTGAAAAATTGCAGGTGATTTCGGGTCATTCTAGATGAAAATGAACACAATGGTCATTCTTGGGCAAATATCAGCTGCACGGAGACACGCTCGCACCAATCTTCACACCAAAGATTGCTACAAAATACCTGATGGATTTTTATTTTTTTGCTTTTACCGAGCAATGCCTGAAGATATCAAAGGTAATATTTTTTTTCAAAGGACTCGTCGAATCCCGCAGATTTCAGAAGAGGCTTACTCTGTTTAGGTTCAGCGGATATATAAATGAGTCAATTCAAATACACCTGAACTTATTTAAAGTTTCAGAGTTAAAGTGCTGATCTAGGACCAGCTTAATCTGTCCTTAATGACTGTGTGCAGGAGGATAGGAAGGGCAAAGCCTGATCCCAGATTAGCAGACTTACTGTGAGAACTTTGGAAAAAGGCTCCACTGCGGTGGGTCAGCTCAAAATGCCAGGATCTGGAAGGACCTTTCAAATGACATTTAAAAATGTTTTAAATTATTGTCAAATGCAAAATAATAATCACAATATAACATATAATAATAATTATAGATATAATACAATATAATATATAATATACCTATAATAATAATGATGCTACTACTACTACTACAAACTATTACTATTATTATTATTATTATTATTATTATTATTATTATATTGGATACCATAAAAGCAAAAACCTGGATCATACCTGCACCGTTTGCAACAAATGGTGCAGAGCACGTATCAGATATGAGAACCCATCGATAAACGTGGAACTGGAAGTCAGATTGGGCAACAATGGACTACTATAAGCTTTGATATTGTTCTTCCTTAAAAGACCCAGAACATTAAGTCTTCTGCTGCCAAGCAAGTAAGTAGGTAAGTAATAATAATAATAATAATAATAATAATAGTAGTAGTATTTGTAGAAATATAATCATGATCAATTCCTCATCCTGTATTCAGAAACTTATAACTGACCTCTTTTTCACCTCCCCTCAGTTTGAAGAAGAGTAGTTAAAGGAAAATCAATTACACTTCAGAGACATTGTGTGCGAGCAAACAAAACACGGACAGGCTCTTGAGACGGCCTTTTGTTATTTTGCATTATAAAAAAAAGATGTGTCAACACTTCCTCCTTCCTCTCGGCTCGCGGCGCAAACACCCTTAGTGCCCCTCGATAGCCGTGGGGAAAAAAGGCAGATATTTACATAAATAATTACATTCAGTGTAATTAAAGGACGGGCTAAGCCGCTGAGTGGTGAAGTTTGCTCAAAGAGGACCAGGCGATGAAAGATTCATGCTTCCTGAAAGGTGAACAGGCCAAAAGGCAGGAGGGATGCTAACGCGATGCTAATCAAAGCGGAATATTCATGGCTCTGGAACGCACTGCTTCCTGGGCATTTCTGCAGGCAGACGAGTAAAAACATTGTTTTTAAACTTTGACTGAACTTTCCTCGTCCTCTCCGTGGCTCCGTGAAGAAGATGGATGTCATTCACAATCCAACCTGCCATTCAAACGACTCTGGGTTCTGTAAACGCTGACAAACCCTATTGAATTACGTCGTGAGAAGAACCGGATCGATTTGTTCAAAGCATAGAGGTGGCGTGCTAAATTGCTCTGTGGTCTACAGCGGTCCTGCGAGGAACGGTGGCAGATTATTGACGTCTGAGAAATTTCCAATCAAGCTATTTTTTTTAAAGGTCTTGCAGAGCCGAGAATCTTTCTGGCTTTAGGTTATTAATGCTGGTAATGCAGATCAAATGGTTTCTCAAGGGTTCTTTAGATGGTTAATGGTTCTATCTTTCTAAAGTGGTTTGTTTTGTGAAAGGGGAAACTCTCTGTTGTAGGGTTCTACACTCTTTGAAAAAGAGTTCTTCAATGGTTCTTCAATGGGCTCTTTGTATCGTTAAGGATTCTTAGCTTTCTAAAAGGGATCTAGTTTGAAACCCTTTCCGATGACCTTTAAAGAAGGGTTCTAGATTTGAGCTTTTTTCTAAGAGTGTGCATAGAGCCTTTAAGGGTTCCACCAGAGGGACTTAAAGAACCCTTTAAGTTGTTAGATCTTACATCTTTTTTGGTTAAATGGTTGAGGGTCCATTTTCTTCAGTCACGGCGGCACTCTCAAGCTTGAGCAATACCCATTCCTGGCCTTGGTCTTCCGGACTCGATCCGTGTCTGGGGCGAACGCAGTGCCTGGTTCTGTTCTCCGCTCAGCATTTCGGACTGTTGGTTCTGCATTCCCCACTCCTGTTGTCGATGGCGAAGATTTTCGCTCTGCATTGATCCTTCGGCTCTTTAAAGGATGCTTCGTGCAGCTCTGAGACTTCACAGCAAGGTGCTCACGTTGCTCCTAACCAGTGCCATTGTGGATGTGCGGATCATGGGTAGCGTGGTGGAACCGGCCATGAAAAGGACCGTGACTGGCAGAACCATGCCGATATGAGAACGGCTACAGATTTTGAGGACTCTACTGACCTTTTGTGTCTTAGTCATTTTTTTGGATTTTACATCTTCTTCTTCCTCTTCGTCTTCTTTCTTTTGCCTTACAATTAATCGTGCAGACCAAACCGTAAGTCATAGACACATGAAATTTGGTGGACATGCAGTTCTCCCTTCCACCACTCAGGCCAGCGACATGAACCTGATCGGTCTGAAGGGTGCGCTACAGTGCAGTGTTTTATGTGAGGCGTACAGTAGAGACAAACTTCTTGCTTCTGCAGATTCATTGGCTCAAACAAACAAATAGGAAATGTGTATCTTGAACTGATGATGATCAGTTGAGGGGTTAAGGGTCTTGCTCAAGGGCCTAACAGTGGCTCTCTGGCAGTCCTGGGATTTGAACTCATAAACTCATGGTTACTCTTGCAGAATCTTAACCACTGAACTACCAAATGTTCAATCATTAGAGCTGTCACAAAGATATGAAAGGGTTAAATATGATAAACATGACTGGCTTTTGTGAAGACAAGATGCTGCTTGAACAGAGAAAATTACTGTGACTTGAATCCCTGAAGATTTGCAATAAAGGTCACATTACACACAGATTACACATTATCTCTTGCTCTATCTGTCTCTCTCTCTGATCTCTAATCTTTTTTTTTGACATAACCGTGGTATGGACAACATTTTTTCTACGGTACTACAGCTTCGGCATCTAATTCACATTTACCATATGAAACAAGCCCATCCAAAACATTTCCGCTCTGATATGGCAGGTAGCGCAGGCTTCCGAAGAGCGTTCGGGGCGACCGCATCTCACACTGTCGTATCTTCACACATACAAAGCTTTCCTGCTGATTGCCAAGAGCAGCGTGTGTGTGTGCCTTCCAGTGCAGTATTGGCAGGCTTTAGAAGGATGTGAAAGGATGTTCGGGACTCATGCTGTTGGATTTGAAAAACAGATCAATGGTCAGATACACACAGAGAACCACAGTTGCTCCAGCATCACGAGACACACTGATTTTAGAAAACGCACCAGTGGGACACAGGGGAAAAGTTACTCAAGGCATATTCACACTGAACATCACGAAAGTTCAAAATATTCACAGACATTTTATTTTTCACATCGTGACCCTTCACACTGAGCCTGATGCATATTTTCGTCATCATCTGCGAAATGTTTTGACGATGAGTTTCATCATTCTCCTGAACAAACAAAGAAAAAGAAAAGATAATCCTGTGATACCGTTATACAGGGTACATTCAATTGAAATGAATTTCCAAAAAGTCGGCAA
>JAOUQW010015181.1:0-12138 GCA_028565825.1 Olivaichthys viedmensis
CCAGATTCTTCACGTACAGGTTTATTCCCTACAGGACAGAAAACCGAGTCAGCATCCAGTGCGTGTGTGTGTGTGTGTGTGTGTGTGTCTGTGTGTCTCTGTACCTGGTAGCGAGTAATGCAGTCCTGCTTGAACTTGCGCTTGAGGTCGGTCTGTCTTTCTCCTTTCTTTTGCTCTGGACCACTGTACAACTGCTTCCTGTTCAGCTCCTTCCTATTCATCTCGTCCACAGCCTGAATACACACACACACACACACACACACACACTTACCATTAACCAGGGTTTTCCTTGCTATAGCATCCAGTATGTGTGTGCGTGTGGGTGTGTGTGTATGTGTGAGAGAGAGAGAGAGAGAGAGAAAGAGAGAGAGAGAGAGAAAGAGAGAGAGAGACCTGACTGTTCTACAATATGTAGGTGAAATGATTGCAAAGGTGGAGTTTACTGTTAAAATGTTGGCTATGTGTGATTGGGGTCAGTGTTGGTGTGTGTGTGTGTGTGTGTGTGTGTGTGAACCTGGTAGCGAGTAATGCGGCCCTGCTGCTTCTGCTCAAACTTACGCTTGAGTTCGGTCTGTCTTTCTCCTTTCTTTTGCTCTGGACCACTGTACAACTGCTTCCTGTTCAGCTCCTTCCTATTCATTTCGTCCACAGCCTGAATACACACACACACACACACTTACCATTAACCAGGGTTTTCCTTGCTATAAAGAGCTTTTACACTGAGGTTGTGGATCTTCACTCGTACACTTGGCCGCAGTGCACACTCACCCTCTGAGCGTCCTCCTGCTTCTCTAGGTTCACGGAGTTGAAGCCCTTGGACTCTCGGTTCTCGTCAGTCGGCGTCTGTTTCCGCTCCTCTGGAGGAATGGCAGCCATCATGGAGTCGGTGAGAGGCTCCTGACTCTGCACATGCACAGCAGCCTGGGAACACAGGATACGATTATATTATTAATATTACAGTACAAAATGAACATTAGAGTATTACACAATGTCACAGTGCGCAGTTATACATATATTGCAGAATATTGTTGTTGGTGTGTGTGTGTGTGTGTGTGTACCTGCTGCAATGGCAGCTGTGTGTCCAGTTGCTTCTGTGTGTCCAGTTCCTGCTGTGTGTCCAGTTGCAGCTGTGTGTTCAGCTGCTTCTGTGTGTCCAGTTGCAGCTGTGTGTCCATTTGCAGCTGTGTGCAGCTGTGTCCCCATTGGCAGCTGTGTATCCAGCTCTGTGTCCATTTGCAGCTGTGTGTAGTTGCAGCTGTGTGTAGTTGCAGCTGTGTGTGCAGCTGTGTCCCCATTGGCAGCTGTGTGTCCAGCTGTGTCCAGTTGCAGCTGTGTGTCCAGCTGCGTGTCCATTTGCAGCTGCGTGTCCATTTGCAGCTGTGCCCAGTTGCAGCTGTGTGCAGCTGCGTCCCCATTGGCAGCTGTGTGTCCAGCTCTGTGTCCATTTGCTGCTGTGTGTCCAGTTGCAGCTGTTTGTTCATTTGCAGCTGTGTGTCCAGCTGTGTCCATTTGCAGCTGTGTCCAGTTGCAGCTGTGTGTAGTTGCAGTTGTGTCCCCATTGGTCGCTGTTTGTCCAGCTCTGTGTCCAGTTGCAGCTTTGTGTCCAGTTGCAGCTGTGTGTGCAGCTGTGTCCCCATTGGCAGCTGTGTGTCCAACTCTGTGTCCATTTGCTGCTGTGTGTGCAGTTGCTGCTGTGTGTCCTTTTGCTGCTGTGTGTCTAGTTGCTGCTGTGTGTGTTGGTCTCCGGCTGTGTGCTCGTACTGCTCCACTGCTTTCAAAGGTGCTGTAGTTATTACTGCTCCTGCAGTGGCTGGGCGCGGACGAGGCGCTACACACACACACACACACACACACACAGAGCAGAGTCAGGAACACAACACAGTGTTTGTATTTGAGTGTGTGTCCATATGATCCCCTCCCATGTAGGTATGTGTTTGTGTACATGTGTGCGTGTTTGTGTGCAACTCACCGATTAGCTGTGATGTCATCAAGCGTGGCACCTGATCGGTTATTGGTTTGATGGCACTGAAGGTCTCCGTCTGCATCGCATGCAGCATGTTCTGGAAATCTGCACACAGAAAGTGCCACAAGGTGATGGTGATGTCATCGAAAGAGCGTCACAGAAACACACAGTCACGGGCTGCAAAATAGTACATTGCTTGTAGTACAAATTGTTTATTGAATAGTGTTAGCTAGTTGCTACAACAACAAAGCTGTCCGGGTTACCACTAGCTGTGCTTGTGTTGCAAACGCAGAAAATACTGCCTGACACTCTATATAGTACTACTGTACTTCTGTGCAGTTTGGGATGCGGCTGATGAGAGACTGGAACAGACACTGTCTAACAAATTCAGCATTGGTGTACAATCATACGGCTGTGACTCACGCTGCGGTCCGACGCTCTGTGTAGCCCAGTGGGGAGTCTGGCGGGGCTCGGCCAACTGGCTGGTCGCGTAATAGGCGACCGGGTTCTGAGCCTGTAACACACACACACACATACACACACACACACACACACACATGCACACATGCACACATGCACACACAGAGCCATTAAAACACTTTTTTTTATTTTACTGTAGCTGGAAGCTGCTGACACTGAAGCTAAATGGTTAGGAGAACAAGCAAAGTGCGTGAGCTAATCATCTGTTGTGTGTGTGTGTGTGTGTACCTGTGAATTGTCAGCCATGACATATCCAGAAGGTGGTGGGTTTTGGAAGGGGTTCAGTGCAGGGTTGGGTACAGCCTGCATGCTCGCCATCCTCTGCATGCGTTGACGGGTGAGGTAAGCCTGGCGCTCCTCTTTGCGCTGAGCAGGAGCCACGTACAGCGGCTTCCTGCCCACCATCCTGCCGTTCATCTCCTTAATGGCCTTCGTGGCCTCCTCCGGAGACGAGAAGCACACGAACCCGAAGCCTTTGGAGCGGCCGCCCTCCATCATCACCTGTAGAGTGGAGACATGTTAAAATAAACAAGCAGAAAGCTACAACCAAGTCTCAATAAATATCACTAAACAGGAAACAGAACAGCTGTTATTCTAGCACCAAGTTTCTGCTTTTGTGCCTCCCCCCACAGCTTTTGTACCACTTCTATGATAAGGGTAAATTCCACAAGTTAATAGTAAATGCTGCAAGTGCACACTGGTTTGATGTAGGTGATACACACTTCAGAGTGAGCAGGGGAAGTGAATGTGGCTGAGGGAGAAACTAATAAACGTAGGGATTCATAATTTGTAAGTGACCTTTGCACTGGTGATTCTTCCAAACGGCGAGAACTCCTTACGCAGACGCTCGTCACCCACATCAGCGTCCAGATTCTTCACGTACAGGTTTATTCCCTACAGGACAGAAAACCGAGTCAGCATCCAGTGCGTGTGTGTGTGTGTGGTATGTTGAACAGAACCTGCGTGTGTTGGAGAACCGGTTGGAAAAAGCACAGCTGAAATGTCAGGAAGCTAAACACATCATGAAAAGCTACATGAAACTGAAGGAGCACCTGCAGGTAACACACACACATACACACACACACACATATACACATACACACACATACACACACACACACACATATATATATATATATATGTGTGTGTGTGTGTGTGTGTTAGGAGGACAGTGTGACGTTTCAGGCTCAGTTGGATCAGTTGGCGTGTGAGATCACTGAACAGAAACAGGAGCTCAGAGACCTACAGCTCATGAACACCGACGCACATCAGGCCAAAGACACGGCCAAGGTACACACACACACACTCACACACACACACACACTCACTCACACATACACACACACACACTCACTCACACACACACACTCTCTCACACACTCACACACACATACACACTAACTCACTCACACCCACAGTCACACACACTCACTCACTCACACACACACACACACACACTCACACACACATACACACACACTCACTCACACACACTCACACATACACACACACACACTCACACACATCATTGGACTTAACAATGACATCATGACATAATAATGATAATGCAGTCACTTTTACTGTCGCCACGGTGACTGCTCCAGTGTGTCAGGTTCCATCGGGTCCCGTTTGGACCGGTTCTGCTTTTTACTGTGCAGTGGGAAAGAAATGCGACTGATGTATATCTATGTGTATGTGTGTGTGTGTGTGTGTGTGTGTAGGCGGAGCTGCAGTGCCAGGAGATTATGGTATACGGGGAGAGGAGAGAGAGAGAGCTCATCCTGAACCGCTACAAAAAACAGGCAGAGGAACAAAAAGCCCAGCGCGACAGGGGAGAACGCCGAGTGAGTCACAACTACACAACTACAACACTACACAACTACACACTACACAACTACACTACACATCTACACTACACAACTAAACTACACCACTACACACTACACAACACTACACAGTACACACTGCACAACTACACACTACACAACAGTGTGTGTGTGTTTCCTGTCAGGCCCAGCGGGGGGCGCTGCACACAGACGAGCTGAGCAGTGAAGCCCAGCGCAGTGTAACAGCAGAGAGAGAGGAGGAGAGAACCACCTCCAGCTTTGCGGAGGCCTTCCAACGCATCAGAGAGGCTACAGGAGTCACTGACACACAGGTCTCGCACACACACACACGCACACCATTCTGCAGGTCCAATCAGGATTAGCCTGCAGCAGCTAACTGGCTGTGTGTTTTATGTTCTTGCACGTGTACAGACGGACCACGTGTCACGCTCATTACCCCATTAAGTGTTTAATTATTCAGGTTCTTCATCCAAACGGTTCCATTCTGAAGGTTCTAATCTTTTATATTGACTTCATTTGTATTTGTTCATTGACGTGTGTTTAATTAGAGAAGACCATTAGGCCAGTTCAAGCTCAGGTCTTAAAGGGTTAAAGACCATTGAGTGTGTGTGTGTGTGTGTAGGAGGTGGTGGATAGGTTCGTCTCTCAGCGTGAGACTCAGACACACCTGGAGCAGATGAAGGTGGAGAACGAGTGTGAACTGGAGCGGCTGAAGCAGGAGAGAGATGCGGTACACACTCAGTACCAGGACATAAGGTACTCAGGAGAGGACAAGCTGACTCGGTGAGAACTACACACACACACACACACACACACACGCAGCAGCGTTTGGGTTTGTGCTCAGGGTGAGGGGTCCTGACTTGAGTGCCAGCTGGTCTACAGTCAAACAACATTTCAAATTCCATTAGATTGAGTGTGTGATTATAGTGAGTGTATAATATTTGGTGAACTCTGCAGCATGTCTTTGTGTGTGTGTGTGTGTGAGAGACAGTGGGAGGAGGATGTTGGAGGAGTGTGTGTCTCAGTTACAGAGGGAGCAGCAGAGACGAGACACAGCTGAAGAAACTCTGGACAGAATCACACACACACTGAACACAGTGAGCAACGCCGTGGAGCATCTGTGTGATAAACTGCAGCATATCACACTGCAGGTACATACACACATTCACACTCACATACACACATACACACACACATACACTCACACACACTCACATACACACATGCTAAACCAAAAGCTGATTGGCTGTTCCTTTTGCGAACCCAAAAGCTGATTGGCTGTTCCTTTTGCGAACCCAAAAGCTGATTGGCTGTTCCTTTTGTGAACCCAAAAGCTGATTAGCTGTTCCATTTGTGAACCCAAAAGCTGATTGGCTGTTCCTTTTGTTAAACCAACAGCTGATTGGCTGTTCCTTTTGCTAAACCAAAAGTTGATTGGCTGTTCCTTTTGCTAAACCAAAAGTTGATTGGCTGTTCCTTTTGTTCAACCAACAGCTGATTGGCTGTTCCTTTTGCTAAACTAAAAGCTGATTGGCTGTGTGTGTAGGACGCCTTCGTGCAGCCGGAGTGTGTGTCTCCTTTGCGTGTGGTGGACCTGCTGCGTGAGGCGGAGCTTAAACTTCAGCAGCTGCAGGACGAACTGCAGGGACGCGACATACACACACTCACCAAGGAGATGGAGGACCAGGAGGTGTGTGTGTATGTGTGTGTGTGTGTGTGTGTGTATGTATGTATGTGTGTATGTATGTATGTGTGTGTGTGAGGAGAGAGAGAGACCCATATCTGTTTATAAATGTCATCATAGCTTTGGGTGTGTGTGTGTGTGTGTGTGTGTGTGTGTGTGTGTGTGTGTGTGAGTGAAGTGTGTATGAAGTGTGTGTGTGTGAAGTGTGTGCGTGTGTGTGTGTGAAGTGTGTGTGTGTGTGTGAAGTGTGTGTGTGAAATGTGTGTGTGTGTGAAGTGTGTGTGTGTGTGTGTGTGTGTGTGTGTGGGTAGTGTGTGTGTGTGAAGTGTGTGTGTGTGTGTGTGTGTGTGAAGTGTGTGTGTGAAGTGTGTGTGTGTGTGTGAGTGTGTGTGAGTGAGTGTGAGTGAAGTGTGTGTGAAGTGTGTGTGTGTGTGTGAAGTGTGTGTGTGAAGTGTGTGTGTGTGAAGTGTGTGTGTATGTGTGTGTGTGTGTGAGTGAAGTGTGTGTGAAGTGTGTGTGTGTGTGTGTGTGAAGTGTGTGTGTGTGTGCGTGTGTGTGTATGTGTGTGTGAAGTGTGTGTGTGTGAAGTGTGTGTGTGTGTGTGTGTGTGTGAGTGAGTGTGAGTGAAGTGTGTGTGTGTGTGAAGTGTGTGTGTGTGTGTGAAGTGTGTGTGTGAAGTGTGTGTGTGTGTGGGAAGTGTGTGTGTGTGTGTGTGTGAAGTGAGTGAGTGTGTGTGTGAAGTGTGTGTGTGTGTGTGTGTGAAGTGTGTGTGTGTGAAGTGTGTGTGTGTGTGTGTGAAGTGTGTGTGTGTGTGTGTGTGAAGTGTGTGTGTGTATGAAGCACTTTGAAGGAGGGAATTGCTCGGAAGGATTTTGGGCTCATGATAACCTTTGATCAGTCATCCTGCCTTGGTGCTTGTTTTCTTGCAGTGTGAATGTGGATTATTTATTATGTGCTAATTTATTCATGTTCAGTAATCTTTGGGAGCAGGATCTAATATGTAACGTCTAACACCAAAACTACAAAACTTGTGAATATGATCTTATTTGTAATTCAGACTGGGTGAACTAGATTTTGAACATGAATAATGGTTTGTTATTTATTTATTGTTTTCATTTTCAAAACAATGTTCCTTAATCTCAATACAAACACGAAGAAGCAGACTGTTGGACAAAATTGTCTCATTACTAGCATTGGTGAACCAACACTGCTGCAGCACTGAATTTTTATATAAACAGTAGATTTTGCAGTCATTTTTATATCTTTTACAGCCCTGCCTCGCCTCTCTGCTCAATGTTGGTCAGATAACTAACAGCTGATCAACCCATTTTGTCTACATACATACAGTACAGGTGTGCACTGTGCTTGTTTTGCCATTTCAGATCAGCAGAATTAATGTCCAAACATATTTAACAACATGTGTTGTAAATACTCACACATTGTACAAACACATTCTCCTTTAGATAATAAATATTTTTAACTATGGTTAACCATTAAATGTGCTCGTTAATCTCCTTTCCCCCCCTTGTTACACTCTTATCAGTGTCAGTGAATACAAGAGGGCAACATGACACCAGTGAATGGGCTTTTTGAATTTGAATTATTACCAATGACCAAATGTGCTTTTAGTCCAAACTTAACATTCAGATGTCCAATGGTGGGTAGATTACTTAAGGAATGGAATCCATCACTGTTACAAATTACATGGCTAAAATGTAATCAGTAATTTAATCTTTAATATTCAAAGTGTCCATCTTATCTGATCCAATCTAATTTGGGCAACTTATGAACTAACGGGTTTATTTGGGTTCTGTGTAGAATAATCTTGTGCTGTTTAATAAATACAAAAGCTTAGTAATTGGAGATTTTCCCTGAAATCTCATAATAATTCATACAATGTACGAAGCACATTACAAAAGAAAACATACGATTTTATGACATGCCAGTTAAACATTAAATAGCTTGTCAAAGCCAGCTTCACTTTGCTTATGGAAAGGTGTCCAGGCGTACTGATATTATGACAGGAGGAAATAAAACGCCAGCAAGTGTCATAGATTCTACATCTGCAATCATTACTACCCAATTCAGAAGCCAGTGGTACTCATATGGTGATGTGCACTGCCCCCTGTGTGCCAGATAACACAGTGCAGGTCATAAACTGTTAAAGGGCCTTTCCTCTATATTGCGATATTACCTTTATGTTTAAGGGGGTGTCCATTTGTATGGATGCATTTAGATATAGCTTACTATAAAGCTCTGTCTCATAAAGTAATGCGTAAGACACAATTATCTTAAGGTCATTTGTTGACAAATGTGTTACATTGACAGTAGCTAGCCATTATATAAACGTCTAGCTATTCTAAACGTAATTAAACCTAGCACATAGAACCAAATTACCTTAATAACTATAGTAACTACTGTAAATTATAACTGATTCTTAATTAGTTTTCTGTGAAAAATATTGTTTTATAGAGACTCTGGAAAAGCTGTTCAAGTATAATGTACTTACCCATTTACATTTGAGGGGTTGGCTGGGGTTGTGGGCTGCCTGCCCATTCAAGAATTACAACTTGTTCATTGAAAACTATTTGTTGTTAAAAGACTTTAAATATTTGTTGACATTTTTATTCTCCAGAAAATTGGCGGCACCCACACCACTGCTTTCTCTTGCTAGCTTGTGTCGTAGCACCTCGAGAGATGCAATTAAGACATGCTGTATCATGTTTAACATCCTCAAACAAATCTGTCTTCTATGTTCGCTATGGCTATTTTTGGTTGATGGGCTATTCTCAATCTGATAAAATGTTCAATGAATGTAGATATAAGGTAGGTGTATAGGGTTTTAATTTGAGGACCAGAGACAGGAAATAATTAAATGCACAAAATAGCCAGCAACTGCAACTATTACAAAACTGCTATTAAACCCAGAACAACTTCCACATCTTATAAAGAAGGACATGCTTAAAGGAACATTCAAATCAACCCCTATCAATGTGGTTGGGCTGCTTCTGTAGACAAATGTTGGCAGATCAGGGCTACTATGAAAAATATGCTATGATATCTTAAGATAATATATGGAATGGAAGATATGCTAAGAACAGGTTTTGTGTATTTAGATCACATTGGCTAATGCACAAAATGGCCTTTGGGGGGAACCATTACACAATCCCACCAACTGCAGCCATTGCTCTGTTATTATGGCTAATGTCAAGAGGATTCTGGTTAGTCTACATTTTCATATGGCATTTAATTCTATACTATTTATGAGATGAGCATGCCAGTTATACTTCAGTTAATTTCTGATATGGTGGCAAAGGTTTGTTATAAAAACAAACTTACTATGACTTGACTAAAAATTGTTGAGATACAGTGACAAATCTTATGAGACTTTTGTCTTTCTTCTTGAAAGTTGAAGATGAAAAAATAAAGGAATTCATGATATATTAATATTTACAAACCCACTAGCACATTTTGTGGACCATGTGTTCACTTTGAATAAGAGATGTGCGGTTTCTTTATGCCAATGGTTCCCAACCCTGTTCCCAGAGAACCCCTGCTCTGCATAATTTAATGTTTCCCTGCTGTAACAAACTTGATTCAACTAATAGGCAAATTAACAGGCTATTTCTGAGTCAACATGGATGAGTTGAGCAGGGAAAACACTAAAATTTGTAAAGCAGGGCTACTCCAGGACCAGGATTGAGAAACAATCCTGTATGCTTATTCAGGATTTTTCTCAATCTTTTTTTGCAGCCAAGGACCCCTTTCAGTGTAAAAAAAAAAAAATCACTGCACCCCTTATTAACACAACATATGAATTTTATGAACATAATCCAACTATTCAAATATTAAGCGCATTAGGTAAATATGTACCATTATATTTATTTATTAGAGCCATTTGATTTTTTAATCCTGAACTTTCCACCCACACTTACGCTGTACTTAAATATAGATTCAAATATTTTGTCATATATCATATAATCAGCACTCTTCCTAGTTATATTAAAATTGCAGTTAGATTCAAGTTGACATTATTTATGCTTGTGGTTTTTTTTTTTTTTTACAACGCTGAGCTTTAGATTAGGAAATGAACAACTTCCTGAAAATAAACCCATTTAATGTGACTGCCATAATTTAAAACCCATTCAATTCAAAGAAATAACAGAACAATGACTATAACAATAGTAGATGAAAGAAGTTCCACGTCAAATGAATAGAAACAAACACATTTATTAATAAAAAAAATAAAAAAAATAAAATAAAAATAACAAGAAATAAGCAGAAACCACGGACCCCTGGGGCTGTATGTGTTAGAACCCCACTTTTCATCATTCTCACTGTGGTCGTCAAACGGGGGGCGTGATCAAATTCATGAAAGGCGTGACCCGAGCGTACGCCATCCGTTTTTTAGCCAATCCGCGATGAGCTGAGGCTCTTGGCGGCGTCAACGGACCAATCGGCGGAAAGAAAGGCGGTGACTCGTCTCTCTCGGCTTATGCGCTTTGAAAGCGGACTGCTCCGGCAGGAGGAAGTGCATAGTACGGATTGTTATTCTCCTGTCCGCGTACGTTCATCTCTACGAATACATTTTTTTTTTTTTAAATAACCGCAGGCATCGGCATAGCGGGTTGTTCCCCCCCCCGCCGCCCTCTCTGTCCGGACAGCTTTCGACGCTAAACTACATCGGAGTGGGCATTGTGTGTAGTTGGAGCAGCGTGGGTTAAGGTGGGCCTTGCCCGGATATCAATCTGACAAGCAAACCGAAAAAGCATTCGCTAATCTTCTCCTGGCACCTGCCCGGCAAGATTACAGAGAAATACAAACACATCGGTTGTGGACGCTGGGGACGTTTTGAAAGCACGCAGAAGACGACTGAGCTCACGCACCCTCACGCAAATGGGTAAGTCTTGCTCTGGAGATCTGATGGTTTTACTGAAGGTGGGATTCAGATTCATGTAGCGGTCGAGCACTTGTCCGGGATGCTCGTCGTTTCAATGAGGAAGCCGAGCTAGCTGAGCTGAGCTGCCTCCCGATTGACCTCCCTTTGGGTGCTTGGTGCTACAGCGTCACGGGAGGAGCAAGAGAAAACATGAAGCAGCAGTTTACGTGCACATGCCTAGTCAAGACGGTGTTCGACCACAGCATGGAGAATCCGTGCGCACATACACGCCGTGTTGGTGTAGCATCGTGGATTAGAGCCCAATGAACGATGCTGGAAACGAACAGGAGTCCATAACGGATTGTGCTGAGACTTCACCGTGTTATACAAATATTACACTGCTTCTGGTGTGTGTGTGTGAGAGAGAGAGGGAGAGGGAGAGGGAGGGAGGGAGAGGGAGGAGAGAGAGAGAGAGGGGGATGGAGAGAGAGAGAGAGAGAGGGGGATGGAGAGAGAGAGAGAGGGAGAGGGATCAGGGATCAGCAGCATCCAGGCGCAACTGGTCTGAACCTCACGTATCAAGTCACCAGTGTTTCCTCAAATCAATCTTGGCGGATCCTTGCGGTTTAAAGGACTAACCGGTTGTTCTAAGCCGATCTTTTGAGATCTGGGAGCTGTAGGCATCTTTCAGTGTGCGCCCCCCCCCTACTGCGATTTCACACTGGAGGTTTTGCAGCAGCAGATGTCTCTTTGCTCAGGGCGTTGAGCTACACCATGCAGTCATAACGAGCATGACCTATAGAAGTGATATGAAAAGCTCTTGGTGAGTCTGCATAAAAGAGGTCGCGCTCATCCAGACCCGGCACACATCCACGCTGCACTGCTTCGGATGGAGGGATATTTAGGGAGTAGACTTGTGTGGGTAGATCCGGAGGCCTCTGCTTGCACTTATTTACCACATACCCAACATGACGCTACACTCCACCTTTAGTTTACTCGCTTGCTTGCTTGCTTACAGTAAAACGCTTCAATATACAGAAGGCTGACAAATTAAAGGAGAAACCAACAGCTTCAATGCGCCTTGGCATAGATTCTGCACGTCTCTGAAACTGTACTGGAGGGATGAAACGCCTCTATTGGTGTTTTGATGGTGGTGGTGAGGAGCGCCGTCTAACATGTCGGTCCAGAATCTCCCATAGGTGTTCAAATGGGTTGAGATCTGGTGACTGTGAAGGCCATAGCATATGATTTACATAATTTTCATACTCATCAAACCATTCAGTGA
>JAOUQW010015201.1:0-12137 GCA_028565825.1 Olivaichthys viedmensis
TCCATGAGAGGGGTGGGAGGGGTCATCCACAATGCTGGTGGCCTTGCGGATGCAGCACTTGTGGTAGATGGTGTTGAGAGACTCCAATGATCTTCTCAGCAGTTCTCACAATCCGTTGTAGGGACTTGCGGTCGTGTTGTGTCCCACTTTTGACATAAGACGCACTGCAAATAATTATTGGTAGGGCAGCTTGTCATGCTGAAAAGTTAACCGAAAAAATTGTTGACATGCACTGATTGGAACTGTAGCAAGTAGGACGACATTATGTTCAATTGAAAGAAGTCTGTCCTTTAGTGTCTATGCTAAATAAAATGCACAACTCATTAATACTGCCAGCATTTGCATGACTGTCTGTCATGAATAGATTTAAAGTGAAATGGTTATTGATCATGATGTCAACAGGAAAAAAGTATTGCAGGAAACTATGTTGCACTCAAACTCGTATCTCGCGCAAAGTGCAGTGTGTGACACTCATTCACCTGTCAGCCATGTGCCATTTGTAAAAGCCCCACCACTAGGTGGCCTGGGTTGTGACTGCATTACAAAACCCTTATTAGCACATAGCCATTACTTGGTCTTCAACAGCTGCTGGTACTTTGGAGCATTAGTGTTCTTGTCAAATGTCTCCTCCACTATTGCTTTTGTTTTCCCCCCAGTTATGCTTTTTTTTTTTTTTTTGGCTCTCCCTCAGGAAGACAGGTGAAGATGGCGTTTATTCATTCAGCTGCCAAGCCGCCTAGAAACATACGCATACAACAGGAACTCCATGGCACAGCAGGCCCTGGGCTCCCTCATAGCCTGGAAAAACCCAGGTCAGTTTTGACCAGATCTATCTGGCAGGGCCTCAACCGGCCATCAGGTTTTAGGTTTAGTCTTGAGGTCATCCTCCTGTATACGCATGCATGCGCGCGCGCACACACACACACACACACACACACACGCTCAGCAGTGTCAGAAGGGTGGGCAAAATACCAAAAATATAAATGGTTAATGATTCTAACCAAATATATATTTTTAAAACTCTGTAAGCTCTTTAGAAGTAAAGATTCTTTAAGCAAACAGACTGTTTGTCTTTACTAATTTGTTCCTTCCCATAAAGATTGGAGTGCCTTTGGTGTGATGATGTATTAGCATAGGACCAAAACAAACTGTTGCATAACGCTGGAGTCTGTTGTCTCAGCCAGAGGCTAGTCTTTGTTCCTGGACCATGTGGTCATCCTAATGGCTAATCTATATTGCTGTTTAAGTTACTCTTTATACACCATGGGCTCTGTTTAATTTTCTGAGCTATGTTAGGCCAATATTTGTGATTAAGTTGAGGAAAAGATCCCAAAGACAATATCCTTTCACTCAGTGGGAGGAGTAATGACAGTAGAGGAAGACCAGGCTTCACTGAGCCCTCAAAGCCTTCCAGCACTGGATCAGGATCGAGCCAGCCCCAAGACCCACGAAAAATCAGACGTGAGTAAGATTGTCCTTTTCTTTGTCATGTTTTTAGAACAAGGGTGTCCAACTTTCACCCTAGGAGGCCAGTACAGTTTGGTGATTTCCCTGCTCAAAAGGAACAAGACCAGTGCTGGGAGCCCCCGTTTTAAGTGACATTTGGTACTATTTCTACCACATGAGTGTCACTGCAATTTTGTATTGAAGGTTGTGAGGCGCATCTTCATTTCTTACAATTTCATATCTAGTGTAACGTGATGGACAAATTTCTATCATGTTAACCCTCTGCTGCACACATTATGATACTCTTACAAAAAAAGTTGTATTGCGTTTTATTACATTAAATGACTTAAAAATAAAAACTTTCAAAGTTAATTTAAATTTTATTTTGGGGGCTATTTTTAGGTACGTTGCCATGTGGCAACACCATACAACAATGGAAATGGCCCTATTGAACATTTGATTATTTTTGTCACTGCTGAAGCAGAGGTACACATTGCATTTGAAGCATTTCACTCTGATCACCTTGCGACCTGGCTTTTTGCATGTTTCTTTTGTTAAATAGAATTTTCTACCTTCAAACCCTTAGTCTATGCTCACTTTCTTTCAAAATCAATCCCCCTCTCACTGAAATGAGTTATATTTTAGTTAGAGGTAGAAATTTACACGTCACCTGAACATTCTTCAAAGTACATGCCTGTCTCACGTGCCTGTGCGTCTGCTAAAACTGACTCTTCCTCACTTCCTCTATTATCGGTCCACTTCTCGCTGTGGCCTAACTCATCCTCACTATCTATAGAAAATATTAACCTTATTTACTGTAAACTTTATACGTACTTTAAGTGAATATTTTTTACCCGACACCGTGTCCGACGGCATTTTAATTAGTTGGTCTTGCAGAGTTTTTACAGTTAAAATACAGGTATTTACCGGCTAACGGAAACCCTGAGCTATTCATGAAATCCATGTACTTTTCAAGGAGTTTGCAAACATTTTCTTACAAATGCATGTGCAGGTATTTTCTGGCTAATGTGCTTTTTTTTTATTCATAGGAGTGGCACCAATGATGGCAAAGTCTCTGAAAGCCTTTAAGAAACAGATTGGACGCAGATGAATCAAGAATGTGACAGACGGCTTGGATTACGTGTAAATCCTAATACATCCATGTAAACTTTTGTAAGGTACTTTAATTTTGTCAGGATTCTTTAGGAGGTAGAAACTGCTTTTCTTTTACTAACTCTGAGTATATATTTTTTTCTATATTGAAAGACAAGTATGCACGTTCAACTCTCAATTCACACTTCTGACTGTGCTGTGATAAAATGCACTGGCTGAATAAATTTAATTAAATAAAAGAACTGAGTTTTTTTTTCTTTTTTTCTTCTTTATATCATTTCTTTTTGTTCAACAGAGCACTATGGCCTATTGAGCTTTGTGTAAAATTTTGTCTCCATCTAGTGGTTAGTAAATACTAATTCTATGAACACAAATTTGGCACGTTTCAGGACGGACAATATTTAGTAAAGTAATGAAGGTAACAATTCCCAAGTTTTAAACACCATTTCTTTTTGAAAGATGTGTCTTTAGTCATAGATTATTCTTATTTAGATGAAAGTGTGAAAGTAGGCCTACTTCATTAAACCAAAATGAGAAGAGGAAAAAAAGAAGCTTTTAAGTTTTTAAATGAAGTAAAATTTGAGAATATAATGTTTAAATTAAAGGAACAGTTAGAGGACCAGACGCCTGGCATTATGTCCCGTCCTCCGCCTGGCAAACATCAAGATTTTTGCACCTATTTAAACACCGCTTCTACATTTCACCTTGTTGGAACTTATTAAATAAAAAGATTATTGCCTAAATTATTACCCATTTTGCACATGCAAAATAATAATAATAATATATATATATATTTTTTTTTGGTTTAACATGTCACCTACTGGCTATTTGGAAAAGGTTCCTACTGCTAATTGCAAAGTCAAAGTTAATTTTGCTTAAGTTTAACCAACTACCTTATGTGGAAAAACTATGTAGGCTACAATTCAGAGTGTTGTAGATATTATCAGCAAATAAAAGGGTGCTATTCAACGACGTGTTTTAGCGCCCTCATAAATTATTTCATAGCTAATTGGAATTTATAGGTTGGGTTACGGCCAGGAAGTTGGTTTAATATCTGTTGGTGAAGGTGACTTTATTTATTTATTTGTGTGTGTGTGTGTGTCCCAAAAGGCCCCCTGTTATATGGGGCAAAGGGCCTCCAGGGACAACTTGGCACTGATTATGTGGCCAGAGTGACCTTAAAAATAGGCTACATTAGTCAGTGATGGCAATTGATTGTGATGCATTGTTATATTGTGATAACCATAAATAAATAAAAATTATGAGAAATGCTTTTGCTAATCAGTTTTGTATACTCAATTTACTTTGTCTTGTATTTAGATGACGGGTTCTGTAATGAATAATGTCGTGTTCATTAATAAAACGGGGCAAAACGACCTTTGATGGTTTGAATATTTATTTATTTATTTTATTTTTTCCTAAGCTGAAGTAATTTAGCTGCTTGAAATGTGAAATTAATTCTCATTTACTCTTGGAGGCATTTGGGCAAAGCAGTGGAGCAGTTTGCCCCCTCTTTTGAAATTGTGTTTGTTAAATAGGCTACCAACGTCAATGTTTTAATATATTTGTTTTTCTTGTGGTGGTATATATTTAGACATGTTATCAGTAGTATGGTCTGGTCTGAGGTACTGGGTATAGTGTGACTAAATTCATTATGTATCAAACAGCCATGTACAAAAAAGGTGAGGAGGCTATATATACTGCATTCACCTGCGTAAAAACCCGACTTCACCACTGGTTGTCATTAACAAGTAGTACATTTGGAACATATTCATATTTTTAGTTTTGTTTATACAATATTTCCTTAAGGGGGACATCCCCCAGTCTCACCAACATTATTAATGGGCATCACCGCCACAAAACGGGCCTGTTTATATTAGAACAGTCTTTTTTTAGGACAATGTTGACAATTTCGACAACAAACTTCTTAGAATTAGAATGCTGTGACTTCACAATTTCTTCGCGTGAACTGCTATTATTACGTCATGTTCGCCTTCTCATTGATCTGCAACTGCAAAAGTGAAAACGCTTCATTGTGGATTTGATGAACCGACAAGCGCCTGCATTCGTTTACCTGCTGTTTTGACCTTAAACTTCTCTAGTTCAGTAGCCTGAGAATACGCTATTGAATACAGAATACTTTATTGATTTTTAATCTTATTAGATTTATTTTACTTTAAAGTGATACTTAATATGGCCGCTATTTTAAAAACTCTTGGTAAGTAGCCTGTGAATAAATTATTGATTTGTAATTGAATTTATTTTAATTAATGTAGTTTTAATACTACAACTGAAGGATTTAAAAAAAAAAAAAAAAAAAAGATTTTCTTGATTTTTTTTTTCCTACTATTTTTTGAAACTGCGATTTACGGGGAAAAGGCAATTTTGGTGGTCTTTTTACTGCTTTGTTTGGTTAGGAAACTAAAAAGTTTTTCACAGTCGCGGTCTATAAAAGTAATTATCTAAAATACTGTAAAACCGAGTGTCGGCACTGTGACGCATCAAAACTGTGATATTGGGTTGTATGATTATTAACACACCATTCCAGTAGATGTAAAGTGATATTAATATTATTGTTTAATAGCACAATAGCTAATGATAATTTTGTGTAGTAATATTAATAATGTAATATTATCCTACGTTTCCAGGCTGATGTGCATGTGCAGGGTCAGGAGCCTCTCACGTCCTCCATGTTGGTCGCCGTTCCTCCAGAGGAGCAGAAACAGATGCTGGGTGAGTCTCGTACTCTTATACACACACACACACACACACACACACACACACACAAATACAGTTCAAATACATTCTGTTCTCTCTCTCTCTCTCTCTCTCTCTCTCTCTGCAGGTCAACAACTCAGAGCTGCTGCACCTCTTTAAGTCTTCTGATTCTCTGCACTCCAAGGTCCACACACACAGGGTTACTCTTTTGTTTAGAATTATATGTGTAGATTTGAGCAACATTCACAATGAAATGATAAATGAGCTTCTGGCGTGTGGGAACAAGTGCTGCACACCGGTCTTTTATTTACATATATTGATATTTACATATGTTACACCCAAATTCAAAACGTTTGCAACACAATGTCTTAGTTTTGTTTGCTGTAAATATTTTTTTTTTTTTATGACTGAGGCCTCATTGTTGTGATATTTTCTCTTTGTCACCTTTTTTTGTGTGTGTGTGTGTGTGTGTGTGTGTGTGTGTAGGTGGATGAAGCGATGGCTGTGCTTCAGGATCACTGGGCGAAGCAAGCCGCTCAGAAGTCGTTGAGCAGCGTTGCTGTTCCTGCTGTTTGATTACAGGTAAGGAGCTTTAATGAAAACTGGGTCTGTGCTGATAATCAGTTACGTGATGCACCACGATATTGTGTCACTCAGTGCAGTTCAGCTTAATGATACTCTAACTATATACACTGTTCAAGTCGTGCATAGTGCAATATTCAAATGCAGTCACTCCCTGTGTTCCATTCAGGAGAAAGCAGGCAGCATGTTTGTTCTATCTGAAAGGACACGCTGTCTTTTAAGGGATCTAATTTTTATCAAATGAATTATGTGCCATGCATTCAACGTTTGACACATGACACAGACGCTGTTCAACTGGTTACAGTTGAGTGATACAGTGACGGTGGAGGCGAGATAGAACACTTGAAAATATCAACATTTCCATCTAATGTGTTCCTAAATTACTAAGAAAAGACTCATGACTTGGCATTGAACGCTAATCGAACAGCTACGGTTCTAAGACACGATTTATGAAAAAAAAGCTTGTCATATTGAGACTCTTTAACATTGCGTCACAACTTGTGAATACAACAAGAGTGGGCTGTTCATATTGAGTCTTCTCGTAAACACAGTACACAACCCCAGTTGAGCACAGTGTAACACTAGCTAGAAAATTACCATCAGGTGGCGTTACATAAGATAAGTAAAAGTAACCATGGCAACGATTTCTGGCAAACAATGAACACAAATATGAGTGTTAATCAGAACAGTAAAAAAAAAAAAAAAGTTCACCTACGAGACAGACCGCTAACGCACACCTGTAAACGTGTTCCTCAGTTGGAGTGACAGTTCTGTCTGCCATGTTTTTGGTGAACAGCATTATGGGATTGCCTTCTCCAAGAAGGACACAAGGGATGTGCTCCTTCAAACGTGCACCCTTCAGAAGACAGCTGTCCTTATGCGGTCATTTGACTGTAAAATATTACGCTTTTTATTAGCGTAAACTGTGAGAATAGGTTTGGAAATATTATACAAATATATATACTAAAAATATAATATCTAAACACACCCACCCATTGTAGCTGTAAAACACACACACACACACACACACACACACACTGTTTAGAGTAACCCCTCTGCTTTTGTCTTTCAGAATAATTCACTGTGCTGCAGCCCCACTTCACCAAGACTTGGAAAAAGTAAATAAATAAGCATAGCAAAAATAAAACTGAAAAATGTCTTAAAATGGAATTTACGTACAAAAAGGGTGCCAGGTTTATAGACACCAAGTCAAGGCCTTGATTATAGTAAACAAATATTGGTGTAAACGACCCACACAGGGGCAGCAGTAATGTAGGTGCTGCTCTTAAATCTTGGTAAATAATTTCATAAAAATGGACCTTAATCAATTGGATTAATTAGAATTTAAAATGACACATAATACATTTATTAATACATTATTAAAACCTCAGTTATCAACTGAGAATTATAATACTTAATAAGTGTTGTATATTTAACAATAATAATTAAATAAGTGTAGGCTTTAGGCAATATCTGAGGGACAACAAGAAGACAACAGGTTTTAAAAAGTGACATTTATTAAACACTCAAGGACTTTCACCTCCACAGCGTCAGCAACATCACCAGCCATTGCAATGACCAATCAATACACCTGTTCACAAGGGGACATTACTGAATTCATGGTGAATTCAAAGTGTAGTTCCAGGTGAAGGCTGAAGCAAAACCAATTTAACTGGCTTTGAATTAGTGGCCTGGCAATGTCACTTGGTGACACTGCTAAAGCAAAAAATAAAAAAAGGTCCTTTAATACTAAGACTAGGGGGTGGAGTGATAAAAAGGGCTGTATAAAACTTCAGAAATGGAAACATTTATTTCCTGTGTTGGATAACTACTTTATCATGAATACAAAATAACTTTTCAAAGACCTACTGTATGTGTCAAACCTGTGAGGCAAGAGTATAAAAAAGATCTGAAGTTCTTGGACATCACATTAAACACAGTTTGTACCATTTTCTATGTACTTAATATGGTTCAGTCATCTCCTAGAAATGGACTACCTCCTGCAGGACTAACCAAAGCAAGTTTTTATTTTATTTTTATGAACAGTGGACAAGTTGCCTGTAAGTTGAGGGAAAATGAATCTGCTTATTATAGTAAACTAAAACTTAAAACAATTCAAATATTTTTTGTGGATTGAAATACAAAGAAAAATCTAAATTGGATGAAAAATTTAAACAAATGAAACCAGTCATTTGTTAGTCATGTTAGTCATTTTTTCCCCGATGTTTCACACTTTGCAGTCGTCCTGGAGCTACTGAATTTTTAATATCTTCATTTTATGTCCCCTACGGTTCCTAAATTGTAAAATTAGCTATGTGAAAAGCTTTCCACATTTTTTTAATCCACTGAACATCTTATGTAAAGCCAATGCTATGCCAGTGGTCCCCCGACGCGAATTGCAGCAACTCCCATTAGCCACAACAGGTTGAGTTTTAGCAGGTCTGGTAGTGACTAAAGCTTTAGGTAGTGTGGCTGCTCATGTAGCCACTGGTAGTGCAGTCAAGCTTTGACAGGTGAAGTGACAGGTGGGTCGAATGACAGCCTCCTCAAGTTGTGCCAAATTTAGTGGCAGGTCAAGTGACAGCCGCCTCAGGTTGTATAGGATCAACTTTTCATATTTAAAACTGTCAATGATGTAAGTTAACGCTACACAATGTCGACGCAAGGTGGTAGCATTGCATCTTTTTAAATCACGTATCGTTGAACTATTTTATCAACCGACAGAGTAGCACTGATTAGCACCATATTTCACTTTCTTAACATACACAAAGTATATTTTTAATCAGTTTGTGTACCATAGCTACTTGTCTCTTGGTTGGAAACAAGACAAATGACTTAAGGAGGTTACTGGCTTCTAAAGAAACAAAAATGTTTGTCGGGCAGCTTCCTTTGATTAGCTATTATTTGTAAATAGCAGAAGAGATGACATCAATCATGTATATAGCTTTAATGTAGTTAAGGTACTTTTAGCTTGTAGTGTAGCTTTAACTAAATGTATTTTTAAACTAGCTTGCCCAACATGCCTTTACAGAGTAATGTTACATCATGAGAATGTCAACTTTTCATGTGAGGTTTACCTTCTGCGCATGAAAATTTGCTACACCAGGTACAGTGCCAGGCCAAGTGGCAGCCACCTCAGGTTGTGTTTAGTGGTAGGTCAAGTGGCAGGCACTACCTGTCACCAGACCCACCACTTTCACCTATCACCTGGCACGCAAAAACCCAACACCTACAGTAAGCTAACGCTGCCATGGTTATGACAAACTTGCAATGCATGGATATACGAGTATGAGCCCCACGTCATTTCAGCTCTTTGAATGTAGTAAAGTTATACTTATTTTTTCCATAGGCTACTTCAGTGACTGTAATGGACCTAAACGTTCATATAAAGACCCCTCGGTATTGTGACGTTGGTGAAGAAGCTTGACCAAGAAGCCTTTTAAAACAATGAACTTACTTTTTTATTGGCACACTTACAGCACACCACTTGATGCTCGGTGGTAAGCCACAGAAGTAACAAACATTGGGAAGCCATAGGGGGGGAACATAACCCACCGGACTCCCACCGATGGTGGACACATGCCGGCATGGACAACAAAACCACACAATTTCCTCCTTTGCTTCTAACACCAAACAAAACAAGGAATTATTTACAAGAATAACAGGCGGCTGCGGGGGCTTACATGTATGCAAATGAGCACACCATGCAAGCGCCGCAGTATGAAAGAAAACAACCACCAGCGTCCAACCTGAAGATTCCACCACATAATATAAGATACTTTTTAAAACTTCTACTTAGTAGTTTTCCCATGGGTTACGTTAATGTTTACATACCTTAATGTTTAATTACCAAGAATGGTACTGTAACATAGGAGTTAATCAGCATGTTAAATATCACATGCTACATCTTATAGAAAAGACTAATTTTAAAATTAATCTTGGAAATATCCATTAGCCATTCTATAACTCCAATTTGGAGTGTCCTACAGTGCTCATCACTTTTTTTTAGAATCTTTTACAAAAAATTACATTTCATAATCTTGAAACTGTCAGATATACTTATTAAAAATATGTTTTAAGGTCAACCAATATGCTGCCACAATAGCCAAGTTTGCTGCTACCATAGCTAATTTCTTCCATATTTCCACCGTTATATTCTTAAAAGAGTGGAATATGCATATACCATGTTATAATAAATGGGTTTTTTAATATAAGATTTGGTGTGATATACATGGATATTTAAAGGATGTAATTAGATTTTTTGTGGTTCTGTGGATTTTCTGTGGAAATGAAACGGCTGTTGAACATAATGTGTAGAGATACAGATCCAGAAAGGTGAAGAAATTATCTGGAAAAGGAGAGGAAGAGAAGACAGGGGATGGGAAAATGCAAGAGAGAAGCATGCGCAAAGAAAGAAATGTAGAGAGGCAAAGAGACAAAATGACAAAAAGCAGTTGCCATTGCACTTTTTACCCTACCTCTAGCCCCTCATTAATTTCCACAATATGACCCAATGTCTGGGCCCTCAACTTAGAGCAAGCTTAAATTAGGGCACTTTGATGGTTCATTATTAAGATAAACCAAACCTTTCAGTCTTTGATGTTTGATGATTGGCTGTTTCATTGTTAATATTTATTAAAGTTATTGATATTGATTATTCAAGGTCAAAAAGGGTCACAAATACTCACAAAAAGATTATGAAAGAGACTGAGAAACTTAAATGTTTGAAAAAGATAAAAAGTACAAGGAAAAATATAAGATAATTTTCTGAATACTCAAAAGTACATTCATTCTGTGTAGATATTGGAATAAGTAATGAATTATAAACTTCAGAAGCTTGACCAAGCTACTTTAGGGCTGTCATAAAAGAAAGCAAAGTTGAGTATGGAGATCTCTTGTGTGTAAATTGGCTTTCATAAGACTGCAAGATTGCTGTCCATATTTTAAAGAAATTACATAAGCAGGATGATGACAGGACGCAGTCATGCAGAAAAGAAATTACTAAACGACACAATAAAAGAAATACATAGGACATTTCTAGCAAAGAATCTCTTCCAGATTTCTTACTTTTTTCTGCAGTCCTCCTGCCTGTGGAAGACACAAAAAAAACTGCAAAAAGCTAAAAGCCTTTACATCTGTGGGCTTCTGGATAGCCAACATCTTGAGCAGGTGGCAGATGTATAATCTCCTGTTGATGTATAATGATCAACACAATCAGTGAAGTTTGTTTAATTCGGTGGGCAGTGGAGACAAAAACAAACCTGAAAGAAGATGACAAAAATAACATCATTGACAGTCAAGGTGGTTATCACTGAGTTGTTCTCGCAGTTTCTGAAGAGGCTCCTTAAATTCAGGCATTACATTTTTATTATCAGATGCAGCCTGCAGAGAAGATGGTCTGAAGCTCAATGAATGTTTAATCCATATCTACAGTGAAGATTACATGTACAAGTGTTCAAAGGAATCCAATTTTGCCATCACCTTGATCCAGTTATGTTATTGATCAAGGAAAAGCATTTGGATATTCAGCGGTTGCCCTGAAACCAAGTATAAACAGAAGGGCAACTTTTATATTTACTATAACTTATTTCTATTGAACCCTTTATGCAGTGATTTAAAGAAGATGTGTGGCACTTCTTTGAAGCGAGTGGTGGAAATAGTGCTCCAGATTTCTCCAGGGTTCTCTGACGTGAACAGCAGACAGGCCAATACACCTTGGAGTGGACCTGCCATGTGCTAATACCTTGTTTCAAAATCTGCAAACTGTGATGTTCTTTATGGAGCTGTTCTTTGTCAATTGTGAATGTTGTGGAGGCAAAGGTGCAGGAAATGGTTTTGGTAAGTGGTTTTGGCATATACACCTAATTGGTCCCCCCCCCCACCCCTTTTTGTAATATATATACCGTGGGGTCCAAAAGTCTGAGACCCCATTGAAAATCTGGAATTTTTTTAATTGCCACTGTATGGCACTCTAAAACGCTTTGCTGAAACTGGATCAGTATCCAAAGCACGATCAGGCACAGACCAAAGGTGACCATACCATCAGAAGACCAACACATAAAGCTTTGTTCACTGAGAGAGAGAACAGCAAGATACAGAATCACAGATACAGAATGTGATACAGCATACAGCTGTGATACAGCATCACAGATACAGAATGTGCTGAATAAAGAACAAGAGACTCCAATCAGCAAAAATACGGTCAAAAGAAGGCTAGCTAGTAGTGGTCTCAAAGGACGAGTAGCGTCTCTAAACCACTTCTCAGGAAGGGAAACGAG
>JAOUQW010015231.1:0-12135 GCA_028565825.1 Olivaichthys viedmensis
AAAAGCCGACGGAGGAGAAAGCCTGAACCAGAGGGAGACAGTCCAGTAAAGCCCGTTGCCATGGAGGCAGCGAACTGGGTCAAGCTATGGCGAGAGCTCGAGGAACAACGACAGCGGGGCAGTTTCCTCGCCGCCGCTCTGGTGGCGATCACTAGGCCGGGGCTAACGGCCGCCAAGGATCCCATCGCGAATGTGGCGGGCTGCGCCAAGAGTTAGAGGAGCAGCAGGTACGGATCGACTCCTTTACCGCCGCCCTGGCGCTGCTCATCGCGCAGTGGCAGCTCACCCTCCTGCCGCACCTCTGAGCATACATCCAGCCCAAGTTACAAGCCTCCCAGGAGAGGAGGAGAACCCGCTCCTGTAAAAAAATAAATTGGGGGGGGGCTAACGGCTGCTGAAGTTGTCCCGGACGCCACAGAGGGCGTCGCCCAGTTCCCTGACACCGCAGAGGGCGTTTCCCAGTTCCCTGACGCCGCAGAGGGCGTTTCCCAGTTCCCTGACGTCGCAGAGGGTGTTTCCCAGTTCCCTGACGCCACAGAGGGCGTCACCCAGTTCCCTGACGCCGTTGAGGGCGTTTCCCAGTTCCCTGATGCGGCCGAGGACGTCATCACTCTGCCCCCGGGCTTCGGGGACAGCGACGTCGCTCTGCCTCCTGCCCCTGCGTAGGACGTCATCGCTCCGTTGTTGTTTTATGTCACATTTGATGTTCTCCGTGCATGTTTAGTCGTTTAAATAAATGTTGTTGAAATGGCTTGCGATTGTGTCCAGCCTCCGAACTCTACACCGTGACATAAGGAGAATGTTTATTTATGGAAGGAGACTCCGGTGTCGGTGTTTTGTAACAGTCAGAGGTAAAGCTGTTCCTTTAAGCCGAGGAGTTAACTTTGCGCTGTTTATTTGTGCTGTTTATTAGTAACATGACAAGCTGCATTTTTTTTTTGTCTTTTTAACTTCAAATGAGAGAGAAAAAAGAGAGAGGCTGGTGAGGGAACAACTGTTTAAAGCTGTTATAACGTAAGTGAGAACAGGAACTAACTTGTTTCGTTGATGTTCCACAACATTAAATGTAACTATAAATGGATAAAAAGTATAACGTGTCATTCTTTAATAAATAAAAATGTGTAATTGTTGGCACATTTCTGTGGTATAAACGTAATAAAACACTTTGGGATGTGCTGTTATTGGAAAATAATCAACTCCGGGCTGGTAACAGCCCCTCGGCTACGCATCGGGACAGCATCACACCACCCTGTGGTTGATTATTTTCTTATTACTGCATGCCCAGTCGAGTTTTATTCCTTACATAAAGTCGTTCACTCACTTTTAACTTTTAATGTTACTGATAAATCGCAAAGTGCAAAATGCTCTGCTCTGAAGACTTTCACGTGGCGGAAAATTTAAAGGAACAGCTTTACATCTGACACCGGAGTCTCCCTCCATAAATGGAAAATAAACATTCTCCTTACAGAAGGCTTTACCATAGCAATGATTATACGATTTATAAACACTTTTTAATTTATGTGAGTGTCCACCATACAATTCCATGCAAATTAGTTGTTACTATAGAAACGATAACATATTTGTCACACATCTGCTGGCAAAAACAAACTGCATCTCCCAGAATCCTCCAGTCACTCTCGCATCACATGACACATCACCTGACCCACTTCCCTGCCCTGACTGCAAACCACAGACACCTGGTTCTAATTACTCTCACCTCCATATAAACCCCAGACTTTCTAAGACACGGTGACGTGTCAAGTCTGATTAATCAGAAACGGTAGCAAGCCCGTTATGCTATATGACGTAATCCGTTTATGGCCCAGCCTGTTATTTTGTTAGTGATTTTGTCTTTGCCTAGTTTGGTCTGTTTGCCGATTCGATTTATGCCTAGCCCTTTTTGTATGTATCGTTTGTCTTGCACTGTAAATAAATCCAGCACTTGGATCCTAAACCCACGCCTGCGTGCGAGTGTGAGCACCCACCCTGACGATATTAGAAAGAGCGCATTAACCTGTGATTTGCCTTGCAGCCGGCACTATAGTCAGAGCCGTGCTGTTATAGAAAATTAATTAAACACCTTCTAACCAATCAGAATCGAGAATTCAACAGCGCTGTGGTATACCAATGTACTTATTGCACATTTAATCAATGACCGCTTATGCATTGAGGAAAAAAAGGACTGTCCTCACACAAAATAATGATCCTACAAAATAGACTGACTGTAGACTATCTATTATCCAGTCAAGGTGGCATGTCTTACTGTGTGTCCTGAAAGCTGCACAAGGAAACTTAATCCAACTTAAAATGCATCCATCTGACAAAATACATTAGCAAGCCTTGAATAAATTCTGGTAAATCCTAACAGAGATGGGTATAGGAATGTCATCCTAATACTGATTTGCCTATGTTTTCAACTATTAATTATGGCAGTGATGTGTGCCTGTTCCCATGACACTGTTCTACTGGTTCTCAAAGAGCCAGACAGCGTTATAGAATGGAACACCCGGCCAGTGATCCATATTTGATGTAATGGTGACTTAATAATGAATTGATTCATTAAACATGTTATATTTATTCTCCATTAGGGAATTGAGACATTATTATGATGTTTTCTGGTGGGTTTTATTATTTGTTACTCTGAGTTAACTTACATTAACTTCTGTATATGTTTAATGTTCATATTTCCACTGGATGTACAGTTCCACTTTTATCAGCTCAGGTATAGGTTGTATGTACTGGTACAGAAGTTCCAGTCCAGACTCCTCAGTTGCGGAAAATTCTTTTTTTGGCTGATGCTGTGACCTGGATGGCTAACTAACAACTGGTGAGTAACGGCATTTCATTATGAACCGTTATTCCTTGCTTAGGCTTAAGCCCTATGAAGAAGGAAGAAATCTGTTCATTCCCATGTGGTATTGGCATGGACTTTGTTCATATTCTGTGCTGTATTGGGAAAACCAGTTGTTTATGCTATAGCATACTAATTAAGTGGTTTTGGCCTGTTTTTCCACTATCTTAGCTGGGTTGTTGAGCTATTGAGTGCTAGGCTGGGGCCTTTTACAACCACATGGCTAACATAGAGAAGACAGAAATTTCAGGGAAACATTTCTGGAAGCCTTCCAATTATAAAACAAGTACACTCATTAAAGAGGATTTTAAGGTACCCAATTGGACTGAGCAATGTTGCATCAAGGAAATAGATGAAATTATAAACAAGGCACCGCTTGGTCTAGACCAGGGGTTGGCAACATGCGGCACCAGAGCCCAAGAAACAATCGACCATGTGTGCCCGAAATGAGAATGCGCCCGTCCGGCTTAGAGTTGAATAGTAGTCAACTTTTGTGAGCACTAGTTATTAAACCACCATCAAGGATGTAAATTGTATATTGTGGCGCCGGGGGGGCAAGGGGGCTTGTGCGGTTTGTTTGTGATTACCCGTGAGCTCTGCGCTCTGTTTATTCCCGTGTGGTATTGGGATGGACTTATAGCATGCTAATTAAGTGGTTTTGACCTGTTTTTCCACTATCTTAGCTGGGTTGTTGAGCTATTGAGTGCTAGGCTGGGGCCTATTACCTCAACATGGCTAACATAGAGCAGACAGAAGTTTCAGGGAAACATTTCGAGGAATGGGAAATGAGGAAGGGGCCACGCAGTGAGGGAGGCGCACCACGCTTTCAGCCCCTCCACCAGAGGGACCGATATAGTCTCTGGATGCCATGCACAGTGGACGGAGCCAGCTGCCCTAGTCGAAATTGGGTTGACTGTCTCCATCCTCCACCCGGGGGTGCTACCAGGTACTGAGAAGAAAGCCCCTGCAGGCTGGGCAGCAGTGGATGTGAATCTGATGTTCGTCACCAGCGTGATGCTGGGAAAGAGACGTTGCGCCCGGCTCAGTGCTGGATGGAGAACAGGTTGCTCTGCAGTGTGGAGATCCAGTGCACTACCTGTTCCTCTGGGTCTTTAAACTGCATTAGCCAGGTTAGTGATGCATGATCTGTGCGCAGGGTGAACTGTGTGCCATAGAAAAGGCTTGAAGTGCTTAAGTCCCGCTACCACAGCCAGTAGCTCGTGCCGAATGACGCAGTCGGTGGCTGTAGAAGGTGTTAACCTTCTCCTCTCCTCCCTGAATCTGCGATAGTACCGCCCCTACTCCGCTGTTACTGGCGTCCGTGTCGACACTGAAAGGTTTACTTGGCTCGGGGTAAGCTAGCACTGGTGCCTTGGTGAGAGTGGCTCGTAGGAGCTGGAAAGCCGCGTCTGCCTCATTGGACCACTGAAACGTCGCCCTCTTAGCTGTGAGGCGGTAGAGGGGAGTGTCGATGTCAGCGAACCCTTGGACAAAACACCGGTAGTAAGATGCCAAGCTCAGGAAGCTTCGCAACGTGTGTCCCTGGTGTCTAAAAAGTGTCCATGGATTTTCTGAGCATAGTTATGCTTCGCCTCTCTGATGGCCCGGGACAGCTTGGCTCTTGCTGTGCTGAGGGCTGCCCTGTCGTCTGACCTAAAGGCAGCAGCGCGTGCACTTCTGCAGTCACCCACGGATTCTGGTTAGCACGTGTGGTGATGATCTTGAAGGAAGTCACGTCATCTATGCACTTGCTACGCATCACAGATGCTGTGTATTCCTCCAAATCAGTGGAGTCATCATAAGTAGCAGCCTCCCTAAATATGTCCTAGTCTGTGTGTTCAAAACAGTCCTTAAGTGCTGAGATGGCACCCTCAGACCAGGTTCTCACCTGCTTCAGAACCAGTTTGGCACATTTGAGCAGTGGTCTGGAATAAACAATAGCATAAACTCCACTAGCAACGAGCAGTAACTCGAAACTACTACAGCATTCCTGCACCATTCGTTGTTAATGTGTTTACACACAGGCCACCACCGCAAAGCTGACTGGACAGTGCTGCTATCCTGTCAGCGCGATGTGCGGTTAGTCCGGCTAGCTAAATGGCTGTGTCTGGAATGCTGTCATTGAGCCACGTCTCCGTAAAAACACAGCAGTCCCTGAGTTCGTGCTGGGTAGTTAGCCGTAGTCTGAGGTAGTCCAGTTTATTGTCGAGAGAGTGAACGTTGGAGAGAAGAACATTTGGTAGAGCGGGGCGGCTAGGATTAGCCTTTAGCCTAGCACGGATGCTTGCCCGCCTGCCGCGCTTCCGCTTCCTTGCACACCGCTTTCGGCGGCCCCTCCCCCGGCCAACGGCATCTGGCAATGCCGCGGTCCCGAGGCCCGGCTCACGTAGCAGTCCAAGATCGCGTAGCTCTTCCAACAGTCCATGGTTACATAACGTAATGTTATGTTTACCGATATCCAGCAGTGTCTGGAGATGATAAAAATGTTCATCAACGTTTCCGATGAACATTACACAGAATTGTCTATTGAAAAACGGGCTACAGGTAACATTAGCACCATATTTCTGGACCAGGAGTGGCCGCTGAGTGCTACCGCACCGCCATCTTGGATCTAGTTGATGGCTACAGTCATTAACTGTACACCTATATAGTGGGTTTACCTAATAAAATGGCCAATGTAAAAGGAAGATGTACCTACTAAACTGGCAACTGAGTGTATTATTCATAGTATTTTTAAATACAGAGTATTTTTTTCTCAAGACTCTCCATTTGCACTATATATTCTTGGTGATCTCACAATCTCGCCCTCATAGCTCCCATGGTGACAATGCCAGGTTTTGGTTCTCGGTTCCAGTTTAGTCTCTGTCCTCGTCCTACTATTGGCTAGTTTTCTGATTGTTTCACACTTGTATCCAAGCCTCTGTGTTTGTGGCAGACTTTACAGTCTGTATGCATAAACAAACTTGTGGGTTTAATGATAAAACAGAAAAAATATGTGACCAAAGATATGAAGAAATCACCTGCATCTTCCAGAGTTCAGGGATCATCAACCCCAAAAACAAAAATACCATTTTATATGAATGGAGTAAGTAAAGTTCTTCCTCTACCCACGTGATGGAAAAATCTGGGGAAAGGAATATATTAGAGGATTCCAAGCATACTATTCCATCTTGCAAACTTGTTTCATGGCTGTCGTTCTGAGTATATAGCAAATATATATATATTTATTTTCTACAGCATTAATTTTGTTCTCATCTAATGTTCAAGTGATATACTGCTATCAGCACTCATAACTTTTATATAGACTTTTGGCCTTAAAATAGCCATGCCTGGGAATAGGAATTCGATTTTGAGTTTTTTCCATTTTTATGGTCATTCTTTAAGGTAGAGGTCTGAATAGTGCTTGGCTGAGCTGGCCCGGAATGCCTGGTGCCTGAACTGCCAGACTTTGCCTCTCTCTAATCTAAGCTATATACATTTAGAAAGTAAATTGATAGACTGGCAGGGCCACTTATTTGCTCTATTTACTAGTCAAATTGAATATTTCCATGGAAAATGAAGCTAAAATGCAATACCATGGCAACCAGCACCACATGATGCCAGTAGGTCTGTATATAATTTGTTTAAATGTTATTCCTTTACTGTTTGGTGCGTTATATACAATTCATTGTGCAGAGTATGTTGAAAATGATCCAAATGCTGCCAAAGTCTAAAATTAACTTGAGTATCGAAGTTACACAAAGTTTTATCTTGATAAAAATCTGTAATGAAATTTAATCAAAGCTATACAGTCAGCTATAGAATTATTGGCACCCTTGGTAAAGACAGAGTAGGTAAAAAAAAGTTATGAAAAAATGTCTTTGTGGTTAATTAGCTTAATCTCACACTGAAAATATGAGACAAATGTAACCTTTAATTGAAGTAAATTTATGCTAATAAGATTGTTGCAGAGGGGGCGTGGTGGAGCGGCGGTGGCTGACGGAGAGCGGGGTCACGGCGAGGTCACAGGTAATCACATGAGTACTCTCACCTGTGGATGATTTCCAGCTGCCTATTTGTGGCTCTCTCCTTTTAGTGAGGGGTTGGATCTCAGAGAGAGAGAGGAGCGAACACAAGAGACTATAGACCAAAAGCAGAAACCCCTGACTTCCTCCTTTTATATTTTCCTTTCGGCTTAGTTTGAGTATGTGGCTGAAAAGCCTCCCTGAAAAAGGTTTTTATTTTTCCCTTTATTTTGTGTTTTTCAAAATAAAAGCTCCGCTCCCCAAACCTGATCTGCCCTCAGTCATTTCGCCACTACCCGCAGTAAAAACGCTACAAAGATTAAAAAAAACCCTTATCCAATTTTTTTTAACAAAACCACATGTCAGTTAGTGGCACCCTTGCATTTAGTACTTTGTGCAACCTTCCTTTGCCAACATAACCGCACTGAGTCTTCTCCTATAATGCTTGATGAGATTGGAGAATACCATGCAAGGAATCTGAGATCACTCCTCAATACAGAATCTCTCCAGAGTCCTAGGTCCTCTCTTGTGGACTCTCCTCTTCAGCTCACCCCACAGGTTTTCAATGGGGTTTGGGTCAGGGAACTGGGATGGCCATTTTTGTGTGTATTTGGACATATGTTTTGGATCATTGTCCTACTGGAAGATCCAATGACCCAGTTGTAGCTTCTTGGCAAAGGCATCCAGATTTTCATTTAAAATCTCCTGGTACTTTATGGTGTCCATGATGCCATGTATCCTAACAAGGTTCCCAGGGCTTTTGGAGGAAAAACAACCCCACATCACAGATCACCCACCATGCTTAACAGTGGGGATTAGGTTCTTTTCAGTATAACCATCCTTTTTACGCCAAACCCACCTTGAGTATTTGTTGCCAAAAAGCACTATTTTTGTCTCATCTGACCATAGAACCCGGTTCAAGTCAAAGTTTCAGTAGAGTGTATCGAACTCCCGTCCCTTAGGTTTGTGGTTAGATGAAAGAAAAGGCTTTCTTCTGGCACGCCTTCCAAATTTTGGTTGGCTTGGAGGTGGTGTCTAATTGTAGATTTGGAGACTTGGTGACCCCACAAGACTCCCATATTCTGCAAAACTTCAACCATGATCTGTGATTTTTGCCTCTCTAACAATCCTCCTCACTATGTGTGGGGGCAAAATGCACTTGAGTCCTCTTCCAGGCTGGTTCATTACAGCTCCGTTTGTTTTAAACTTCTTAATTGTTGCCATAACAGTGGATATGGGCATATTTAGGCATGTGGCTCTTTTTTATAGCCATTGCCTGATTTCATGAAGGTCAACACACTTGTTTCATTTAATTTGTGTATTCTCCAATTTTCCCTTTGTTGATGAATGACTAAGGGAATTTGGCCTCTGTGTCACCCCATATTTATACCCCAGTGAAACAGAAGGTCGTGGATGATTGCTTAAGAGTTCCTAAACACCCAGGTGTACATAAAAAAAGGTAAATATAAATGGGAACATGCTTCAGTTACATTTTACATAAGAATTTCTAGGGGTGCCAATTATTGTGACACATGCGGTTTTGTTAAAAATTAAAGGTTAGATTTCTCTCATATTTTTAGTGCGAGATTAAGCTAATTAACGACCAATTATTTTTTTATAACCTTTTTTACCCATCTTTACCAAGGCTGCCAATAATTCTGGTGCTGACTCTCAAGTACGTTTAGGTCAAAATCCATTTTGTGAAGGGTCAGTGTCACACTGTCAGCGCGGGAAGGCAGGACACAGGCGCAAGCCGTTTCAAAACAAACATTTATTACACAGACCACAAACTCTACACAACATGATGTGAAATATTCAAGGACAAACTGGACGGGAACAGGAGGGCTTCTTAAACACTTACTAATTGCACAGACAATGACATACAGGTGGGGTGAATCACATTATGAGACAGGGAATCAAAAACAAACACAGTGCGTGTGGCGCTTGTCGCCGTCGCGCACACCGCAGCATGAGGGGCCGCGCGCGCGTAACAGAGCTCCACCACTAATGCGCTGCTCCTTCCGCACACAGCGGCCGTCCCGGAGGGTCCTGGGCCCGTGGGCACAATGTCGATGTCCGGAGGGTGACCCGGAGGCCAGCACCTCACGGGGGAGCCACATCCATCCCAGCGCAGCGTGGCGGAGCGATGACGTCTTCCACCGTGTCAGGGGGCAGAGCAAAATCCCTGAGATGGTGAGCCCCAGGAAGAGCTCCGTGAGCCGGCCCATCGCAGCACTGGAGACCCATGGGACGCCTTCCGCAGTGCCCAGGAACTCGGCCACGCCTCCTGCGACATCAGGGAATTCGGCCACACCTCCTGCGGCATCCGGTAACTCGGCCACCCCTTCTGCAGCATTAGGTAATTTGACCGCGCCTCCTGCAGCATCAGGGAACTCAGCCACGCCTCCTTCGGCGTCAGGGACAGCCTCAGTGGCCATCATCAGCCCCCCCTCAAAAATTTCCAGGGGGATTTCCTCATTCGCTCCGGAGAGGCTCGTGATCCGAGTCTAGCAGATTCTGTGGCTGGCTCTGAGGGAAATCGGCGTGGAAGCGCAACCGGGGAGGCGGCAGGTGGAGGCGGCTGCTAGTTTGGAGGTGCAGCGGGAGGGGCGAGTTGTCGTGGCGCGACTAACGATGCCACCATGTCAGCCAGAACGTTGGTCCATGCCTGCCGCTCCTTGCCCTCCTGGCGGACCCTGCGCGTGACAGTCAGAGGTCTGATCAGTCATAGTCCTTCATAGATCTCCAAGAACGTGATCATTGTTCTAAGGGGTGTATGTTCTTATGCAATCCAAAGAAATGAAGAAGACTAATTAAATACACGTTTGCTGATTTTTCTCCCAGTTTAGCAATTGCCAATTTCCACCCACTATCAAGTTATCAACCATGGAGGGTAAAGTCTAACACATGCTTTCTCCGCATCTTTTTCGAACTGCTGCTCATGCAATGTCACAAAGAAATTTTAGGTTTCTAAATAAAATTTGAGGTAATTGATGTGACTGATGTGTCTATGATTGGTTAAAAAAGATGCAATAGGTGCCTATTGTATTATATTATACATACTGTACATCTGTTTTGGGAATTTATCTAAAAATTATGATTTAATTTATAATTATCAGTCATATGTAACTTCTTTTAGCAGGCATTTATTTTTATTGCTGTATAATAATAATAATAGCCGCCCCAGATAGCATAATGTTGGAGTCAATTTTGTAACAATGCAGTGAGAAGTTATAATCAATAAATTGTAAATAATAAGAAGTTATATCAATAAATATCAATGCACAGGTATAATTACAACCAAACATAATATACACAAATTTATTATCAACTCACATTCATGTCAAACAGCAGACAGGAAAAAATGCAAGCTTTGCTTTCAAGCCTGGATTATTTTCAGTGGGTTCCTCCACTGCTGAAGTTACCCAGCATTTCATTTTTATCAATCTAACTTATTTCAGTCAGGCCTCAAGGCAATTTGTTCTGAAGTTAGAGAACAGTCTTTTATTATTGGCCTTTTACAGCCTGAACTGTGAAATCATCATTACTGTTTGCTATTGTTGCAGTGGGTTGTGGTAGTTGCATAAACATCTGCACACTAACACGCGCACACACACACATATACACACTGAGGTGGCAATCTCTCCCAATCTCTAAGAGTAAGACCCTGACACATCTTGCTGGGTTGTCCCTATGCGCTCCCACCCTCTGTCACCCTGTAGAGAAGACAGACTCAATATAAACTGGAACTTTCCAATAATGACCATATTACAAAAGTGAGAGACTGCACAGAGCTAGTGTTATATATTTTTTCTGAAGGGGGATAGGGACTGAAGTGAGTCAGTAGAGGCCATGAAGAGTGCACAGAGTCACATTCCATCTAGTATGGACGCATATATGAATATTTCCCTGTTGAAATCTGATTTGCACGATGACCTCCAAGTGCTTTGTCTTCATCATGACTGATTCTGCAAGTCTAAGAAGCAGAATCTCACATACACTTTCTTCCCTGCTGTTTCATAGATTTGATTTAAAATTGAAATTTTAGAAAAGAGAAATTTCTGCAAATTTTTGAAAAATTTGCAGAATCAGTCATGATGAAAACAAAGCACTTGGAGGTCATCGTGCAAATCAGATTTCAACAGAGAAATATTCATATTTGCTGATTCCCTACAGATTCTAAATCTGTGACCTGTAATTTATCACAGAGTGCATGTTCAAAAAAAAGGTTAAAATCTATTATGTAACAATAATAATGTTTTTAGAATATGATCTACTTAAGCAAGCTTTATGACTCTACTTTGACTTTCCTGTGCATGCTAGAGGATCCTTGATTTTGTTGTTTCATTGGCAGTCATGGACCATTTTCTAAGGCGTATTTCACTCTTGGGTGACACTTCAGAAATCAAACTTTTGTAATCACTGACACAAAAATGGTTGCCTAGCAACAAGCCCAACTGAAGTAAGCTAGCATGGAGGTGCGAGCGGCAGCAGTGCAGAGACAGTGTGTTCGCCTGTAGTTTTGTGAAATGACATGGCCATGCTTTTTATCTCCTACTTAATGAGTTGCTGTGTGATTCATTTTTTAGCATTGACATTTGCACCTCAGGCCTCAATTTCAGCACAATCCTGTTTAAAAAGGGCTGCTGTGCCCTACACAGAGGGACTTCCATCATCAATTGTATCTGGACTGCTTTATCTTGTCAGCTAATGTCTGACCTATTCACCAGCCAGAGTGGGAGAGTTGGGGGTAGCACTGACACATGGAGGAAAGAATGTTATGTTTCCTTCCGAAAGACCAAAATACGCCTCTTTGCAGAGAATGAATGAGCCCTATAACATTGATTTCCACAACTGGTTACGTTTGTTAATCTAATATAAAGTTTATTGGGGGTGTTATTTGTCTGGGCTGTTCAGTGCTATGTTACCACTAGTGCTATTCAACCATGTTAGACATTACAGTTAAAGACTCAGTGCTGCTTTTTTCAAATGTTAATTGTGAGGGTGCCAATAATTATGAAAGTAATTGTTTTGCAAAAAAATAAAAACAAATCAGATTACTTAAGAAAACAGTTATGTTTGAAAAGATATTGTGTTAAAATAAAATTGCATGGTGTCCCCATGTTTAAGATGAAAATATCACTCATGGCATGCATTATTCTGTATATATATATATATATATAGTGGGGTCCAAATGTCTGAGACCACATTGAAAATCCACCACCATGTTTCACTGTTGTTTTGATGCACTGTGGTATCAATCTCTCTTCTGTTCGTCTC
>JAOUQW010015461.1:0-12122 GCA_028565825.1 Olivaichthys viedmensis
CGAGCTGTGTCTCCATCACTGCGTGTTGTGGAGGGTCTGCTGGGTTAGCTCGTCCTTTCTACAGTCATCCAAGCGGAATGATTTCCCAATCAGTTTAGGTACCTAGTAGTTGTTGTTGTTGTTGTTGTTACTGCTGTGATCATTTCCTTTAGCAGATTTATTAACCGATTCAACTGCACTGCTGTCTCACTAGACTCAAGTTATAAACAAACTTTTTTATTCGTCTACTTACCACTTTAGGTAGCTGTCGATAGAATAGATCTGCGTCCGTGTCCATTAATATTTATATTATTTTTATGTTATATAAAATCTGAGGGAATTTTTTTAGATCTCCACTTCTGAACAGTGCGGGTTTTGTAAACCGTTAACACGGACCGCTTTGCTGCTTGCACCAATATTGTGACACTGAAATGATTCCCAAACACATCCAACCTTGCACAGTTAGTTCCGACCTTTATTTGCGTCAACTGTCCGTAATGGCGACACATTAATACACTTTTATTATGAAAGTAAATAAATAAACAAATAGAATTAATTGCACGTGTATACAAAAAAATGTAACAAACGAGCCTAAACTTTATGTCGGACATTTGCGTCGACTAAAGGTAGACAGAAAGCATGGCATAACTTAACAGCTCGTTTGAAACCAAAACTAGAAATTCAATTAGGAACAGATTACAAGTGCTGAGCAATAATTTAGTATCCTTATCCCTTTTCCCTTTTTTGGGGGGGGTGGGGGTGTATGTTCCAATACAAAGGGTCGTCTTCATTTAGACCTGCACACAAAAAAACTTCATTTGTCTGATAATACAAGAGAAATGCAATAAAGGTGCAAGGCATGTGCTGTTTTGGATTGGTGCTTATGCTTAAATAAGTGATTATAATGAGGAGAGCCATCATAAACATCTCAGATCTCGGCTGTCTCCTACCCTGAGGCTTGTGCATGTAGACCTAGATCACATGACTTCACACTTTTCTGCTGACTGTTTGAGGTCTCCGAGGGTGGTCTGCGCTTTGTCCTTCAGCTGGTCGATATCAATATTCTGAATGCTGCTCAGCTGGCCTAGGATAGATTGCTTATGCGCTTCCTCCTGGTTGTCCTCTGCGATCATCTGAGCCAGCTCAGAGGGCAGTGCCACGTCCTTGGCCGCCGCCTGGATTTGAGTTTCATCCAGCTCGCTCTAGGGGAAAGAAATGTGGGCGCAGGACACGATTATCAACATATGGTAATTATATAGTGTATGAAAAATAGGAGAGGCTTGGTAAGCATGCCTCATTGTGCTGTGGGGCTGGGATTTGTTCTGTGATGCTCCCTACCTTTGGCAGCCTGTACTTTTCCCTAAAGTGGCTCCTGACTGTGGCCCTCTCCGCTTTCTTCTGGGCAAAGCTGGCTTCTCGCTCCAACCTGCGTGAACACGAGAGAAATCAGCCTGCCACAAATACCTCGATTTAGTGTAGAGCATTAACAATAGGCTTCCATGTCCTGTGTGATAAGGTGGCACAAAAAAGAGAACGGCAAACATAAAACCCTACGCCTAGGGCTGGGCGGTTTACCTCATTTTTAGGTATACCAGTATTGATTCACGTAAAGGTATGCGATTTTGCAATGCATATTAAAAGTTGATCATTGCAATATCAGTAATGAATTTGCTACATAACACTTAATACGAACCTTTTTTTTTACAAACAGTTTTTATTTTACCCAGATTTGCAGGTTGCATATATGTTTTTTATTGTTAAATTTTTGAAATTGAATGCTTCGTTGTTTCCCATGGTTCAGTGTAATAAAAATCCTGAAAATTATAAATACTGTATTTTGATTGATCCGCATTCTTTTATAGAATATTTTGTGCAAAGAGTCAATAATATGAATGGAGATAAAAACTTACGTAAACTAAATAGTTGCTGTCCTTAAGAAGTGATACATTTCTTGTGTAAGTTGCTTTAGAAAATGAAATACCGTCAAATACCTATAATAATGTAAAAAATATTGTGATATGATATTTTGGTCCTTTCGCCCAGCCGTACTTACGCCCACTCTAAATTTCATTTCTTGAAGTGCCCACATCTTTAGTCTAACATATTCCTCTATCTGTCATTTTGTGTTGAGATAGGAAGCTGTACACAATTTATTTCACATTTAATGCAAGTGTAATATGATTCCATCCAGAAAATGCACATGACACAAATAAATAGTTGTATGAGCATTTCTGGGGAGAAATAACAGGTTTAATCTCATATACCTCTCAACTCGCAAAATGTGCACCACATGGGGTATGAAATGAATGTTTTTAATGTAGTGCACCATAGCCGTTTGGGGTTTCTGGACCAGACAAATATGTTCGTAGAGGTCAATGTGGTGTACATTATTGACTGAAGGTACAATGGTCTGTAATTTAAAGCCAACATTCCTTATGCCTCCTCCTGTTACACATGGGGAAGCGGTGATGATGCTATTTTTGTTGCAGGATGCTGAAAACTAAATCTGCTCCAAAAATCTGTGCAACACTCGATTTAAAGATCTAGCTATCTAAATGCTATCTAGCTATCTTAAACTTTTAGAACTTTCATACCAAAACTATGGAATGAAGCTTTTTTTAAATGTGCCACTCTTAAGCTGAAGATGCTGTAACCCTACAGTGCACACTAAAAACACTGAGTGAGCCTTTTCTCAGCAGAAACTCCAGAATAATATTAGTACAATGTTCCACTTACTTCTCCTCTTCCAGCTGCTGCTGATACTGCTCGAACTCCTCCTGTGTCATCTTCTTAGCCGCGGCCTCGGACTTCTCCCCTTCGGCTTTCCCCTCTCCGAGACCCCCGGTGATATCCTTCAGCTGCCCTCCTATCATGTGTTTCACCATGAACGCCATCGCTCCTCGACTCTTCTTTAAACACAAACCTTTACACTTTACACAACCGGAAAATCAGAACTGTATTGTAACCGTTTCAAACAAGTGAATAAAAAACCGCACTCAAGCTTCCATCTGTCTGTAGGCTTCAGAGAGGCTGCTGTTTCAGCACGGGCTTCTTGTGGACAGCTCCGTCTCAGTGCATGTGACCTTGTGCTCTCTGTCTCTCGCTTCATATGAATCTACCCTGTCCTGTCTGTTTCCTGCTCTCTCTCGCTATAAGAAGGTTATGCTATACTGTTTCTGCCCCTCCCTCTATATATAGAATAGAATAGAATAGAATTTTTATTGGCACATAACCGAGGCAAGTGGAAATTTGCTTAGCTACAAACAGATGGTATAATTAACTTATTGAGTAACAATACCAGACCTACACACACAGTAAGATATGAATACAGGACATAAATAGACAACACACAATACACAACCCGATCACTAAATAAGTATAAATGTAAGTTTAAATGTAAAGTTTAAATGTAATACAGGACATATATACTATATAAAGCTATGCTCAGCTCTGTCGCTCCCTCTTTATATAAAGCTCTGCTGAGCTGTTCAGTTAGACACAATACCTCAACCCATATGGCATCTCCCAACTTTGACTTTGCAGCACCCTTGGAAGACAGTCCTCGTCAGGGACACCAGTAGGAAATTTGGGCCCCCTGTTTTTTATTCTCTAGGGTCTTCAAGTTAAGGAGAATTTAAATGGAAAGTTGTTGTTCATACTTCTTCTTCTTCTTCTTCTTCTTATTATTATTATTATTATTATTTTTATCATTATTATTTATTATTATTACAGTGCTTGCAAGCCAGTGCTATACTTATTTTTCTAATAATTATAACACTTTTCTAGAATTAATTCAGCCTTAACTGCTTAACATACAGACTCCAAAAAAATTATACATTTTCATATATTTAAGTTTCCTATTGAAATACGATATTTAAATTAAAATTCCAACTGCCATCTGGTGATGTCACAATGGGCTTTACACCTGACCAATCAGCAGCTTGCTTTGCTTAAAACTTACAAAGCGCAGGAGCACACTGTAGGCCCCTCCCTTCTCTTCCGCACCCTCCCTCTCCTCTTCATTACTTTCTCCTCTTACTCTTTTTAATTTTTCTGTTTCTTTCTGGGGGTTTTTCTCATTTTCTCTCTCTCTATTTTCCATATCTTTCACTCTCATTTTTCTCCCTCCCGTTTTTTCTTTTTCCTTCAATTATTTTTCTCCCTTTTCTCTTTCTGCTTTTCTCGCATTCACTTTCTCTGTTTCATTCTTTCTCTTTTTTCTCTTTTTCCTGTCTTTCTCTTTCTCTCTGTCTTCTTTTTTTTTTATCCCTCCATCACTTTCAGCTCCTTGCAAGCACTGTGTATTTTCTTCCATAAATGCAAATGTAGTTCTTAATACAACTTAGAAGCACCAGATAGAAATACCACATAACATTTAGACCTGATCTTGGGTACAAATGTTCTTTGTTATTTGTGCATCTGTGTGCCTGGGAAGTGTCTGTTGATCTTGGTGGTACCCTCTTAAAGGTTAGATCTAGAACCCTTAAGGGTTCTTTGGCATGTCCCTCTGGGGAATCCCTTAAAGGTTTTTGACATAAAATACTGTACAAAGTACCACCTTCTGAGAATAGAATGTCTAAATAGCATAGCTGCTGATTTATTCCCCATCATATTTACATGTTTTAGACCTACACCACACTGAATGTAGTGTTTTTAAAAGACATGGATGTGGATGATATTAATATGAATGAGTTTGTTTTCTTATGCAAGTCTATGTCCTTATATGGATTCATGATGTATTTGCTGTGAAAGAGCAATGAGTCACCGCTCCGCACCAAAGATTCTGTTCCATCAGTTATATATTCTGGTTTGTACATTCACTTCCCTCAAGGCTTTCTTTCTCCAGGGTTGGTTTTCCAGATGGTATCACTTACTTTATTTGAAGGCATCTTGCTGACTATATTATAACTTAAGTTTTAAACATCGGTTTCCTTTTCACTCCGTCTGTGTGTTGTCCTGTTGCATTTAGTAAGTGTGCAACAGACACACACACAAACACACAAACCTACAATTCATGAATTTATCAAGCTATTAATTACACAATGCTCAGCTGATAAATAACATGCAAAGATACATAAATTACCAGAGGGCATGTTTGAACAACTCAGGATCCTTCCACTAAACTGTGATCAGGCTGCCTTATCTCATTCCCAAGGAGTGTTAATCAATGCAGATTTATACCAATGCATCCACCCGAAGACGCGCTGCCAGCTGAAACAAAGTCTAACAGTCTTGGGCATTGCTCACCAAAGCTTGGTTACCAAAGCATAATTAGCTTGGTGATATATGGAATATTTATTTGTATTCAGAATTCATCACTTGAGGGCACATCCCAGCTAACAGAGAACATTACCCGAACACTCAGTAATGTATTTGACAGGTTCTAAGAAGGTTGGGCTGTAGCGCTTGCTGTGTTAAAATGGGATCGTGTTCACCGTGTTTACAAGAAGATTCTATGTCAATTTATTCACAACTTCGGAAGTCAAACTTTTCTCATTGGTCACCTAAATTCACGAGTTATAGAGCAATGTTGATGTTTCTTAATATGGTAGAACCCATGGAAGTTCAATTAGCCGTCAATGCTAAGTGTTATTACATGTAATCTTTGTTGTTTGAGGTCTTTTCTTGGTAATTTACCAACACAACTGAGAGAAATGTTGATATTCCCAATGCTTTTGTCTCGTTTCTACTGTCATTCTGCCTTTACGTTGTCTGTATTAAAGACTTCTATGTGCTAGCTAGCTAGCGACAATGTGAGCCTCAAACTGCCTACATGAACTTTCAAACACACAGACAAAAACTTAATGGACACATTTGTTTTAACATTCCTAAAACCTTGCTGCAACATTTTTTGCTGTAGGAACGTTAACAGAACGTTTCCATAAAGTTAATTTAGGAAGTTTACACCCAGAAAGCTTGACAAATTGACGTTCCTAGAACTTCAACATTCAAAAAACGTTGTGTTTACCTACAATTGCTAGCTGGGATAAGACGTGTACCTCATTTACATGAGCTTTCTGAGCATTCACCTAGCTAACAAATTTAGGTTAGCAGAACGCTTTCCGAATGTTACATTCGAGTTTTCTGGGCGTTCTGAGATTGCTTTTACATACAGGGAGATATTCTGTGTGGCATGCCCGTCCCCTCGGGTTCTGAAAGTGGGCAAGAGTGGCGGAGCGTGCTAATATGACTGAGGATGGGGGCTGATGAGCTGTATCTGTGACTGACTGGAAAAACAGATTGAGTTGGTGTATTAGAGCCAGGACATCTCCAAACTTTGTTGGACACTGGACATACAAGATTGCATTTGGGCTGGGAATAAAGGAAGGAATGTAAGGAATAAAACACGAAAGGTCATGCAGTTATAGGAAAATAATCAACAATGTGATGCCGTTACCACTCTGGAGTGTTTTATTCCGTTTATACCACAGCAGTTTGCTAGGGATTACACATTTTTATTTATTAAAGAAAGACGCGTCATACTTTTTTAATCTGTTTATAGTTACATGTAATGTTGTGGAATGCCCGCGAAACAAGTTAGTTCCTGTTATCACTTACGTTATATCAGCTATAAACAGTCGTTCCGTCACCTGCTTTTCTCGTTTTTATCTCTCTCTTAAAGTTAATAAGACAAAAATGCAGCTTTTCATGTTACTGATAAACCGCAAAGTGCAAACTCCTCTTCCCTGAACACTTTTCAGCGGTGAAAAACTGAAAGGAGCTTTAGCTCTGTGTCACCTGCACGTGATCTCCGTACTCTGTTGTGCTAGTCTAGTCTGCCCTGTCTGATTGTGTTAATGATTACCAGCTGTTGCTTGTTTGTGTTCCCTTTATGTATCCCCGTGTTTCTGTCTCAAATTGTCTTCTGTTGTGGTTCATGGCGCGTTGTGTGCTGTGTATGTTTAGTCTGTTAAATAAATGTCTGTTAATAGAAACAGCTTTGCGCCTGTGTCCTGCCTCTCCGCTACACACCGTGACACTCTGACTGTTACAAAGCGCTGACACCGGCGTCTCCTTCCATAAATGTTGTTAAATAACAACACTTATTTATTTATTTTTTAATCAGTTTATTGTTAGGCTTACAATATCGATATGTGAAGTCCCTGTAAATGAGTTGTTACTATAGAAATCAAACATATTAGAACGTGCGGATTAATATATATACTTGTGATTTGCCTTGCAGCGGGCACTATGTCATAGTCGTGCGATTATAGAAAATTAATCCACACCTTCTGACCAATCAGAATCCAGAATTTAACAGAGCTGTGGTATAAAGCAAAAATATCACGATATGTAAGGAGTTGGTCAGTGTTATAGAAGTACTGACCACACACAGGATACTCTCAGAAAAGTGTATCATGAGATAATTATCATGATATGGAGATCATATCGTCGTATTGCCCGCCTGTAATGTGAACTAAAGTGAATCCTTCTCATTTTATTATCATATGAGGTGCAGATTTTTTATCATTATTTCCACCAGTACTTAATGTAAGTAAATACACTCTTAGAGAAAAAAAAAGGGTTTAAGTTTTTTGGATAAAGGGATTCTACTTGGAACATTTTCTAAAATGAAAACACTTTATTATATGGTTTTACATAAAGCCTTTAAGGGTTTCCCTAGAGCAACAAACCAAAGAGCCCTTTAGGGTGCTAGATGGAACATGTTCTGTGTGTTAAACAGCAACACCTACTTGAATATGTTAAGCCAAAGCTGTCACAACAGTGGAGTGTTCTCGAGGTGCACAGCACTGTGTTGGTTGGTGACTCATCCAGCGTGTCACCATCTAACATGTTCCCTGACACGCCGAGAGCCTGAGGCAGGAGCTGTAGCGTTTGCTGCAGCGTTTGCTGCGATGCAGATCTCGACTCATTAAGCAAAGGCTTATTCATGAGTCTACACCTTCTCAGAAGCTGATTATGACAGATTTATTTAAACCACAGAAGAGGAGAGTTTGAGGCTGGAGAAGTGAGCTGGCAGGATTTCGCCTAAGCCTGACATCTCAAACCTTAAAGCCATGTGAGAAGGCTAGGAGATGATATAGAGGTGGAGCCCTTCTATTACACACACACAAAAAAAAAACCCTTCTCCATTTCATATCTAAGCGTAGTAAACAGAAATGTGTATTCTTTTCTGGAATAAAAACACATTTCATATTGTGTGGTTCTTATATTTCTCTGACGTGGCACATATTGTTTTAGCTCTAAACCAGAGCCGCCGTAATACATAATTAGCAAAATACACAGGTATAAAGGTTCATATATCAGTCTGACTGCACGGTCATCAGTTCTCTCGTTACTGAAAAACCATGCTGATAAAGATAAATGGTGTTCTATGCATAGCAGAGCAGAAAAGCAGAAAATGAGTACACTGCAGTCTAAAAGGGATGTCTGTGATGCAGCGACACAGCAGACCTTTCCTCTTACTTAAACAATTACTTAAAAATCTCAGAAGTGCCATCCAACATACAGTTCTGTGCAAAAGTCTTAGGCACCCTACATTTTTTTAAATATGAATCTTAGATGTTTATTTTATGTCTTCTGCATTAGTGTGTCATTAGAAAAGAGCACATTTTAGATTTCCAAACATTAATTTTCCCAAAAAATAAATGTAACAGAGAAAGTAAGATATTAAGTAATAGACCACTTTTTAGATAAAAACATTATCAAGGCTGTCTGGGATTTTACCTGCAGAGAGACAGAAAGAAGTGAGAGCCAAAGTCTGCAGAAGAACTGGGGCAAGTTCTCCAAGATTCTTGGAACAACCTACCAGCTGGTTTCCTTATAAAACTGCACGACAGTGTGTCTAAGAGAATTGATGCAGTTTTAAAGCCAAAGGCTACGAAACACAAACACATTGATTTGGTTTCATTTTTTACTGTTTACTGCTTTTATAGGATTTTTATTTCTATTCAGGAACTTTTAATTTCACTATTATTAAAAACATTTTCGCTTTACCGGATTTCTTTACGTGCCTAAGACTTGTGCACAGTGCTGTATATGAATAAAAGTATATGCCCAATGAATAAATGTAAAAAAATGTAAAAGGTTTTGTTTATAATAACCATTTCTCTATGTGATCGCTCCTCTGCTTCAGATGCTGGCTGTGATTTATAGATAAGCTTAAATAAAGAGACTCTGTACCACTAAGCATCTCCAGCTCTCATGTTTCAGATTTAAGAAAACAAACCAGGATTGGCTGATTCCTTGACTCAAGTTTTCACAAAGCCCTGTTGATATTGTGGCCTGCACACATGTATCTGAAAGATTCTTTACTCTCTTAATGTTAGTACATGAATATGTAACAGAGTTGAAAATGTCATCCTTTCTAAAATATGTGCTTTTACCAAACATTATGCTATTATTGTTATAAAAAGTTACTTTCATAAAAAGTTATAGACTGACTACTATTACCACTAATAATAATAATAATAATAATAATAGCTTTTTTCATTTTGTGTTCAAAATCTCTACATACACTACCAGACAAAAGTTTGTCCACCCCTGTTCATAGAAGGGTTTTCTTTTTCTTTTAGAAGGGAATTTCTATTTGAGAATAATATTGAAGACATTAACACTATGAAATAACACATCTGGAATTAATTTCTATTATGTTCGATTTTGGCCAACTGTAGCTCCAATGACGCTTGGTGAAGTAAAGGAGCTGCATTTTGTGGGTTTCTCTCAGGAAGAGCTTCATTTGTGCCCCCCTTTTAAACAACTTGTTATAGATGTGGCATCTAATAGACAAGAATCAACTAAACTGTGCATTTCTAAAACTCTTTGGATTGTTTATTGCCTTCCTTAGCATCCTCCTCACTGCAGGGGGCACTATGCTTGTAGGTCCAGTTTCTGGCAAATTGTTAACTATTTCAGTCTTTTGAACCTTTTCTTATTATGGCCCTGATCATGCTTAATGGTATTATATTTTTATATCCATTACCTGACATGTGCAAGTCAAGCTCTATGGTTTTCCCCAGGGTGATTAAATGAATTGTACATGTGTCCAACCAAGGATGACAATTAGTTTTCATTCATTAAAAAAAACAAAACATTTATGGGTGTCAATAATTTTGCCACATACTGTATGTTCTTGAGAGAAAATGCTATAATGCTAAAGAAGTTGATATATGAATGATTTTTGGTCAAAGTAAATTGTTTCTCTAGTTGTTTGAGTGAAAACTGTAGAATCATTACATGTATGTAAAGTATATTTTATACAATAATTTTTCCTTGTTCTCTTGAAAGGTGCAAATAATTCTGAGGTTGACTGTATGCTTTGTATTACTAGCCATGTCAATGGTACTGCTAAGTACTAGCACTTTATTTTGCAAGTCACTTTGGATAAAAGCATCTGACAAATCAATAAATGTAAATGTAATGCAAATGATTTTGAAAACTTGGTCTGGCACTTGTGTTTAATAAAAAGAGGAATATACTATTGCAAATCTTTTTTAATCTCTATTTTTCACTAAAATCCTAAAATCTAAGTACGGTACAAATCCAGAATAATGATCTACACTTTCCTCCTCACTCAGTAAATGTAGTCCAAACTGCCACCTTTAACTAAAAATGGAACCAATGATGAAACCTCACTTTGACCAACTGACCCCAAAATTAGAAGCTTTCATCTTTAAGAACTACAGGTTCAATTTATTATCACACTGCATTAATAATAACATGCGTGAGCTTTAGACATTGTCACAAAGCAGCTTTATAGAAATCCAGATGTAGATCTAGATCTGTAATGAACAAGCCAGAGGAGACAGTGGCAAGAAAAAAACTCCCGGAGACGACATGAGGAAGAAAGCTCGAGAGGAACCAGACTCAAACGGGAACCTATCCTCTTCTGGGTGACACCCGATAGTGGGATTATAAATCATTACAGCAAAACAATCAATCCTGATTTAAATATTAAGCACTTGTGTGTGTGTGTGTGTATGTATGTGTGTGTGTGTATGTGTGTGTGTGTATGTGTGTGTGTGTGTATGTGTGTGTGTGTGTGTGTGTGTGTGTGTGTCTATTCTACTTTTTTTGTGATTACAGCTATTTAATTTGTTTTTCGACCGCTTTGGCTATTGTGTAACAAGTAATGACCTATCAATCAAACTCCAACATCCCGTCTATTCAGTACACACTTTATCTGTCCCGCTGTGAATTATGTTTAGAGTTCTGTATGAAATAGAAGGGAATAAAAAAGAAGTAAAACTCGAGGGCTGTGACTGTTACTGTAAGATCTGAAACCTGTTTTTTCTTAATGTTGTCTACTTCAGTGTTGTACCATACCAATTCATGTTCCAGATAGCACAAATAATTTACATCTCGACGACATCGCGTGCAACTCCTTTGCTAATTGGGAAGACGTTGCCACAACGTCGATTAAAAAAAAATTATGCTATTCTCAGCCATTCTTGAGTCTAATGTATGATTCAAACCCATCAGTGTTGTAAGACATAATAATTAAGTGATCATTTATGAAATCTCCACAGGCTGCTAGCAACGTTTCTCAGCATAAATCTTACATAATGTCCATGTAAAATGCCAAGACATTTCCTGTTATTTATTTAACAAGTGTACACACTCTCTCTCCCCTACACACACACTCACTGAGAGAGCTAAAAATAAATTTAAGCCATCAATAGAGTTCATTAAAGAAGTTGTTATTGATATTTCTGAATAATAAATACGTTTTGCGAGCACCAGAAGTGTATTAAAAGATGCACAATATGGACAAACCCTACTATATTACTATTACATTGCTACATATTTGGATTGCGATATGCCTTGTGATACAAGCATCTCCAGAATTACTTGCACCCTTCGAGACATCAGGCAAAAATGACTGTATAAAATAAACATTACTTATCTTTCCTCTAAGAAAAATCATTCGCATAAGATTTTTTTTTTCCAGAATAGTATTGCCTCTCAAAACCACATGTGGCAAAATTACTGGCACCCCTAAAGAATATTTAAAATGACAGTAAATGTATGTTGTCATCATTGAAAAATAAACATTTTCTCCAGGAACTCTGTTTTTGCCTTTTGAGCACATCCTGTTTCCCTGGGGTATAAATATGAGGTTGCACAAGTGTAAAATCTCTTTGTCATCCGTCACCATGGGAAATAACCAAACAGCTTTTAAC
>JAOUQW010015527.1:0-12118 GCA_028565825.1 Olivaichthys viedmensis
ATGGCGCGCTTATCCTCTTTAAATGTTCACGTCCAGGTTACATTACATTAAGTAATATTAATATTAAATTGTGACTTAAATTGAATAAAACACATGAATGTAGAGCTCTTTGATGTGGCTTTCATGTTTTTTTTTATATCACTACCTCAGCTGACAGCTCCGAGCTCGTTAATTTGTATTCGTTTGCGTTTATGAATGTATATAAATGTATATAAATGTATAAATTAATGGCAATTTGGGGATGTTTTCGCCGTTTAGTCCATCTGTTTACTATTTAATTAAGATACTAGTTCTTGCTTAAGTGTCAGTGATGGCGCGCCTATAAAACACACCGGCTTCGGCTTTGAAAAAACGATGTTCCAGATGGCCGTCACTATCGACCCCTAAAGAGAAGCACCCTTCAGAGTTCTCACTATAAAGGGTGTTCCCTTCGGAGGGAGTAGGGCACAGTCATGATCACTTCAGAATGGACTGCAGCTTCTATATGTCTCTATATTAATATAAATATACATGTACCTATCTCAAACTTTTTATTTTACGTCTCATAGCTCTGACATTTTCCACTCTGGACTTCTCCTTGGGGGCAGATGCAGGCTTTCCCCTGTTATAGCGGCTCACACGCACACACTCACACTCGCACTCAATATGTGCAGACTAGGAACAACCTTTTGTCAGTTGCAGTATATGCAGCACTGCACTGCAAAAATCGATGTGTAATCAAGTACAAACATGTTTTTTTTTTTGGTAAATAAATCAGCTCAGGTATTTTAGACTGCACACAGTTGTATAAGATCGAATCTCAGCCCTCTCACACCGCTGCATTGAAGCCTTGATAAGAGAACATGGTTTCCGTCACATCTCTTTAGCGGGACATAGAGATGCAGCAGGCTTTTGGCTCTCGCAGGCTGATATCTGATACGGAGCCGACATCACGCTGAGGCTCCAGAGCTGGAGGAGGGGAAGGAGGGATGGGGAGAGAGAGAGAGAGAGAGGAAGCACTCGAGCAATGTGCATCTGCAGCTGCATTAAGATCTCGGCTCTGTTTCTGGTCTTCATCTTAAACACCTGCCTGGTTTTTATCCATTAGGCAGCTTCACCACTTCCCACATATAAATAGTCCTGATAAACATTCACTGATGGAGAAGAGCGTCGTGCTGATGGGATAGCTCGACTGGAGGAGGCGTGGCCTTTGTGTCAGTGACAGTAAAGGAGGCGTGGCCTCTGTACCTGTCACACCCATTAAGGGAGAAGGCAAACTGTTGAAATAATACAGAATCACATTGTTTTGCACTTATGGATGCACCGATCCCACTATACGATACGATACCTATATCAGAGCTCGGCCATTATCCCATCCTGACTTCCTCTTAGTAACCGAGCCAACTCTCTGCAAGAAACATCAGCGGCGCAATGGTGTCATGCTTTAAGACAAGCTGTGTTCTGTGTTCATGCGCAAGATCTGTGTTGTGTCAGTCAACATCACACATGTTAACATCGCAACACAATGCATCAGTGGATCGGATTGGAAAATATGTCAAATCCGGTCCGATACAGATCCAGCGCTTCAGGCCTGAACCGAAACTCGGATACCGAAACTCAGTGTCCGTTTGGTACATCCCTAGCTTCATTTAATCACGCTGAAACAGCGCCGAATCTTATCATATTGTATCGCTGGCTCTTTTAAACCTATCTTTCACATATCATATCATTGATGTATATCGTATTGAGATCATATCGTCTCGGAAGGAGCGAGACATTTCCTTCCTCACCTTACTCGAAACGTTTGAACGTAAAACTCGGGTCTAGCCGGTGTTTAATAGGTTTCACAGAATCCTGCAGACATTCTTACTTTCCTTTTATCTTATGGCAAGCTATCAGGAATTAAATAACGTCTACAGGCCTCTTAGTGGTGTATTGAAGTGCAGCGCACATTTCCTCGTGATGTGATTGAAATTCATGCATAAACTGTGATGTATATCGTGTATCATGAAGATTTCTTTAAGTATCGCAATACGATATTTTTGCCATATTGTCCATCCCTTTTTTAGGGTGTCCATATTGGTAGTTGCCTAACATTTTTATATTGTCACAATTTTAAACTTTCATAGAAACAGAATTATGAATTATCTGGTGAACAGAATTATGGGATTGCCTTCTCCGAGAAGGAAACCTGCAATACTGCCTACAAAATATACAGAAGATCTTTAGAAGACGACTGTCCTTATGCTGTCTTCCAAAAGTGCTGCCCGGAAATGCTTCCTACGTAGGCGGCCTCCAACGGACCGCAGGATAGTGACGATGTTTAGATAGCAGAATTGTGTGTGCTGAATATTTAATATCAAATATACCCGATTCCTGGCACACATTTAAACGTGAGTTTAAATAGATTCCCTAAGATCGAGTTCTGTTTTGGCGAGTTTGTCCAAATGCAGTTTATTATTTAGATGACTAAACATTCGTCCGTGGCATTTTTCCTCCACTGAAAAATCTGCATATGAGACAACTCTGTCCTCAGTCTGGTCTGAACACTTCACATAATGAGAGAAGAACTGTAATCAAAACCTGAACACACATGTTTACGCTCAAGAGCTCAAGCTTTCTTAATTTACTCCTTTACACTGTTAAATCTGTCGTTTTCTTACGCAATGTCCAAAAATAAGACGTTCACCCACTTCCCCTTAGTCACTTCAGCCCTACAGGGAAGTGACTCATCTGTGCAGCGAGTACTTAGGCTGTGTGATAATTTCACGGTATGATAACCATCCAACTCAATATGCTGGTTTCAATACGTCACTGTATCTGTGATAGTGACTTTAATAAAAACATAATTGAACAGAATATATATAAAAAAGATTATATAATAATTAGCATCTGCCTGCTGTAGGCATTGATAAACGCGGGGCTTCCTGAACTTTATTTTTCTTAGAGACGAGTCATATGGCTCTCGTATAGCAGGTTATGAAATGTTAGTAACGATGGTAATGAATACAACCTCCTGAACCTATTCGAGAAGGAACAACGTTAATAACTTGGTCGCGGCAGCACAGATGATGCTTGCTAGCTGACGTGAATGTGTGTGTGTGTCTGCAGGTGAATGGCAGGTTTGGGTGAAGATCTGGCCGGCTGATGCAGTGTGTAGTAGTCAACGGCGACGAAAACATGAACGGTGCAGGAGAGCAGGTCGACATCCTGCCCCAAAACTGCATGGTCAAAGAGCGCTGGAAAGTGGTGAGTGTGTGTTTCTGTGTGTTCATATTGACGAGACAACTCTATCAGATGCATTGAGGTGATTAGTCAAGCTTTACATTCACATAAAGTGCTCTCGCATTCACATAAAATACTCGCATTCACATAAAATACTCTCGCATTCACATAAAATACTCGCATTCACATATAATACTCTCGCATTCAAACAAAATGCTCTCGCATTCCCACAAAATGCTCTCGTATTCCCATAAAATACTCTCGCATTCCCATACAGTGCTCTCGCATTCCCATACAGTGCTCTCACATTCCCATAAAATACTCGCATTCACATAAAATACTCTCGCATTCACATAAAATACTCGCATTCACATATAATGCTCTCGCATTCACACAAAATGCTCTCGCATTCCCATAAAATACTCTCGCATTCCCATAAAATACTCTCGCATTCCCATACAGTGCTCTAGCATTCCCATAAAATACTCACATTCACATAAAATACTCACATTCACGTAATGTGTTATATAGATAGACCTCCCACACTGGCACAATGGTTCATAATTATCGTCCAAATTTACATTCTACCTCAAAAACACACAAAATACTCTCGCAGTGCGAGAGGTAACACTTGTGTTTTTTTGAGGTAGAATGCAAATTTGGACGATAATTATGAACCATTGTGCCAGTGTGGGAGGTCTATCTATATAACACACTGGGATTTTCTTTAAGTCAATTGTCAAATTAAAGACACGCTCCCTCACTCTGATTGGTCGGTGGTTTGTGTATGTGAGAGGTAAAACTAGTGAATGCGAGAGCTTTCAGTGTCTGTAGGAGACACAATAGTGGTGAGTACCTAAAAGGCCTGTCTGCTTGGTTTCTCATTATAAAAATAAAAATAAACAAGAGGATCCGTGTTTAATGGTAGATTCCTTTCTATTTATAAATAATGGCATCATTTTGGCTTTTTGGCGCTGCTCCCAAATGAATCGTGCCAAGTTGGGTCCTGTTTCTAGAAAATGGGTCACTTGTCCTTTTGGGTGATCTGTGTGTAAATGCTGCTTCAGGGAGAATGTTCTTCGGATGCCACTGTTAAAAGTTATGGTAGACCACAGGCGTAGATCTTGCTCTTTAGCCAAAACAGGACAAATGGCTGTGTTTTAATTGTTTCTTCATGGTTTGTGTCGAAACACGTTTCCGGTGTGTATGTATTATTACTTACACAGAAGTGCCATGTTGTCCATTCTGAAAACCTATCCTTATGCTAGTGCAGATCGGCCCGAGTGTAAAGATACCAACCAAGTTTAGGCATTGCTAAAACATGAGTCAGTACTGATACATAAGCAAGTAATTTATTTATTTTTTTTTTATTCAGGTGCTTATTGAAAAGATGGGTGTTTAGTCTGTGTTTAAAGACAGCAAGGAACATTCAGGGAAATGTTCAGGGGATTAATTTCACCACCTGGGCGGCAGATAAAGGGTGGCCGGTTGAACCGAGCCGCACTTGTGGCTCGAAGGGATTTAACTTGTGGCACAAAGTGCAGGATTTTTACTATTTCCACCAGTTATGGAAGCATCAGGGTTTTAAATCTAATGCAGGCAGCTACAGGAAGCCAGTGGGTGAAATGCAGCAGTGGAGTGACATGGGTGAACTTGGGAAGATTAAAGACAAGTCGAGCTACATTCTGGATCAGTTGTAAGGGCCTAATGGCATGTGCAGGAAGACCAGCCAGGTGCGAGTTGCAGTTGTCAAGTCTCGAGATGATGACGGACAGAATAAGCACCCGAGTGCCTTGATTTATATTTACATTCACAGCATTTACCAGACATCCTTATTCAGAGCGACTTACGGAAGCACTTTGCAGTCTCCATCGCAAAAACATATCTTCACGCCTTGAAGAGAAATGGTCAAATCCTCCCCCTATTGTACAAGAGAAACCTGCATGATCGAGGAAGGTGTGCAACATGTGCAGAGAATGATACCTGGTCATCCAACATTACACCAAGCTTTTGTGCTCTTTCAGAAAGAGTGATCAGTGAGTTCTCAAAGGAGACGGCGAGATCAAGGAATATATGAGCTATATGAGCTGCCATCTATGATAAGATGTCTGCCAGACATGCTGAAACATGAGAAAGAACCTGGGTATTTGATAGTGGTAAGGAAAGAGTTGGGTGTCATCAGGATAACAGTGGTAGCCATGTGAACATATTACATCCCAAAGAAGTATAGAGGTATATATACGGGTAAAAAAGGTAAAAAGAGAAGAGGACCGAGTACTGAGCTTTGTGGGACACCAGTGGAAATTCTGCATGGAGCAGATGTAGATCCTCTAAATGTCACTCGATTCGAGCCAGTGATTCCAAGGCTGGTGAGGATGGACAGGAGGATATTATGGTTAACTGTGTCGAAAGTTGCAGAGACATCAGGAAGGATCAGGACTGTAGACAGTTTGGTTGATTTAGCGGCATGGAGCTTCTCAATAACTGCCACAAAGGCAGAATCTGGACTGGTTGGAATCCTGGAGCTGGTTCTGAGTGAGAAATAGAGGCAGCCGATTGTAGACAGCATGTTCAGGGTTTTTTTAAAGGAAAGAACGGTAGCTACTGATTTGTGGTCGAGTGTGGGCTTTTCTCAGAATGGGTACCATGTTGCCATGTTATGGAGTCATTTATGATGTATGTGATGAAGTGGAGAAGGTCATGGGGCATCAGGGATGGGAATGGGGTCAAACGGACAAGTAGTGAGATTAAGAAACATGGGGAGTTGGGAGGAAGGATGAGTGGGGAGAGAGAAAAGGAGAAAGAGGGCTGAGGAGGAAGGGAAAATGGAAAGATGCTGATGCTTCCAGCTTTCCGTTATATAATGATGATTCTGCAGCAGTTACTTCTGAGGTGAACTTTGAAAGGTAGTTGTGATTTCCTCCACTTTCTTTCAGCCGTTCGTAATTCTCTTCTGTTGCTGCATATAACATCCTTTAGCCAAGAAGTTGGTTGGAAGAACCGTATTGTTCAGGAGGAAATAAGGCAGATTGATCAACTGCGGAGAGTGGGATGTGTATATCAGGGGTTGGTGTTGATAGGAGGCCAGGTAGCGACAATGTGAAGGATATTAAAGTAATGATCTGACAAGTGGGAAAGAGTGGAGAAATGGATTTTGTGTGTGTGGCTGCTTATCATGTCGCGTGGACACGAGAGAAAGAAGACAAGCTTTCTTGGAACTATGGCCCCGTTTACACCTGGTACTAAAATGCATCTCGAGTAATCGGATCACAAGTGGTCAGTCGTTTACACCTGGCTTTTTCAATTTATTTGACCACTTGTGTTCGGATTTCGTGACGACTAACATCACTTCCGCTGGAGGGTCAAAGGTCGCAGAGGACATTTACTACGTCAGTCTCATGTGACTGTGTTTACACTTGTCATCCGATCGCTCAAGACCCATGTGACTGCGTTCACACTTGTGATCCGATCGCTCGAGACCCATGTGACTGCGTTCACACTTGTGATCCGATCGCTCGAGACCCATGTGACTGCGTTCACACTTCTGATCCGATCGCTCGAGACCCATGTGACTGTGTTTACACTTGTGATCCGATCGCTCGAGACCCATGTGACTGCGTTTACACTTGTGATCCGATCGCTCAAGACCCATGTGACTGGACGCTACAAGGCGTGATTTATATTTCATATTAGTTGTAAGCTACAATAACAGTACGGTATAAATAGTGCATCACCGCTTGTACATAACATATTTGCCGTACTATTTTGGCACAGTGTTTATTACGGGACAAAACCTATTAAGAGTCAGCAAACTGAATGTTATGGAGCCCGATCTTTCGGTTTCTGGCACACGTTCTCCTGACGGCGTAACCCCTTTGGAACCCGTTCAAAGTGGGGAAAAGGTTACAGTAACAGCATTGTGTTCAAAGGATGAGATGTTAATATTAAAAAGAGATGGGGTATAAAGCGCCGCTTCTGGGATAGAAACAGATCCGTGCCGGCAGAATAGAGAACCTGGTGTTGCCGAGTTCTCAGGAGTGGTCCATGGTTCTGTCAGAGTCAGGAAGTGGAGTGTGTGGAGAGAAGCCAAGGCTGAGATGAAGTCAGCTTTGTGGACCCACCAGTGACCACTGTCAGAGATGGCAGCAACTGTGAAGGAAATGGATGAGATGACTGGTATTGAGGTTTCTCCGATGAGATTAGGGATTGGAGAGAGGCTCATCATGGAAGGAAAGGAAACCGTGGTCTAAAATGGCTTTAGAGATACGGATGAAGATCGAAGAGTGGCGGAGTACAAAGAAAATACGAAGAATTCCACCTCACATATGTGAAAGTTCGGCTGTAGCTGAAGCCAATCGATTTTTCTCAGCTCGGTTCCTTCGAGAATGTTTCTGTTATTTTGGTTTCTTATCCGTTATTTTAGGGTTTTGTTCATTGTCTCAACATTTTTATCCGTTATTTTGCCATTTTATCGGTTATCTTACGACCATCTTTGCCATTATCGTAAGGGTTTTTTCTGTTATCTCCATTATCTTAGCATCTTATTTATTATATTAAGATTTTCTCCATTATTAGCATCTTTTCTCTTATCTTAGCATTTATCCTTTATTCTAACACCTCATCCTTTATCTTGGGATGTATTTTTGTTATAGCATCTGCCATCTTGGCATCTTGTCCATTATCTTGAGATTTTTTTTCCCGTTACGTAAGCATCTTTAGTGCTATTTTAGTAATATTATGTTATGTTAGTGTTTTATCCATTATTTTGAAGTCTTATCCCTTGGTTTTAGGGTTTCATCTGTTAGCTTTCTATCCATTGTCTTGACATCTTATCTGCAATCTTATCCGTTATCATTGAAATGTTCCATTATCTTGCCATTTTTGTTAATTATCTTAGCATTTATCTGTTATTTTAGTGTCTTATATTTTATGTTGGCATCTTGTCTGTTATGGTAACCGTCGATATTTAAAGATTTCACTCTGAATGACGAGAATATTTCTGGGAGACACCTGAGTGAGGTGTGTATTGGCTTCTTATATTATATTATGTGCTCTCAGGATAGAAAAGTGAGCAAATCCTTTTATATAAGAAAAGGAAAAGGGTTAAACATTGCCAATAATTAGTTAATTACCTATTGATTGACTCTGAGCGTGTAAACATAGTCGGTATCCAGTTCATTTCCAGTTGAATAGGTTGTGGGTGTTTGCTTGTTCATGGATCGTGTGTGTGTGTGTGTGTGTGTAGCTGAAGAAGATCGGCGGTGGGGGATTCGGGGAGATCTACGAGGCTCTGGACTTGTTGACCCGAGAGAATGTGGCTCTGAAGGTGGAGTCGGCGCAGCAGCCCAAACAAGTGCTGAAGATGGAGGTGGCTGTGCTGAAGAAACTACAGGGTAAGAGAGTGTGTGTGTGTGTGTGTGTGTGTGTCCACCATGATGTTGCAGTATAATTCATCAACCCTTATTAGTGGATAATTATGTGGAACTGTGCACACAAACCAACACAGCAAGAGAGAACACGCACACACATACACACCACACACACACCACACACACACACACACACACTGAGATCAACGTAAACAAACACAGCAAGAACCTTTTCAGATGTACGCTCAGCGGTGTTGAGATGTAACTTCGTCAATATGGAAAGGTGGACGCGCACACACACGCACACGCGCACACACACACACACACACACACACAGAGGGCTGAGGTATTTTCATGCCTGACAAGTCAGTGTGTTAGACAGAGATCCCACTGGGAAAGTGGAAGACTAATGGGCATGAAGGACTGAGGGACAGAGAGAGAGAGAGTGTGTGTGTGTGTGTCTGTGTCTGTGTGTGTGTGTGTGTGTGTGTGTGTGTGTGTGTGTGTAACCTTCACAGAGGACACAATGCAGCAGTATTGATGTTCTCTGGTTTAAAGTGCTTACTCAGCCATTCACACTCTAATACCACCGTAATGGAACACCACCCTTTTATCTATCTATCTGTCTATTTATCTCTGTCTATCTATCTCTCTGTCTATCTATCTCTGTCTTTCCGTCCATCTATCTGTCTGTGTATCTGTCTATCTGTCTATCTATCTATCTGACTATCTATCAATCTGTATATCTATCTGTCTATTCGTCCATCTATCTATCTAACTATCTATCAATCTATCTATCAATCTCTCTATCTATCTCTCTGTCTATCTCTGTCTATCCGTCCATCTATCTATGTATCTGTCTATCCGTCCATCTATCTATGTATCTGTCTATCCGTCCATCTATCTGTTTGTGTATCTGTCTATCTATCTATCTGACTATCTATCTAACTATCTATCTGTCTATCTAACTATCTATCAATCTATCTATCAATCTGTCTATCTATCTATCTGCTTGTCTGCCTGCCTATCTGTCTATCTGTCCATCTATCTATGTATCTGTCCATTTATCTATGTATCTGTCTATCTCTGACTGTCTATCTATCTATCTCTCTGTCTCTGTCTATCTGTCTGTCTATGTATGTATCTGTCTATGTATCTATCTCTGACTGTCTGTCTATCTGTCTGTCTGTCTATCTATCTATCAATCTGTCTCTATCTGTCCATCTATCTGTGTATCTATGTATCTGTCTGTCTGTCTGTTTATCTGACTGTCTATCTATGTATCTGTCTATCCGTCCATCTATCTATGTATCTGTCTATCCGTCCATCTATCTGTTTGTGTATCTATCTATCTATCTAACTATCAATCTATCTATCAATCTGTCTATCTATCTATCTGCTTGCCTGCCTATCTGTCTATCTGTCCATCTATCTATGTATCTGTCTATCTATCTATCTATCTATCTATCTGACTGTCTATCTATCTATCTCTCTGTCTATCTGTCTGTCTATGTATCAGTCTCTCTGTCTATGTGTCTATGTATCTATCTTTGACTGTCTGTCTATCAGTCTGTCTGTCTGTCTATCTATCTATCACTCTGTCTCTATCTGTCCATCTATCTGTGTATCTATGTATCTGTCTGTCAGTCTGTTTATCTGACTGTCTATCTATGTATCTGACTGTCTGTCTGTCTGCCTGTTTGTCTATCTGGCTATCTGTCTATCTATCTGACTATCTGTCTATCCATGTATCTGACTGTCTGTCTGTCTGTATCTGGCTAGCTGACTGTCTCTGTCTATCTGTCTATCTATCTGACTATCTGTCTGTCTTTATCTGACTGTCTATCTATGTATCTGTCTATCTATCTGACTGTCTGTCTGTCTGCCTATCTGGCTATCTATCTGTCTGTCTGTCTATCTATCAATCTGTCTCTCTGTCTATCTATCTATCTATCTATCTGACTAGCTGTCAGTCAGTCAGTCTGCCTGTCTGTCTATCTGCCTACCTGTCTGTCTGTCAGTCAGCCTGCCTGTCTGCCTACATACCTGTCTGTCTGCCTGCCTACCTGTCTGTCTGTCTACCTACCTGTCTGTCTGCCTACCTGTCTGCCTGCCTGTCTGCCTGCCTGCCTGCCTGCCTACCTACCTGTCTGTCTCTCTGTTTCACAGACATACTTCATTGTTCTCCAACAAGACATTTGGGTATGAAAGCAGTACCACAGCTGTAAATTGAACAAGATGGAACTGTACATACAGGGTGCAAAAATAACACGAGTTATGATATTATGAATAAGAGCGTCTATAGAAGAAAAAAAAAAAAGACGTCTAATGTTTGCAGAATAACAAGAAACCAAAAGTACAAGAGTCCTGGAGCTCAGTCGGCTGGGCTTCTTGCTCAAACAACAGAAACCTTACAGTGGACTTACAGTGGTGCTCACTTGGGATTGGACAGCTCGTGCTCGCTGATTGGTTAGCCTACATTGGCCTTTCTCAGTCTAACCAATCAGATCGCTGCTTGCTCCCCCGTAGGGCTGCACCAACATGGCGGCTTTCTGAGTTTACGAAGAAATATATATATATTTTTTAAAAAACTGGCTAAAGGTGTAAATGAACCCAACTGCACAGTGTGCAGGCAAGAGGTTGAGCTTGTAGTCGGGCGAGGTGTTGATTTATCTGGTGTACAGAGAAGAATACAAACATGTCGAGTGACGGAAGTAAAAAGCAATTCTGGAAAAGAAACACAGCGAAGGTTCCTGGCAGGTAAAGTGACGTGTTCATGCTAGCATTGGGCTAGCTTCATGCTAAAGCGGCGGCTGCAGTCAGGCTTCTGGGGGCTTTAAAATGGGGAACACTTTGTCTCCGTGCTCGTTGTTGTTGACGCGCTGTGGTCCCTAAAGAACCTCACTTCCATACACGCGCTGAATGAACCGGGCAGCTAATCGAGCTAACAAGCTAGCCAGCTAGCGAGATCCCAGAAGTGCACGCTTTCTCCGGTTAACTTGCCAGTACTATCTTAACGCCTCAACACGACGACGTTTCTTTCCAGCAAACATGAATTGGACGCTACACCGTCTGATTTTGGCGCACGTGCACCAGTGTGAGCAGCAGACTTGGCGTGTGAAGTTCAGGAACAGGTCCTTGTTCACTGAATCAATGGCGTTCTAACGCGCTGAGCCCTGGTGCCGTCACGGATTGTTGTTTAGTGTCAGGCGATGCTGTCGTCTTTTAATGGCGGGCTGTGGGGACAGAAAACAGCACAATCCGGCTTGAGAGCAAGGGCAAGAAAGCATTTCAACATACTAGGACTGCTACAAGGCTGCTGTTAGGCCCTGTAACCTTAACTACAGGGCTCCTTTATTGTCACATGTACAAGTACAGTACAGTGAAATTTGATTCTTCGCATGTCCCAGCATGTTGGTAAGCTGGGGTCAGAGGTCAGGGTCAGCCATGATACTGCACCCCTGGAGTAGGGAGGGTTAAGGGCCTTGCTCAAGGGCCCAACAGTGGCAGCTTGGTGGAGCTGAGGCTTGAACCCACGACCTTCT
>JAOUQW010015565.1:0-12116 GCA_028565825.1 Olivaichthys viedmensis
AGATTCTTGGAACAACCTACCAGCCAATTTCCTTATAAAACTGCACGACAGTGTGTCTAAGAGAATTGATGCAGTTTGAAAGGCAAAGGTTGCGAAACACCAACACACTGATTTTACTGCTTTTATAGCATTTTTATATTCAGGAACTTTTAATTTCATTACTTGTAAAAGCATTTGCACTTTACAGAATTTCTTTACAAGTGCGTCAGACCTTTGCACAGAACTGTATATATACATATATTACCATATTTATGCTGTACTGTGTTCTGTGCCTGCATGCACATTGTATTTTGCACTGTGCTATTTTACACATTGTATTACATTATGCTACACTGTGTTGCATACTGTATTATTTTGCACTGTACCACAATTTATTTAGTTATTTATAGGCCGAAGAACAAAAACAAAAGAAGATAAACACTGGATGGATATCACTTAAAAAGAGCATGAGAAAATGCTCTTCATACTTTACTTTAATAAAAAATGTTTAAAAAAAATATATATATATATATGTGTGTGTGTATTTAACAAGTAAAAGAGTGCGTGCAATCACAAAGATCAAAAATCAGCGTGGGCAGTTCACTACAATAAGCCACGCCCAGTATTTGTATTCTGAGAGGGAAACTCTCATAAATGCAAACGTGACGCCTCTTTGATCTTATTATAGGCGCTAAAAGCCTCTTGTTCCTGTGTAGTAAATTGCGACAGTCAGTTTTTAACGCACAAAGAGGTTCTGTGATGGAGGACAACGTTAGTACATCTGGCCCAAAGTGTGTGTGTGTGTGTGTGTGTGCGTGCGTGCGTGCACACATATGATATCATAAACAGAATCTGTAACAAGTTTACAAACAGATTTTGTCAGCGTTAGCTTCCATGCCAAAAGAATGATCTCAATTCTGACTCACACACACACACACAAACACACACACACACACACACACACAAACACACACACACACACACACACATGAACACACACACACACACACCACCTCTGACTCTCTTCTGTGTCCAGCTCTGTTTATGAAGCCCGGATCAACATACATACATTTTTTTACCTCTCAGCCATGAGATTAACGAGCAACCGTAATAAACTCATTATTATTACATATTTATAATACGTTAATTAACTCTTTATGAATGTACATATATATTTGACATAATACAGGATTATTAGTCATGTTATTAATAGCTCATAAAATACTGAACAGCAGGTGTGTGACTGTCTGCAAATTGTGTGCTGTTTTGAAAGCAGAAGATGATTTGTGATGGTCCAATCTGTCCGTTCCCCTTTAAAAGATGGACACACACACACGCACACACCCACAGAGATGTTCTCAGTTACTGTTTTCTCAGAGTATGTCCTCAGTCAGAGTGTCCTCTGAGTATGTTTTCAAGAGACAGATTGTACTTGAAGTATGTCATCATCTCAGTGTCAGTGCCCTCTGAGTATGTTATTAAAAATGCAGATGGAGTATGTTAGCTGAGTGTTTTCAGAGTATATTCTCAGCCACAGGTTCCTTAGAGTATGCCGTCAGCCAGAGTATCCTCAGAGTATGCCATCAGTCAGTGTCCTTGGAGTATGTCCTCTGTCTCCTCAGAGTATGTCTTCAGTCAAATTGTCCTCTGAGTATTTCCATCACAGTATTTCCTTAGAGTATGTTCTCTGAGTGTTCTCAGAGTATATTCTCAGGCCCAGGGTCCTTAGGGGACTGACATGCCGTCAGTCAGAGTGTCCTCAGAGTATGTCCTCATTAAGAAATTCCTTGGAGATGTCCTCAGAGTATGTCATCAGTCAGTGTCCTTGGAGATGTCCTCAGAGTATATCTTCCGTCTGTGTCCTCCTTTACAGTATTATCAGAGAATGTCCTTAGTTAGAGTGTCCCCGGTCAATGTCATCACAGTACTTCCACAGGCAGAGTGCCCTAAGAGTATGTCCTCAGGCAGAGTGTCCTCAATGTTTTCAATCAGAGTGTCCTGACAGTATGTGCTCAGAAAGATTGTCATCAGTGTTCTTGGAGATGTCCTCAGAGTATGTCTTCAGTCACTGTCTTCAGAGTATGTTCTTAGCCAGTGTGTCTACAGGGAGAGTGTCCACAAAGTATGTTTTCCAGAGTGTCCTAAAAGTATGTCCTCAGGCAATGTGTCCTCAGAGTATGTTCTCAGGAAGAGTGTCATCAGAATGTTTCCTTCATGTCCCCTGAGTGTACTCAGAGTATGTCCTCAATTAGAGGGTCCTCAGTCAATGTCCTCTGTCAGATAGTCCTTTAAGTATGTCTTCATTCAGAGTGTCCTTGGAGTATGTCCTCTGCCAGATTGTTCTCACAGTGTCCTTAGTTTGAATGTCATTCTGAGAATTTGTACAACGCGTAAATAGGGAACATTGTGTCAGCATTCACATACACTTACACACACACACACACACACACACACACACACACACAATAAAACGTGTGTTGTTTTAAAAGCAGAAGACAATTTGTGATGGCCCAATCTGTCTGTTTCGCCTTAAACGATGGGCACACACCCCTTTACAAAGTGTGTCCTCAGGACTGTAAACAGGACATGTTTAAACTAGCTCAGCATCCCTTTATACACACACACACACACACGCACACGCACATGCCCTCGGAAAACGTCCTCAGACAGAGTGTCATTCTGAGCACATATTCAGGAGACTAATAAATAGTGGACATCTAAACGGTCTCAGCACACACACACATACACACACACACACACACACACTCTTAACAGATGGCACCCCTGCGTCATGCCTCTGCCTGCATTCCATGCGTTATTGTTGGAGCTAATACACACTGAGTCGCTCTTGGAAACAAGAGCAATCCATCACCCAACACACTCTCACACACACACACACACACACTTGCACTTGTCTTATGTTCTCATTAGACACGCTTGATAGATGTGTTGATGACATTACACAGAAGATACATCTGAATTCACTGATTGATTTGTTAATCAAATTTTAAAGCCATGGTTGAAGTGTGTGTGTGCGTGTGCGTGCGTGTGTGTGTGTGTGTGTGTGTGTGCGCGTGCAGCTAATTGAACTGTCTCTTTTCTAGTGCATTTTTCTATTAATTTCATAACTATGTATCATACACAGACCAGCCTTTCCTTATTATTCTATCCATCCATTTATCCATCCTTCTGTCATCCATCAATCCATGCAGCCATTCATTTTACTCTACATCTTTCTCCATCTATGCATAGTTCTATCCATCCTTTTAACAATCCATCCATCCATTTATCCTTCTATCCCTCAGCCTTTGATCTATACATCCCTCCATCCATCTGTCGTCCATCCCTCTGTCTACCCATCTATCTAGCTGTCCATCCATACATCTATACATCCTATCAATTTATGGATCCATTAATACATCCTATCCATCCATCCTTCTAGCTATCCACCCATCCATCCACCATCCATCCTTCTAAATATCCATCCATCCACCCTTCTAGCTATCCATCCATCCACCCATCCAACCTTCTAGCTATCCATCCATCCACCTAACTATCCATCCATCTACCCATCCATCCTTCTAGCTATCCATCCATCCTTCTACTATCCATCCATCCATACTTCTAGCTATCCATACATCCAGCCATCCATCTTTCTAGCTATCCATCCATCCTTCTAGCTATCTATCCACCCATCCATCGTTCTAGCTATCTATCCACCCATCCATCCTTCTAACTAGCCATCCATCCATCCATCCTTCTAGCCATCCACCCATCGATCCTTCTAGCTATCCATCCATCCTTCTAGCTATCCATTCATCCATCCTTCTAGCTATCATCTATCCTTCTATCATACAGAATGTATATCACACAGATCAGCTACTAATTAATCTATCTGTCCTTCTAGTCATCCTTCTATTCATCTATTCAGCCATCCTATCATCATTCTTATGACCATCTGTCTATCCATCCATCATCTATGCATCCTTCTATTCATCTATAAATATCCTAGCATATAGCATCATTCTTATAACCATCCATCCATCTTTCTACCCATCTAACTATACATCCATCTATCATTCTATTCCTCTATCCATCCATCCTATGATCATTCTTATAACTATCCATCTACCATCTATTCACCCTATACATCTATGCATTCATCCATCTTTCACCCTATCTACCCCATCCATCCTTCTACCTACATGACAGCACCTAAATTCCAGGATTAATGTTTGATACTAAATGAAGCCTTTTTGACAAAATTAATAAATGGAGCAGCATATGGTTCAGTAATGAGGATACATACTACTCTCTCTCTCTCCTCTATTAGACTGACAAGTCGAGCTCATGCCAGAATCTCCACACCAAACCAGCGTGTGCTTCTCTGTGTGTGTGTGTGTGTGTGTGTGTGTGTGTGTTTTGGAGCACATCCCTCTATCCATTTGCAAACAGATGCTTTGGAACAAATGAATGAATGAAAGCAGAAGAAAACAAGTGTAGGTTCAATACTAAACAGTGTCCTGTGCCAATGCCAGGGAAGACAAAAAAAGGGCTGATATATACACACACACACACACACACACACACACACACACGCGCACAGCCTCTTGGCCTGACACACAGCACGAATGGTCCAAAACACACATGGATCCGATTCCTGTAGTCATTTACACTCCGAGAACAGAAACATGAAAAGAACGTGGTGATTTTGTCAAAGCTGGAAATTTTGAGAGGTTATTTGTCTATTATTAATTATAGATACAATCATTAACGTCTCATAAATCATTAATGATAGCATGGTGTTTATGTGGCCTATATAGTGATTAGGGTGTGTGGTTTGGGACACATCCACAGTGGTCTGACTTTTTGTTGCAGAATAATAAGAAAACCCTGTGTAGTGTACAAGATTGTTTGATTTTTTTCCTAATTTAGCTTGGTGCTTGACTAGCCAAACTTGACTGAAGTTCATTTCACGCTGTAGCCTTGGCAGTTAAGTAATTGTTGTATTATAGACGTTCTGCTAGTTAGCCTGTTTACTATAACACTAGTTTATGTGTTGGTCTGTTAACTATAATGCTAGTTCATGTGTTAGTCTGTTTACTCTAACGGTAGTTTGTGGGTTAGCCTGTTTACTATAACACTAATTTATGTGTTATCCTGTTTACTATAATGCTAGTTCATGTGTTAGCCTGCTTTCTATAATGTTAGTTCATGTGTTAGCCTGTTTACTATAACGCTAGTTCGTGGGTTAGCCTGTTTACTATAACGCTAGTTTATGTGTTAGCCTGTTTACTATAACGCTAGTTCATGTGTTAGCCTGTTTACTATAACGCTAGTTTATGTGTTAGCCTGTTTACTATAACGCTAGTTCATTTTTTATATTGTTTACTATAATGCTTGTTTGTGACTTAGTCTATGTACTAGGGTTACTAGTGGACTAAAAGAAGGTGACCTACAGAGTTCACCCAATATAGACAACCTGATATGAGAAATTTGTACAAGGGTTGGATTTTGTTCGATTTCATATGAATGAAGGCATAAGAAATTGTACAAACACTAACTCCGCCCCTTGCCCTAACGCCGCCCCTAACTCTGATCCTAACCTTTGTATCTTTTCGTACGACTTTAGTTATGAATTTCTGAGATAACTGATTTATCAGAAACAAACTATCTAAAATAAATTGCAATGAAATACCATAGAGTCCAACAAAAATGAGTTTTAAGACACAACATGCAATTATTTTTTCTGAATAAATCAGTGTGTGAACTGGAGAAGCCCTAAATCATCTCAGAGTGCTTAATTAAACGCCGGATGCATTTAATTTGAGCCAGAACTAACACACTGGGCAGGCATGACCACAACACACACACACACACACACACACCACACACACTCTTAAATACTTTCAGCAAAGAACACCCTGAGGCAACAAATTAGGATGTTAAAGCTTGTTTTTATGCAAAGCAAAGTCCATTAGTGCCAGATTTAGGCTGTTTTTCAAACTTACATACAGAAAATCACTAGTTTTACCACACACATGCACACACACTAAATGCTCTCACATTCACATTACGAATGAGTGTGTACACTACCAGTCAAAAGTGTGAGTGTCAGTGAATTATGTCTTATAGTTGAAATGTGTTCCTAAGACAAATGTAAATAGTGAAGTTAATGCCCATGTGTACATTTATTTCTGAATCAAAATGTAGTTTTCGAAGTTAATTTCCAAAATGTCTGCAAAAAATAAACGTTTCCATCAACAAGATGATGTCATCAAATAAGGACCAGCGAGAAACACACGCAGTCATGGAAAGACTTAAACACACACTCGCTATGTCGTTTATTTCAACAAAGTTTTCCATTTTCTTTTCTTTTTTTAACTTTTAAAAACTTTTTTCACGGATGTTTCTTTGATTTTCCGGCATTTTACTCTACAGCAGGAAAAAGAAATAAAAAAAACGTCCACATGACACAGAGATGGAGTGTGTATTTCATCATGTCTGAGATTTGAATGCAGGAAATGTGCTTCATGGACAATAAAAGTCATAAAAGATTTAAAAGATTGAAGTTTCCGGTTTGGACTGTAAGCACAGCTGTCGTGAATGAAGAGATTTAAAAAAAAAAGACGAATGGAAAAGAAAAGTGTTCTTGACATTAATCTCGTGAGTGCAGAGGAACAGGAAATGCTTTGTGGTATCATCTTATACTTATAACAGGCTTCTAGTTACACTCATGAGGGGAAATACCAACTAGCAAAACTCTTTCATCACTCATAAAACTCATCCATCACTTTTTCTTGTAGTGTGTGTGTGTGTGTGTGTGTGTGTGTGCGTGTGTGTGTGTGTGTGTGTGTGTGTGTGTGTGTGTGTGGGGGGGGGTCATTCACTGTCCCTCAGACTGTTACAGGCAGATATGTACTGTCCTGCTAAAGCGCAGCTCTCCTTCTGTTCTCCTAACAGGATGAGCAGTTTCTCAGTGTTGGTCAGGGTGGAGGATTCAGGATGAACCTTCTCCAGTTTTCTGTAGTAGATTTCCCGTAGATGGCTGTGTTTTTGACACTCTGTTAGAAAGTGCAGCTCTGCCTCCACGGCGTTGCTGTTGCACTGTGAGTCTGTCACTGCTGTTAATGGGTCTTTTTTAAATTTTGAGTAATAGTAGCCTAATTCAGCTCTGTAGCCATTATGTGTGGACTTGAAGAATGCTTTTACAGAATTCAGTGTGGAGAATTTCAGCTGGGTGTTGTCACATCTAGTTCGGGGGTGAGGGAAGGACAGCCGCTTAACAACATTTATTCGATAAAGACACAACTACACAGCATACAAGACACAGCATGACATTAACAATAACCAGCACTGAAGACAGAAACACGAGGATACTTATAGGGGTCACAAATGGGAAACAGCTGAGAAGACTTCACAAGATTAGACAGGGGCGGGGCTACACACACACACACAAAGCGCGTGGCGCCTGTCGCATAGCAACCACACGCGCGGAAACGCAAGGCGGTGTGCCTGTGTTTGTCCCATTGGGTAAAATTTTGGTTGGTGAGTGGGCCCCACACCTCACTACCATATAGAACAATAGGTTCTTTGACTGATTCGAATAATTTGAGCCAAATTGGAATTGATATGTGAATTGGAGTACAATTGGAGTCCAGTGCCTGATGTATCAGTAGCCCCATTCTATTTGTTGTGTGGGCTCTCTCCAAGGTTACCCAATGGTATGTTTTTGGCATTAACAACTTACCAGCAGAACCAGGCAGTAGTTCTCAAGTGAAATACCTGAAGAAATGGTAGAAAAGATGCAAGGGGCTTACGTGATTGCTAGAGAGAGTTCCCACAAAGCTGCTGCACAGAATAAAAGGAATTATGAAAGAAAGGTGGTTTGGTGTTATGCCCAGTCGATCATGCTCTAGTACATAATCTGACACCCTGTAGGTGTTCTGGAAAATTGAGAAATCTCTGGGAAGATATAATTTATTTAGTAGTACTACAAGTAAATAAAGATGCACCCATTTACAAGCTGAGACACTAGAGGGGAAAGGGAAAGTTGAGGGTGCTGCACTGCAACCTGCTTGATCAGTTGCCCCTGGAGGTCCACGTACAACCACAAGCAAAGTCAAAGAAGAGTGCTGCAATCACAGACAAAATATAACAGTTTGATGAAGTACTACCCCATGAGTCCTCCTTACCAGTATCATGCGAAGCTGCCAAAAGATAATTGCTCTCAGCCAGAACTAATGGAGAGTGAGAATAATTATGATGATCTACATGTAGACAAGGATGATGGCACTTTACCTGTAAATAGGGAAAATGAACAAGAAGAGTTAATGAACTCGGATTGACTCTGGATAGAGTTTTAGTGACGTCAGCCGTGGATAGACAGAGTACCTGGTCATTGCGGAGAGGAATGGTTTTCTATGAAGGCTTGTTGTTGTGTGTTTTAAACTGTACATAATCATTCAGCACATCTGGGAGGGAGGCTTCACCGCCACAGGCACGTGGTGTTATTCTGTAGTCTGTGAAAATTGTAATAGCTGAAATCATGGTTGAACTGTACCTTCTGCTACAAATGTTTTACAGAGACATTACTCTGATGTACTTGGTGCGACAACCTGAAAACCCCTACTCAAAGCAAATAGAAGATTTTGAAAAATGCACTGTGGACTTTGACACTGAAAGGTAAAAAGATTATTATAATAATAGTGTTTATATATATATATACACACTCACTGAGCACTTTATTAGGAGCATGTACACCTTTTCATTCATGTCATTATCTAATGTTCACATCAACCATCAGAATGGGGAAAAATTTGGATCGTGGCATGATTGTTGGTGCAGACGAGCTGGTTTGAGTATTTCTAAAACTGCTGATCTCCTGAGATTTTCACGCACAACAGTCTCTAGAGTTTACTCAGAATGGTACAATAAAGAAAAAACATCCAGTGAGTGGCAGTTCTGTGGATCTTGTTGATGAGAGAGGTCAACGGAGAATGGCCAGACTGGTTGGAGCTGACAGAAAGGCTATGCTAACTCAGATAACCACTCTGTACAATTGTGGTGAGCAGAAAAGCATCTCAGAATGCACAATGCGTAGAACCTTGAGGCGGATGGGCTACAAAGGGAGGCCCTACCCAGTATTAGTATCGTATTCCTAATAAAGTACTCGGTGAGAATATATTACTTGAATTAATGGCACCCTTGGTAAAGATGGGTAAAAAATGTTATGAAAAAATGACTTTGTGGTTATTTAGCTTAATCTCACACGAAAAATATGAGAGAAATCTAACTTTTAATTGAAGTAAAATATCATTCTAAGAAAATAAAAAAACCTTATCCAAAAATATATATTTTTAACAAAACCACATGTCACAATTATTGGTACCATTAGAAATTCTTGTGAACAAAGTGTAGCTGAAGCATTTTCCCATTTATATTTAACTTTTTTAAGTTCACCTGAGTGTTTAGGAACTCTTAAGTGGTCAATACACAAATGAAATGAGACAAAAGTGTGTTGACCTTCATAAATCAGGCAATGGCTATAAAAAATACCTGCATGCCTGAAAATGTCCATATCCTCTGTTAGGGCAATAATTAAGAAGTTTAAAACAAACAGAGCTATTATGAACCAGCCTGGAAGATGACGCAAGTGTATTTTATCCCCACGCACAGTGAGGAGGTTAGAGAAGCAAAAATCTCTCCAAGGATCACAGTAGATGATAGCATTTTAGGGTCATCAAGTTTCCAAATCTACAATTAGACGCTTCCTCCATGCCAACAAACTATTTGGAAGGTGTGCCAGAAGAATGCCTTTTATTTCATCTTACCACAAACGTAAGCACCTGGAGTTTGCTAGACGCTACTGGAACTTTGACTGGAACCGGGTTCTATGGTCAGATGGGACAAAAATAGAGCTTTTTCCCAATAAAAACCCAAGGTGGGTTTGGCATAAAAAGAAGGATGGTTATACAGAAAAGAACCTAATCCCCAATGTTAAGTATGGTGGAGGATCTGTGATGTTGTGGGGCTGTTTTTCCTTTTCTTTTCTTTTTTTAACTGTTTTTTTTTTTTTTTTTTTTTTGATAAGGGATTTTTATTTTCTTAAAATAAACTCAGTTCAATTAAAGGTTAGATTTCTCTCATATTTTCAGTGTAAGCTATAGACATTTTTACATAGCCTTTTTCTGGATTTGACTGTACATACAGTACGTGTGTGTGTTTTATGTATGTGCACTATGTATTACCTATAACAATCAGAGAGAAAATGCTAAAAATAATAATAAACATATGTATATAGTTACAGAAAAGTGTTGAAGAAGGCTCAGAAGCATGAACTCCTAAAGCATGATGTTATCTTGTGCACCTGCTCGACTGCTCTGAAACCGATCCTAAAGGAGACCATGGACTTTCGACAGATCCTCATTGATGAGTGTGCCATGGCCACAGAACCGGAAGCCTTCATCCCTCTGGTCTCTCATAAACCCCAGCAGGTGGGCATTAACTTGCAGTGAGCAGCATATGTTTGTGATAGTAAAGTAAAATTGGTTATTTTGGTGCATATTCATAAAACTTTGATAAATATGAGGATAAAGTGTAGAATATCAGTTTTTACTAATGTGCAAAGTTTTTCATACATCCTAAATCATGTGGGAACATTTGTTGTGTTTAGACTTTGCGGTGTAGTCTTCCTGAGTTCCCTTAATTGTGCATGTATAAAAGAACTCTGTAGGATTGGTTGAAGCCATTGGAGTTTGCCTTGTGAGTCTAGTTTTAAGATTAAAGTCATAAACCAAGTTGAAAACTACAGAAGAGACTGTGTTGAAAAAGCAAGAAAATTGAAATATGGCATTAACTTGTGTTATCTTTCTTTTAGATTGTGCTTTTGGGTGACCACAAACAGATTCGACCAATTGTGTCATGTGCGCGTGTGAAAGATCTCGGCATGGAGATGTCTCTCTTTGAACGATATATGGAAAGGGCGCTAATGTTGGACACCCAATACAGAATGGTAAATGGATAAACAACCACGAATAAACAATTGCCATTTCATCTTCCCTTTACAAAACTGAAATAACCAAGCCAAAAATGCATTAAAGTTATTTTGTCGGTTTTAGCATGAGAGTATCTGCGAGTTTCCTTCGATTGAATTTTATGGAGCGAAACTGAAGACTGGAACTAAGCAAAGACCCTGCTTTTTGCTAAATAAATATAGTAGCCCAACTGCTATCCTATTTGGTCACGTCGAAGGAGAAGAGGTCAGTTTAGCTGTTTCCACAGCAACCGGAAATGAAAATTCAGTAGCCAACAAAATGGAAGCAGAGCAAGCGGTAAGATGTCCACTTTCATTACATGTTTTCACACCTATATATGCTACAGGACTAAAATCAAAGGAATGTAAAGTGAATATTCTTAAAAGAAGAGAGATGACAGTTTTTAAAACACACTCACTGATCAACATTCTCTTTTTGGTTTTATGATAATCAGGTTCAAGTCGCTAATCTGTTAATCAGCCAATCTCACGTGCAACCCAAGGACATTGCCATCCTGACACCCTACAATGCACAGATGTCTACAATCAAGGAGATCTTGGTGCAGAGGAAAAAGGAGACTAAAGCCACTGAGGAAGTCAGTGTCTGTACGATTATGAAGAGCCAAGGTGCAGTTCCTTTAATCACTAATTCAAACAAAATAGTTCCAAAGGCTGACTCTGTACACAAAGCCTAAATTGCATGTACAATGTTTGCTCCAGGGCTGAAATCTGAAATAGTCATATTGTTAAGTTTCAATATTATTCTATATTAGTATAGGATACTACATTTCTCCCCATCTTGCTGCTACTGGGACACTTTCTCCAGTCAAATTTACAGTTTACAAACAATTGTTTGCACTAGTCTATAGTCGTAAGCTAATATGGCTATGTACTCCATCCAATACTGTTCTGTTGTCCAGTTTAGTCAGCGTGCATTGTCCTGTGCATTTATTGTCTTGTGTATTTATTGTTCTGTGTATATTTGCACTTGTCCTCACTGTCGTGTATTTGCACTTTATGTAGTCCTGTACAGTCGTGGCCAAAAGTTTTGAGAATGACACAAATATTAATTTTCACAAAGTCTGCTGCCTCAGTTTTTATG
>JAOUQW010015584.1:0-12116 GCA_028565825.1 Olivaichthys viedmensis
AAAAAAAGAACCTGATCTTGTGAAAAATGTGTAAGAATTTAAACGAGCAAGGGTTATGGGGTGGGGTTAATGTTTGTACCTTTTCTTACAGCTTCAATTGTAATAAAGGAAACAAAATTTAACCACATAACCCTTGCTCGTTTAAATTCTTACACATTTTTCACAAGATCAGGTTCTTTTTTTTCTTTACATTAAAGGACTTTAATGTTTGGTATCCATACAAATTGGTAAGCTATAGATTTAATTGGATATTTTAAATATAGTTAATAAATAAAGTTAAATTGCGTGTAAAAGTACAAGTGTTATTATTCATTTATACTCAGGTAAGGTACATGCCACCTCTGTGTGTTTGCATCTTACACACTGATTCAGCTTGAAATTTGTTTTAGAGAACTATTCTGAGAGTAAATAATAAGAAACAATAATAATTATTGCATTAACGGGTACGTACCCATGCCATAGCCGTTGGTCAGCCCTGCTCCAGGATAGGCACCGGGGCCGAGGCCGTACCCTGTCACACACAATTACACCTCATAATAAAACGATGGCTTTATGAAATTAAATTTAAAACATGCACCTCATTTGATGTTGTGATCAGCCAGGAGCCTGTGGAGCAAAACTGCACTGTATTGTGTAGTGGATATTACCACAAAGGATGGTCCAGAGAACATTAACCCACCCGTACGCTAAACCTTAAAGGGCCCATATTGTGGAAAATCTCTCCCACTGTCACGCGAGAGATAACACAAACTCAAAATGACGAGTGATAAAAGCCTGGAGAAATGGGACATTCCTGCTGCAACGTTCTTTTGATAGTTTTCTGTGATCACAGAAAGAGCTCAATTTTTTCAGGACTGCAGTGAAAAAACATACAGCAGGTCAGTACGACTGCACGCAGCCGATTTATCTCACACATTTTATGACATTAAATAATGAATCGACAAATTTCTGCTTGAAAATCAGCTTGAAACAAAAGACTGGTTTCAATAAATACATGTAATACTGATGACAATTAGCAAACTAATGAATATTAATAAACTTTGGGTGTCTGCTTTATTAATATTAATGACTGGGAGGAGTGTCCGTGAAAAAGGCTCTATAACAATTTATTTAAAAAAAAAAGAATTCTGAGTATAAATTACTTCACTTAGGACCAATACAAACATTCCTGAGAAAAAAAGAAGGCGCTTTAATACCCTACTCATAATCTACCTACCCCTAACCACATCACTACATATATCATTCATAATCCAGACCATCCTTTGGGCCAATATTATCTACACTACACCCAAACATGATGCACATCATTAAGCTGGTCAGCCTGTGGAGCAAAAACAAAAAAAGTGAGCATATGACATGCCGTGTATACACTATGCAGATCCGTGACCATGATAAAGGAGAGGAAAGGAAAAGAAAGCAATGGTGAGCGTCACAATAATTTAAAGAGGTGGTAAAAGTGGAGGAAAAGAGGTAATCATTGGTGGGAGGAGGTTTTACGTGACTCAGCCATGATGCAGCAGTGGATCCACAGTGAAAGGTGGATTTTTACAGCCCTAAATCCTTCAAATCATCTCTGTATTTTCATGAAGTCACGCCACAGACCAGCCGGGTTTTTACTGATAGCTCTGTCTGATTTAGGACGTTAAAAATACCACCATTTGGTTGGCATGCGTTTGGCTGCAACAGCCTGTGACATACTTTACAGCAGATCTTTACCCATCTTAGTCGGTTTGGCACCATTTCCGTGAGGCGCAGCTCCTCCTACACCATATGGACCAACAATCAGTTTAAAAATAATAAAAAAAACTTTGCCACAATTACAGCACAAAAACACTCTCTATTAGACCAAAATCTCCACGCCAAAACACTGTTCAAAATATGAACGCAAAATAAAAGAGTGTAGACATGAGTGTGTGTCTGTTCAAAGTAATATTAATATTAAGTCATAATTTCGAGAAACATTCTCATTATTCAGACTTAGTTAATGGTTTTATTTTGTCTTAAAATGGCAGAAACAGGATTCTGTAAATTTATGACCTGTCCTTCAGTCGTAATAATTTACACACAGTCTCTGTTCCTGAAGTGACTTTCAGGCTGCAGTAAATCACACTGCAGGTGATAAATTCATCTATTAGCATTGACTCCGCCCCCTATTTTACACTTTTACATAGAAACGCCCCAAATTGCATATTCATTAAGGCAAACGGACATGTGAAAGACACAATCCTCCGTAGAGCCTGTTAGTAAATTAGCTTGTACATTTTTTTTACGAGTGTTATCAAGTTTGCACGTGTTTTTACCTTTAGTACATCAGGATCTGAGAGTTTATTTAACATCACACACAGTGCTGATTTCTAAGGCCAGTCCTGAAGACCCCATCCTCTGCACTTTTTTGTGTTTTTCCTGATTTGCAAAACTAAGTCAGGTGTGAAGCTTACTGATGCAAATTTTCTAGGACAGATTTGCTTTGGTGCACTTTTACCTTTAGCACCTTTTAGTCCTGCTTGTCCATAACCTACAAAGCAGAACACTTGTGACTGGCCACTAAAGAGATTTTAATCCTTCTACAACTGTCCATCACATCATCTGTTTTTTTTTGGCAGGAAGAAAGCTTTCTATACCACTATCTTTAAAAGTTAAACGATTCATCACGGCCTAATAAGGGTTTTAGCATTGTTTCTTCTGCGCCTGGTCGATGCAGGCTGCCATATTGATCATTCAAAAGTGACGAGTGGACAGAAACACAAGGTTTATTCAAAGGTATGGAAAAAGCTGTGGTGCTTTACCGTTACTTATAACTCCATTAGCTCCATTAGCACCATTAGAGACTCCATTAGCTCCATTAGGCACGCCATTACGCACTGGCTGTGGGCCGTAACCTACACACCATATCATTAGTTAATGGTATAATGGTATAATACAGTGAAACCACTCTGCACTGTGAATAAGGCTTGCAGACAAACACAAAAAATCACCATAACATCATATAAAATAGTAAGCAAGTCAGCTGAAGACCACAAACATGCAGGTTTACCATTGCCTTTAACTCCCTTCCCATTGGATCGTACTCCTGCTCCAGGACCGAACCCTGGCACACATCACAACACCGCTTTTATAACAACACAAAGACACTGAATAACAATAAAACAGTGAAGCAAGAGTGAAAAGCACTCATTTACCTCCCTGTCCATTAGATATTGCTGGTCCTGGAAGGTAACCTACAGACCGGAAAATATGCTAGGTGTGAATAATTACAGTGCTTTTCATAGAGAATTTAAGGAATTTACTTCCAGTTTTTATAAAATAGTTTGAAACTTTCCCCTTTGAAGTACATTTTGAGGCAATGTCTGTGAGTTTGAATTTCAACTGCCATCTGCTTACAGCCGACCAATCAGCAGCTCTGCTTTAAACTCACACACACACACAGTGCAAGTGCACACTGTAGGGCTCCCCTTCTCGCCCTCACTTCATAACTTTCGCTTCTTTCTTTCACTTTCTTATTTCCCACTATTTCTTCCTTTTTTGTCTTTCTTTTTCTTTCTTCCTGTATTTCGCTTTCATTCTCTCATTCTTTCCTTTTTCTCACTTTCCGCTTTTCTCTTCTTTTTTTTATCTTGCTTTGTTTGTCATTCTTTTTCATGTCTCTTTCTCTTAACATCCCACTCTTTCTGTCTGCCTGTTTTTCCTTACTTTCACTCTCTTTCTGCTTTTTTTGCATTCTCTTTACACCTCTTTCTTTATCTCTCTCCCTCCCACCTTACTTTCTTTCTATCTTTCTTTCTTTTTTTCTTCCCTCCATCTCTTTCTACTCTTTACAAGCACTGTGTATTTTCTTCAGGAAATGCTAATCTAGTTCCCTTTCTCCTGGAAACATTTGCTCCCCAAATCAATCGAACCAGAAGGTCAGGGCCTTAATCCAGTCAGAAATCTTGTCCAATTGCATGCATCTACATTTCGGAGGTCCAACTGTGATGGTGCTGTATGTTTAAAGTCCAGTTTTGTGATGGTTTGGTGATTTCCCTCCTCTAAAACCTGTCGAATCGAATGTGTGTGAGCAGGAAAATCACCAAATAACGGTGCTAAACTCTAACCACACAGGACCACAGTCGAGTAAACCTGATCTATATGACATGCGGACACCAGAGAGTTACCGTTGCTCAGAGCACCTTGTCCATTTGGTACTCCTGGTGTTGGACCATTTCCTAAAGACCACAACATCGGTTAGCACTTAGATCTGTGTCACTTTTAACACATCAGAATGAAGTCGTGCTTACAATATATCCTAATATTAATGCTAAGACACTGGAGTACATTTGCAAAGGAAGGCTGGGCAAGACCTCTGTGAAGTTGGCACTCCATATTTCTATTTGTTTTTGCTGGGGTTATTTTTTCTTTTTACATGACATCACTCAGCACTCCATTAACGCCCAAATTGCAACCAAAACAGCCTGGTTCATTTGTACTGCTTTGTGCCTTTTTTATTTTCAAATTGCACACAGTGGCAATATTATAAAGTATTAATATGGACAATGACATCAGCCGCACGTGCTCAGATGAGACAAACTGTGCTGGGAATGGAGGGTGGAGTTGGGCAGTTTGGACGTTCATGGGATGCTGTGTGAAGTTTAATTTCTCACAAACAAAGCACAAACAAACAGAAATACTTCCATTCGTTTTCTGATCATATGGGGTGCCATCATCACAGAGGTGTGCAGTCTATCATCAAACAAGCATGATCCTCTTCTATTTGCATTCTAAAGCTATAATTTGTAAAGCATGATATGTAGGTTTTGCCTCTATGATAATGAAAGGTGTAAATATTCCACAGACCATCTTAGAAGCTCAGAATCACAGAAAGACATGCAGAGAGGGAACCTTTTACCATTGCCTTTCTCTCTCTGTAAAATGGGCAATCCTCCTCCAACCCCATTACCTACAGACGCAGACACACCAACCAACAGGAAAGGGTTTGTATTGGGAGAGAAAAACAGCAGGAATGCATGGACAAACACATACACACAGTATATACACAAATAGTAAAGGATAATTGGTGACTTTAGCATCAGGCAAGACAATTATCAAAAGAAAAAGTGAATAACTGGAACATCTCAGAAATGACCAAATATTATCTCATCTTAATGTCCAGAAGACTGAAATGGCACTATTAGATATGTGATACTTAGAGACTTGGATATAGGAAAGATGCAGAACCAGATATAATGTAAAAAACAGCAACAAAAGCGAAACATTTGGACACGGAAGTCGCAGCAGTGAAGGAACAACGTGCTTCATTCATCCATTTAACACAAACCTAAAGACACAAGCAGAAATAAGGATAATGGATATGATGTTTTGCACATGTATAAACATGAAAGGAAAATAAGACATGGATCCCACAAAACCCCAATCATCCTCAGTGTTGATTCCACTTCCTCTGCCACCTGGTGACCACCGATGGATTCCATGAAACCACTGGACCATGATTTTCAGCCAGAAGGACCAGAAGAATAAATACTTGCTTATTTAAAAATGAGGAAGCCTCAGGATTAGGAATTCTGCCATCTTGTATTATTAGTGATGCAGAATTGACATCTGTAATTACAGGCACTATTTTACCCAAGAGGGAAGTTACATCAAAGACTTTTCACAAGACGTTCAAGACTTGCTTTCTGCCTAGTCTTTTACCAAACTGTCCAACTTTTGTATAAACGTAGAGCTGCTCCATCCAACACTCGTTGAAAAAAAGAGTTCCTCAAAGGTTCTTTGGATAGTTAAGGGTTTTTGGTTTCCTAAAGTTCTGCTGGGAATCGTCTCTGATAGGGAAACATAGAACCTTTAATGGTTAGCCTTGAGGGACAAGCTGAATAATGCTTTAGGCTCTAGGTTGAACCCTGTAGATGCTGCTTCACGTACCCATCCAAGACTATGCCCTCAACAGTTTGACATGTGATATCCTCACCTGTGAACTCCAGTAGCTCAGCTTTATGTCGGTTCTCTTTTCAGGGTTTCGTGACCACAGCATCAAGGCTTTTTACCACCAAAACAAATGCACCAAAAAAAACCTCTCCCTCCTTGAATGTGAACTTGTCAAACTTCCAAAGCAAGACTCGTGAACTGTCCTCGAGATGAAGTAGCACCAAGACTTTCAGCATCAGTGGTTCTCCCTTTTAAGATTGTGATACACCTCGTTAAGATTGTGATGGCTGAGAAGAAACCAAACAAGAGTAGAAGAGAACCTGCTAAGATTGTAATGATTCCAGACCCAAAGATTTAGGATTCTGATGTCCTCGAGGATTGGTGTTGGCCAAAAGTTTTTGAAGGTCACAAAAAAGCCCTTCAGTTTTTGTGACCTTTCTAGCAATTCCTGACCATCTGTTGGCATGACAAGAGAACCCAATGAGGTCCAGGAGACAAGAATAACAGGGGTCAGAGGAGAGCATACTACGGTACAAAGAAACTATAGTAGTGAGCAGTGTGTCGGCAAGTGTTCTCTGGCCAAGTATGGAGTTTGTAGGTGTAATGGAATTCATTCTGCACAAATACAGGATGCATTTTGGGAATGTGAAACATCTCACAACGTTGGTTATGTGAAGGAGTGAGGACTTTACCGGCTTTAGATGGCTTTGAGCCCTGTCCGTTGGGCCTGACTGCTCCTGGCCCATATCCTAAAGACCACAACACCATTTAGGTCAAATGGTTAAAAAAAAAGTGACAGAGTGGCTTTCTAAAAGCATGCAAGTGGCACATTCCAAAGAGGTGACACTAAGTTCACATTATTAAACAGGAAGTAATACATGGGACAGACCAAATCCAGATGCACAAACAACACCAAACATGGAAAGATGTGCAAGTGAAGATTTACCGTTGCCTGGTCCAGCTTGTCTTGTACCATATCCTGAATAGCACAACAGGGATCACTAATTTTCAAGTCTTCACAACAAACACAATGTCACGCATTTGTTTATAAAGACACACAGAGAGAAGACACAGTGGATTTTTTGTATGTTGCCTCTGAAACTGCAAGCAGGTTAATCACAATGTCCACACTTTCAAAGACATCAAACAGATGCTCAGAAGACACACAGGGTGCTGCCATGCACTTCTGTGAAGAAAAAAACATCACTGCTGTTTGGCTCAAATGCTGAAGTGGTGTAGCTTATAAGACGAGGACACACCGATCCAACATTCCCTAACAAGCACCAACATCCAGACTAATTAATGAGCCAAATCAACCAGTGTGACTTGGGGAAACGCACCAGTCCTGCGTATAGGTCTGCCGGTGCTTAGTGGAGAATGTTGGAAATATCGGTGTGCTCTGGGATCCAAATGACGATCAAAGGCTTGCACTTGAACAAAAATGCAAATGTACGTGCGATTCAACAAGAAACAGCTTACACAAATAGGCCTGTTTTCACGCACCTGCAGACAAAAGCGAGTGTCGGCTCCTTTAAAACATGAAACATGGTGTGATCTGGGTTTAGAGGTGTTACATGCAGTAAAAGCGTGGTGTGGTTAGGACTCTTTATGGACAAACCAACATCACAGAGACAAGACCCTGGACAAAGGGTCCAAAGGCGCACACACAGATCCAGCAAAAAAGCTTTTTATTTTACCCGGTTTGGAGGCTTTAGTGCCGCTTCCTGTGGGTGAGCCCCCTACTGCAGCGCCTACCAGTGGCCCACACAGGTACTGTTACCTACAGCCTCAATATCTGCAGTATTGCAATCCCAATGAAACTGTCCCACGTTTTTACATGCAAGAGTGGAAAGGTGACATCTACGGTTGTCAATAAAGCCTTTTTCTGCAGTTAATAGTGAACTGAATCGATAAGGTTTGTTTTACTTAATTCCACTTGAGATCTTTGCAGAACGTATACAAGCAGCAAGAATCAAACCCTGCAAAGCATAAGACTGTGTTTATGAACAAATTTCTTACTAAATCAGTAACCAAATCAGTCACTGCCAGCATGCAAATTAGTCAATACCCTGGTGGTGTAAAATGCAAGATTTAGGTAAAGCAAGAAATATCAGGGCTGTCCTAGCAGTTTATAAACAAAACATGAGATTGACTGACATATGACATGGCTGCTAAACATACACATGGTCAGCCATTGACCACACTATCCAATAAAAGTAAGGAAAAGGATGTCGACAGTGACTTATTGTCGTGTGTATTAACCTACCACGTCCAGCACCGGGATATCCACCAACACCATAACCTAAAAACAAGACAGGATTATGCCCAAGGTTAATAAAAAATAAATAAATAAGCATGCATACACAATCACAGACAATGACGAGATCTGTAGAATGTTGTAATCATGGCACAATGTTAGTTTTTTGATTAGATCAAAATCTGATTCACATCTTGAGAGATGTTAAATGACAAGGAGACATTCAGCAAATATGTTAATATGTAAGAGAGGACGCACTCACCTGGCTGATATCCATAGCCATTAGGGTATCCTAGAAAAAGAAGGCAATAAATTAATTAATTAGGCCTGATCGCACCTGCTGCTGGAATGCAAACATCTTAAAAAATGGACTAGACAATCAACATTTTTTTACCTCGTCCTCCCAGTTTTCCTGCCTGAGGACCCAAACCGACTCCCATACTGTTCCCAAGTCCGAGTCCCGTTCCAAGACTGGCACCTAGAACCGAACCATCAAGAGCAAATCAACCAGAAGGCTTTTTACAAATTTGTCTATGATTGAAAGGGCACTTTCATTTGTATTTGTATTTAAAATGTATACAGTATATGAAATATAATAAAATCAAATACTAGTACGCATGAAATTCCCAATGGAAAACATTTACATGTAGGAAGTATGCCGTGTGAAACATAATTATTAGTAGTATTTTTAGTACCGTATCCTCCCAGAGCTCCTCCGTATCCTTGTTTCAAACCTCCTCTGCCCCCTATGGGCCTGTATCCTAACCCTTAGGAAAAAACAACAACATAAACGCATTTCACATGGATCCTTCAGTGCCACCATAACAGAGGTTTAATGATGTCAACTTACCTCCAAGATAACGACCATCTGTTTGAAACAGAGAACATGGAGAACATGTTATTATGCTTTCATGGTACACATGTCTCATTGGCAAGAACCTCTCGAGATATGTCCACCAACTTCACAACCACCCACCCACAATCAACACACGGACACTCGGCGGCTGTAAGGACTCGTAGTACTTACTGCTTGCTTTTCCAGGTTTTCCTGCTCCATAGCCACGGCCTCCGAGGACACCAGCGCCTGGAAGGGAAAAAGATTAATTTACAGGGAAAGCATTAATTAAGAGAAACTATTAAGGAATAAATATGGACAGTCATAGTGCAGAGAATATGATCACCACACAAACCTCCAGGCTTTGCAAGACCAGCCCCACCAAGAGCAGCCCCTGAAGGGAAAGAAAAGAAGTTAATACACAGAAAAGGTGTCGTGAGACAATAATGGAAAATATTTAATATTTGGCATAATTACTGGGCAATTTGCTGGTATAACTACTAGAATAATTACTGGGATGTCTACTAGTACAGTTACTCGGACAGTTATTTGCTACAATATTGGTACAATTGGCACAACGACTAGGATAACTACTGAGATTTCTACTGGACTACTGGGATAATTACTGAGATAATTACTGGGATAAGTACTGATATAACTACAAGGCTATCTACTGGGTTAACTACCGTAATAATTACTGGAATAATTATGAGACTACTGAAAAAACTACTAGAATAAATACTGAAGATAAATTCTGAGATTACTAGTGGGATAGCTCCTGGACTACTAGGATAATTATTGGAACAACTACTAAGACAATTACTACGATAACTGCTGGACTACTGGTATAGCTACTGGGAAAATTACTGGAATAACTACTGGACTACTGGGATAGCTACTGGGATGATTACTGGGATAACTACTGAACAGCTCAGATAACTGAAGACTTCACACTTCACATAAACGTTACCTCGACCTGGTGTCAGTCTACCCAGTGCTCCATTTTGAGGTCTGACTCCTGGTGAAAAAAAAACAAAAAAACAATTAAAAAACAAAACAATAAATAGATAGATAGACAGAAAGACAGACAGATAGACAGACCATGGATTGAAATTGACTATTGGCTTATGAGACATAAAAGGTTCCCTTAAGATCAAACCTTCAGAGTTACAGAGTAAGTGTAAGGACATAAGACACATCTGTAGGCTCTTAATGTCTAGACATTGGCACACACATTTTATGAGAGCTACTAAATGATGCAAAAATGTAAACCTGTGCATCAGTTTGATGCTTTTTTTCTTTTTTCCTCAGCTCTAAGCGTTTCGTCTCTTTCTCAGCCGAGTGCTTTGGGACGAAGGCGGTAAACTTTTCCCAGTCAGTGCAATGTGATCGGGCTGTGTGCCGAGTCAGCACAAGCCGGGACGAAGCGAACAGGCGCCCATTGATGTGCACAGACACTTGGGCTAATGGATGGACTGTGTGTGTCGTAAAAGTCTCCTCTCGCGGCTGGTTGTCACATTTTGACCCATCCTGCCACCTCCTGGTCCCGGAGCGTGATCTCCAGCCACATAGCAGCAGGACATGAAATACGTAATGGGATTTTAAGGTGCTGTTGCGTCAATTGGAAAGTGTCCAGGTAACTGAGACGTGTTTAAAAGGGATTCTGTTCCAATGGTCATTTTTTTTTTCCCTCAGTTATCAAGCGGATCCAAAATCTGACATAGAATTGTTATCGACTGTGCACTGGGGATTAAAACATGAAAGAAAACGTGTCTGATAAAAGATATCGAAAACATTATTTTATTAGAATTACAATTTTATGGGCAACATTTTCAGGCAGTATTGCATGCATGCACTTTAACACAACCTCCATACTGCTTGAAGTACTTTTGTACTTCTGGAGTATTTCTATTTGCTTGATCATTTATATATTTGAAGACTTTGAAATTTTACTCCTCTACCGTGCATGATACCAAACTTGAGAGTTACATAAAACATCCAGCAAAGTGTGAATAAAAAAACAAAAACATACATGTGATAAAACACTTAACACCATCTGAATCTGATAACTGTCGGTGTAGGCGTGGCCTAATATTCTAATGAGCACGCTTGATTGACAGCTTCTCTCAGTTTTCGCTTGCTAGATTAGCTTTCATATGTTAGGTTAGCTTTTGCTCACTAGTTTAGCTTTTACTGGGTGGGTTAGCTTTTGTTTGCTAAATTGTTTAAATTTGAAGAGAACGTTCAAGCAGGAACGCATAGTTTTGATAAAACCTTTGTGGGCGGGGCGAATGACATCACAGCTTTGTGATTGAGTGTAGGAGATTTGGGTTTAGCCTCGCCCACTTTACACAGAAAAGGAAGAAATGTGGACACTGTAAATGTGGACACTGTAAATGTGGACACTGGAATATCAGTTATTCTTACTTTGTACAAGACCAACATTCACCTCATTAGAAAGGGATTTAGGTCTCAGATCAGCTTTATGCCTTACAGTTTGAGCCCGATGCAGGAGAAAACACCAATCAATTATTTCATTATATTAGACTCGAAATATTTCCCCACTGCGTCTGTCCTTCATGCAGCCCCCTGTGTGGCTCTGTGTGTGAACGTGGATTAGGAGGGAAATAAATCTGTGGACTGAAAATACAAAACTTGCCGCACCAAAAATAGAGTTTTAATCCACGGCAATCTGTTTAGCATCACATAATAATCCCAATATGTTCTGTTCAGGTTTTTACTCTGGTTTCCAAAGTGCTGTTAGATGAGAGGTTCATCATAATTTCAGTAGAGCACATTATTTGTATGTGTATTTGAAATTGATGATGGCAACTTTTTAAATTCAGAAAATCCTAAAATCAACCAAACAAACTATGATACTTTAGACAAATTGTAATCTCACTGTTATTATTAGCATTTTATCTGTTACAGGCAATTGACTTGTTTTTGGATGATGAATCAGGTTTTCTTATAAAAAAAATTTTTTATTAAAAGAAGAACCATAAATTCGTCCCTGGTTGTATTCAAGCTCCACTGGCTGCCTATTAAGTTCCACATAGACCACAAAGTCCTGCTTATGACGTTTAAAGCTCTAAATGGTTTTAGCTC
>JAOUQW010015624.1:0-12114 GCA_028565825.1 Olivaichthys viedmensis
ATATACATACAAGTACAGTACAGTGAAATTTGATTCTTCGCATATCCCAGCATGTTGGTAAGCTGGGGTCAGAGCGATAAATTACAAAACATTAATAGACCATTTTTTGTTGTTGTTTATGGAGTATTTGAGAATGGCTAGACTGTTTAAAAACTCCTTATTTGGAAACACCAATTAGTATTTACATTTATGTAAAATGGTAGGGAACCATAAAATTTTTTTTAAAAAAGTTTGCCTCGAATAAACATCTCTGAAAAAAAATTGGCCTGCCGCCAAACTTAATTGCCAATGTTGAATTATTATTATTATTTATATTAAAAAAATTTTTTTTAGTAGTAGTCATTATACTACAAAAACATTACTATTATTATTATTATTATTATTATTATTAATTATTTTAGTAGTAGTAGTAGTAGCAGTCTTTTTCATTTTATTTTATTTTATTATACTTTTTATAAAGTTAAAAAAACAAGTCATATCTTTATAGTTCTTTTAATAATGATTATTTAGATTATTTATTTAATGTGCTGTACCATTAGGGTTTAAAAAAAAAAATCTATTTTAATCCTTTGTATGTGAAGCACATTGATATTTTGGACAACGAAGAGTATAATAATTTTTAAAAAAATGTAGTAGTAGTAGTAGTCATTATACTACAAAAACATTATTTTATTATTATTATTATTATTATTATTATTAATAATATTGTTATTTTTTTAGTAGTAGTAGTCATTACACTACAAAAACATTATTTTATTATTATTATTATTAATATTGTTATTTTTTTAGTAGTAGTAGTCATTATACTACAAAAACATTATTTTATTATTATTATTAATATTGTTATTTTTTTAGTAGTAGTAGTCATTATACTAGAAAAACATTACTATTAATATTTGTATTATTATTATTAATATTATTATAGTAGTAGTAGTCATTATACTAGAAAAACATTATTATTATTATTATTATTATTATTAATATTGTTATTATATTGACACTGAGGGATGATGCTGGTGTGTTTCCGGTCACTCACACGCCCGCGTCTCCGTACGTGTTGTAGAACTCCATCTGCGTGCACGCCTGGATCCAGCCCACCGTCCATGTCTCGTTCCTGGGCACGGGCGGCATGACGACCCCGGCCGACGCGCGGAAGTAGGGCGTCCGGTAGCGCAGCACGATGGGCGAGTTCTCCTCCACCACGGTGGGGCTCCGGTCGATGGAGGCCGACACCTCGTACACCACGATGTTCTCGCGCCGCACGCGCGGCTTGCAGGCCACGCTCTGGAGGCAGCCCATGGCCCCGCCTACGAGGAGCGCGAGGAGCGACGGCAGGACCGCGAGAGACCGGAGCAGTACGTTCATCGGAGCCTCGCCGCCATCGGGTCCGTTAGCTCGAGACGTCTGATTGAACGTGGACGTAACGCGCGCGCCGTGCCGCGAACATCACCGGTAGAAGGCTAATGCTATATGCTATAGTGAGCGAGAAAGACAAGCGGCTGTGATGCTAAAATATCTCTCTATATAAATAACCTTCACAACTTTTCTCCTGTTTTAAGAGGCCATTTTTTTCATGCGGCATAATTAAAGGTATAAGAAAGGTTTAATGAATAATATCGTTCTCGTTTCCCCCCCGTCTTCAAACACTATACATCTAGATCATTTTAAAATAAGCCCACTGTGGCTATGCTAAGCTAAGTTATGCTAAGCTAACCAACACAACCTCGCTACCCTTTTTCCCCTGAAGCCGAATTGATGAGGAGGGAAAATTCGGAAGGTTACGAAGTTATACGATATTTAAAATAATAATAATAATAATAATCTCTGTTAGCCATGTGCCGAACGCTAGCCGAACGCTAGCCGAACGCTAGCCGAACGCTAGCCGAGATCATTGCCGCTCATGTTATGGAGCACCGGCGGTAAAAGAGCAGACTTTATGAGGACAGAATAAGACGTAATAAGGGGGAAATGAAGGTCGTAACGGCCGGAACACCAGGAATTACAGCGACTTTGTGCACACGAGGAGAATTTCTGGCGTTCCTCATTAGCATCTATCGCCAATGCGGAGCGATGTGTGGGTCGCCAAGCGGCCGCCTATAACATGGATGTCGCGCGTAACGGCCTTTAAAACATTTGGGACGAAAGAAAACCAAAAAAAAAAAAAAGAGAGAGAGGTAAAGGAGAGAAAAGAGAGATAAAGGAGATAAAGGAGAGATAAAGGAGAGATAAAGGAGAGATAAAGGAGAGAGAAAGGAGAGATAAAGGAGAGATAAAGGAGAGAGAAAGGAGATAAAGGAGAGATAAAGGAGATAAAGGAGATAAAGGAGAGATAAAGGAGAGATAAAGGAGAGAGAAAGGAGATAAAGGAGAGATAAAGAAGAGATGAAGGAGAGATGAAGGAGAGATAAAGAAGAGATGAAGGAGAGATAAAGGAGATAAAGGAGAGATAAAGGAGAGATGGAGCGCTAGCGTGTGTAGAAACGGGGGGAAAGGTAAGCCCTGGACGCGGCCCCCCCCTCCTCCTCCTCTTCCTCCTCTTCCTCCTCCTCCTCCTCCTCCTCCTCCTCCTCTTCCTCCCCCTCTTCCTCCTCCTCCTCCTCCTCCTCTTCCTCCTCCTCCTCTTCCTCCTCCTCCTCCTCTTCCTCCTCTTCCTCCTCCTCCCCCTCTTCCTCCTCTTCCTCCTCCTCCTCCTCCTCCCCCTCCTCCTCCTCCTCTTCCTCCTCCTCCTCCTCTTCCTCCCCCTCCTCCTCCTCCTCCTCCTCTTCCTCTCCTCGCGCGGAGTGCCGCACTGCCCTTGGCGCTTGTTCTCGCGGTGAGCGCACGCGATGCGGTTCTCTCGCGGTGTCCGGGTCGCACGTGCGGCCTGTGTGAGTGCTGGAGCCCTGTGGTGCGCGCGGTGTCCCCGCTGTCATGTCAATGGCGCGGCGGCGGCGGAAGAGGCAGCGGCAGCATCCTGCTGGAGCCGAGGCGGCGGAAACACGGACCTGAACCCTGGGGATACATCTTCTTTTATTACCCCCCTCTCCCCCAATATAAATCAATATATCAATCAATCAATCAATCAGTCTAATCAGTCCGACTCTTCATCACCTCCGGGAAACGGCATCGGTCGCTGTTCATTCGCGGTCAGTGCTGATGCTGTGGGCGCGCGCACGCTTGCTCCGGAGCGCCAGCGACGCGCGTTCACGTCGCCGGGGCGTGGTTTGTGCCCGCAAGAGGCCACGCCTACCGCTCGTTGATTGGTGCAGCGCGCGTCACCAGCGGAAAAGGAATCAGCTCCAGGCGCCACTTCCTTCCTACCTACCGGCCGCTTCTGCTCGCCCATCAACCCCCCGCGTCCCCCCGCGTCCATGATCGCCGGAGCGCTCCGCAGCCTGCGTGAAAAAGCTCCGAAGACCTTTCTCGCCATGAAGCCGCAGGTGGTGTTCGTCCTGGGCGGGCCCGGCGCAGGGAAAGGCACGCAGTGCGCCCAAATCGTCGAGGTAAGACAGGCGCGCGCTGGGACATGGCATGGCCGCATCCCAAATAGCGCTGTACTTCCCTAAAGGAGCGCACTACGTCCGGGTACAGCCTGTATACAGCCTACACCCTACACCCTACACCCTTACCCTACACCCTTACCCTTACCCTACACCCTTACCCTACACCCTACACCCTTACCCTACACCCTTACCCTACACCCTTACCCTACACCCTACACCCTTACCCTACACCCTACCCCCTACCCAGTGCCCTGCGTGGGTCACGGGGAATCTTCTGCGGATCAGCCAGCCTAATTCTGCACGCCTGTCTGAAACACCACCTTTTGGGCTTCTTTATAGGCCTATTGGCACGGTCCCAAAGTTCAGCATCCAGTTCATTATTTAGCTTTTTAAAAATAATAATAAAAAGCTCTGAATTTCCATCCTTCGACCTCTGTTTGGGGATGTCCCATCAATTTCTGGGGCCTTTAGTTCTCTTAAAAAACCCTCAAAACTTCACTTTTTTAGTCCATGCTCCTTTAGGGCTTCGTTCACCAAGGGTCCCGGGGTAGTCGGTTGCACTAGGGACCCTCGCCTCGCTGTCTCGGCTAGGCTTTATCACTCAATCAAAAAATTAGAGATGCTCTTACTTGTGTCTGAAGATTCTCCATCATGGGCTGAATCCCAAATGCCTCGCTACTCGCCAGAGAAGTGCACTACACGAGTATGGAATCGAGCGTTCGTTGCTTTTATGTATTGCTTGATGCATGTGGGATCTAGCTCCATGTATAAATAAGAATAAAAATAAAATAAAAAGGAGTGTGTGATGTGGCCGGAATATCATCACTCAATATCGTGAAATATTATGACGTAAAGACTTTTTATTTTTTTTACGATTTGAATTGCGCTATTAATGCCAAGATGAAGCCATGTTTCAAAATAAACAAATAAATAAAAGAACTGAGTTCATTCATTATTTACCAGCAATTAAAGTATTTAACATGGTAAAAGGCCGGGAAAAATGAAAGCTAATGAAAGATATCAGCGTCATACTGCCCGATGTTATGGAACGCTGACTTGCTTAATTGTAGTGCACTATCATTTCATTAGCGAGCCATTTGGGATTGAGCCGTGGTCTTGTGGTCACCTGGTCCAGGGTTTGGGGAGGGGGTGAATACTTTCTATGGATGGCTGAATGGTGAATAGTACAAGGGGGACTCGAGCCAAATTCCACTGGAGCGCCGAGTGACTTTTCCCCCAGTGTTGAATTTTATTTAAAGTTATTTGAGTTTCAAAACTTCATACAGAAATAATAGGATAACAAAAATAGACACGTAACATGTTAGATTGTTTATTAAATAAAATGTGCACGGATATGATTCCAGGGTGCCAATACTTCCATTCAGCATCAAGGCACAGATCGGTCATTAGCTAATATTCAGTTTGATGGGTAACAGGCATGAGCTCCAGCATGCACACAAATGGCCAACATTACGACAAATTAAATTATAACAGAAAAAAAAATCATTTAAACATGTGCAAAACTTTAAATAATAGGAAAAGTGTGAGCATGCATTATAAACCTGCATTGTTTTTTTAAATATATATATATATATATATTTGTTTCTAATTTATTTGAAGAGTATTCTCCTAAACATTGCTAAACTAACTATTCTCAATACTGCCTTTTCAAAATGTAATAATTTAGTGCTAAACGCTGAAAAGTGCAGAGCAGGGCTTCTCCAGGACTGAAACTGAGAAACAGGGACCCTCTTGGACATGTAGTGCACTGCGTAGGGCGTAGAAGTCACTATAGGTCACTAAAAGTGCACTTATATAAGGTAGTAGGGATCCATTTTGGATTAAAACAAAAACAAAACAAATGTCCACAATTTTCTCCTTTAGCACAAATGTAGTCGATATAGCTAACGAGTAATGGAAGTCTTTTTCACCCAAAACTCTTTTCCATGAAGTGCCCGGGTTATTAAAAAATGTGACTCAGCAGAGACACTGAATGCTTTTTTTATTTATTTATTTTTTATCGATTATGCGCGGTACTTCATTTTGAATTATTATTTCAGTTATTATTCAAAATAATGAAATTCAAATTCACCTTTTTTTTTTTTTTTGCATTTAAATCCAAACTTCTAATGGCATCATTATTATACGTCACATCACAAAGCCTGAATTCGATGAAATAAAAGTGAAGCAGGGTGGACACGGCGCATGTGGGAGCGTGCAGCCGGCAAAGTAAACATACAGGTTCATAAAGGCCTATTTATCCATGGTGGCGACGGCGTGTTTAAACATTCTCCGCCCTTCACTGGATCCTCGTCTGTGGTCGTTATACATATTCTACAGACAGTACCAAAAACAACTGTATTTAGTATTTATAACTACAGTGTAAATGGGGAAATGCGGCCTTATTTCTTTAAATGTGCTCTGTCTGTGAGTGACATTATGACATTATCGACCTAGCTCAAGGTCAAAATATGTGGTCATGTGACCTAAAATACACCAGGCAAGACGATAACCCCTGATAGTGTAAGTGTGTGGGCTTTCTGGGTGATACAGGTAACATAACCGTCGACTCACAGCGACTCCCCTGTCTGTCCCTCTCAGCACTACAGCTACACCCACCTGTCCGCCGGAGACCTGCTGAGAGAGGAGCGCAGCCGAACGGGCTCCGAGTTCGGCCAACTCATCGACAGCTACATCAAGGAGGGCAAGATCGTCCCCGTCGAGATCACCATCAACTTACTGAAGAAGGTGCGTGGGCGTGGGTCACGCCGACACAATGACGGTTTCCGGAAATTCCGGTTTTGTGTTGGCAAACCGGTTCCCAAAAAAGAAACGTGTTGGTCTGGAAATGAGGAACCGGTGGTGTGAGGGGCTGAAGAGGAGCAGTAAGGGCGCCACCACGTAAAGTTGTTTACATGAGTTAAACCGCAAAAAAAAAAAAAAAAAAAACAGGCGACACACGAGAAGTTATACACTTTCCCTACGTTAAGCCAACTTTCTGTAGTGAGGCTAAATTGTGACCTGTTCATGCACAACCATTAGTTTAAACCGGTTGACGCCTACATTTCTCTAAAACCTGTGTTCACGATTATTTTAGGATTATTTTAGTCACCCATTTGTTGCCCAGAGATAAAAAAAAAAGTAAAATAAGGAAATTTTCTACAGAACTGTTTTCTGTTTGACAAAAATATCGTACAGCTAAAGTTTAGCCAAATATGACTGATTTATTGTTTCGTTTCTTCTGAATCGAGTGCTACCGATTATTATTATTATTATTTTATTTTTTTGTATTCCAATATATTCTCTATTCTTGTCGAGCCATTTTGTCTATTAAATTTAAATTAAATTTTGGAATTAAACATATGTTAAAGTCACAAAAATAACAGAAAGACAATTGACGCTGCAGCCAAACGGTTTCAGTTTGTACCAAAAGAAATTCCAGCTTGAGCGCAACTGGGTTAATGGATGATTTTATTAATAGAATTAATTTTATAATGTACATCCAACATTGTCTTCGGTCCATGCCACAAGCTTACGTGTTTAAGAATCGGCCTGCGTTTCCGCCAGTCTTTGAGACCCGAACGATTTTCGTATAATATTGCCGGAGAACTCAGGTTCTGTTAACCGGATGTCCGGATATTTTTGTTTTGTACAGTCGAGAAAACAAAAAGTTACAATATGAAGGAAAAAAATCCATTAATAAAATAGTTCTCGTTGATGTTAGTTTTTAGAGAAATGTAACTGGTGGGTGTAAATTGGCCAAGTCAACAACGCCACTGTAAACATGTAACGTACGGAAAGTGCGAAGGCGCTAAGCTCCGACAGGTGTATGGAGTTGGACTGGAGTCAATTTTGCATACTGGTTCATTTGGTATGCAAAATTATTTCCGTTCTCTAACCTCATAGACGTGTGGGTACAGATTCAGAGTGGGCTATAATGCTTGATGGAGAACACAGAGTGAGGAATCTGAGACCACTCCTCAATCCAGAATTGTGCCATGTGGTTTTGTTAAAAAAAAAAAAATATATATATATATATATATATATATATATTTTTGGATAAGTGGTCTTTTTTTAATTTTCTTAGAATAAATTGACTTCAATTAAAGGTCTTTTTCTCTCAATATTTTCAGTGTGAGATTAAGCTGATTAACCACAAAGACTTTTTTTTCATAACCTTTTTTACCCATCTTTACCCAAGGGTGCCAATAATTCTGGAGCTGACTGGAGCAGCCGCCTTTTTAAAAAAACTCTCCAGTTTAAAGCCGCGTGATGTCTATCGAGTTTCATCGTTGATCTGCATTATATTGGGGAACAAGTCACGCTTGAGGCATTAGAAAAGCCGTAAACAAGGCTCATTTAATAAAATGTGCACTGTTTTAAATAAATCATCTCCGAATTTATTTTAAAAAATAACTTTTTTTGTTTTGTTCAATTGCATTTTTGATCAACTCAATATTGACCTTTTATGCATTTTTACCAAAACCCCATTTTTAGATTTTTAAAAAAAAATTTATATATTACTTCTGCCCCTCGTTGTTACAATTGCAAAACAAGAGCAGTGACTATATCTGTATTTTATCCAAAAAGGATAATTTACTAATTATCCAGAAATTAGATATTAAAAGGTATATTTTCTCATCATGGATTCTCTATAAATGTGTCTTTTAAATAAAATAAAATAAATATATATATATATATATATCCTGACTTAGGAAGGCCCCAAAACACATGTCCCTGAGTCACCTCATTTTGGTTTAGAGCCAAAAACAATAAGCTCATCTCCTGGTTTGCAGGTCACGTCCAAGGACAGTCTTGTGTAAACTGACTTTCCGTATGCGATCTGGTTGGTTCGAGTAACCAGAAGGGTTCCTGTGTTGGAGATTTACTCGAGACTGAGACGATACGGCCCAAATATTTACTGCAGAGTGCGTGATGTTTTGTCTCGTTTGAGCTCGCGCTGTCCTTCGCCCTCCATCTGTAATTCTGTTTATTACTTTTTTGTGACCTTTGATCGTTGTCACACCACGTTAGACCACTTCAGACCATAGTTTAGCATGATGCTTATCTCTGAAATGACATTTCAGATGAGCAATGAGTGATGGATTAAGCACGATATGGATCAGCAGATAAATTAAAGCAGTTTGCTTGGGACGTTATTGGCAGCTATATAGATAATGGGGATGGACGATATGACAGTATGACATGTTACAATATGTTTATGAGTGATTTGGACCAATCGTGGAGAGCTTCTGCGTAAACAACAACCGATGTCGTCACATTGTCAAGTTGAAACTGCATAATAATCAGTAGCTGATTAAATGTTGGCTATTATAAATGTTTTTCACCAACTGTTGTATCTTTATTCCAGTTTCTGCTAGGCGAGGTCTAATACACGATTTTCATAACACGATAACTGCTGTTTTGCGATGTCCTTAATAATTAAACAAAATTATTCATTAGTCCGCGCAGACTGAGCAACAGTTCTGTCCTTTTTTTATATAAAACTGCCTTATATGGGTGGGCGATTAAGCCCAAATAATTTTTATTTCACAATATTTTCAAAATATTGCCCTGTGACGGTATGTCACGCATTTCTATGAAAATACAATCCCAACAAATTTCAACATGTTCAACATGTTACTGGAGTCTTTTACAAACTTGCGCACAAAGAATGTAAACCGTAAACTGCAGTGAAGCAAAGCAGAGAACAAATTTACCAAAAACAACCCTAATTTATAGTGAATGATGAAAGAGGTGGTTCAAGTACTGGGATGTTTTCCTATCACACTCTGGATAGATGGAAGTATCGATTGCATGCCTCGTTGAGATACCTAACCGTATTACCGCAGTGTTGTGATTCTGTCTATTTGTTCTGGTATTTGTTTGCTACACGATTTTTAAAAAAAAGTTGATTTCCCGTTTTATATCATCTCTAGGCAATGGAGGAGACCATGAAGACAGACGAGAACAAGTTTCGCTTCCTTATCGACGGCTTCCCTCGCAACAAAGACAACCTGCAAGGCTGGACGAAGGTCATGGACAGCAAAGCAGACGTCAAATTCGTCCTCTTTTTTGACTGTAGTAATGAAGTGAGTCGTTTTCTGGTCTTCTGGAGGGTTTTTGGTAGTTAACATTGAATAAATTCCCACATCGACTGGTCATTATGAGGATCAAGTTAAGACTTTTCGGTGCCCCTTGAGCATGTTGCGTCTGATTAAGATTATTTTTGGTCCCTGTTGCAGGTTTGCATCGACAGGTGTCTAGAAAGAGGGAAGAGCAGCGGCAGAGATGATGACAACAAAGAGAGCTTGGACAGAAGGTAACTCCATCTTCCCGTTACCAACCCACGCTCAGCTCCAGATCCTTCTCCACATGCCCACTATCCCTCCATCCATCCTAGTCTGGATGTGTAAATGTGTGTACATGGATTTTGACCAGACGAGCTCGCTTTTTTGTCCACAGGATCCAGACGTACCTGCAGTCCACACGGCCCATCATCGAGCTGTACGAGCAGCAGGGGAAAGTGCGCACTATCGACGCCTCGCGCTCCGCCAACGAGGTGAGACCGCACTGTGAGAGTGTATAATAATAATAATAATAATATTAGAGTTGATACTATTTTTGGGGACAGATAAGGCTCTTGCTCGGGGACCAGACGGTGGCTCTGTGGCAGTCCTGGGATTTGACCTCATGACCTTCTGCTCGCTGATGCTGCACGTTATTACTGTATCACTGTAGATCCAAAAAGCTTTCTAATTAGCTCTGTTCCGTGCAGGTGTTTGCCGACGTGAAGACGATCTTCGACAGAGAGGGTTGAACCTGCTTACTCGGTCTCGAATGAAGTTCTTCTTGCTGACGTCGGCGACGCTTTGCTTCGTTTATTCACACGTTTATCTTTTTACTCATTTAAGTGTAATTTTTTTTGTGCGCTTGTTTAAGAGCGAATGTGTATGTGTGAAAGGGGTACTTTCTGTGTCTTCATGCCCATTCTCGCTTAATAATGCCAGAGAGGAACAATATTCCTGTAGAACCATGATGAAAGTAGAGCAATAGGGGCCGATTTAAAGTACATTTTCCATAGGAACAGTATTTAGTCCTCTTGGTACTCATAGTACTTAGTGATATTTGCCTTTTTATCTGTGGCCATATGGATATGAGTATGCGTGTGTCATATGTGTTATTATAATGTTCTTCTTCTTCTTATTATTATTATTATTATTATTAATAACCATGGAAAACGCCCTGTGCAGCGATCAGAGGGGGCCAAGCACTGTCAAAACTACTGTGATGATACGATATCATCTATAAACAGTAGACTTACAGCATACGGTTGTAATCTGTCCTGTTCTTAATTTAAAGCAGGGCTGTACGATTTGGACACAATATCGTATTGTGATACCGTCTCCAACAATATGTTAAATGAAATATCTTAAAGACCCATCGATAAAGCTGTGATGTTCACGGTTAGAAATCGGCCTGCGTTATCCGGACCAAAATGATTTATGCAAATACAGAAATGCATCCGGAGCATCTGATTGGTCAGCAGGATCACCGTACACAATTACTCCAGGAAATGATTGCGATAATGATTAACAAATGATATATCGTGCAGCTCTGCTAGTCCGGTGTTTGATCTCATGTTTTATCCTAATATGCCTTTGAACCATCCCGCTGTAGAAATAATCATCCAATGTAAAAACTAAATAAAAACATTGTCTCCCTCTTCAAAATGTCATCCTTTATATTATAGAAAGCACTTATGAACAATATGAATTGATGCACCTTAATATGGAGGTGTGGCCTCTCTGCCTGTCAGTCCCATTGAAGGAGGCGTGGCCTCTGTACCTGTCAGGCCCAGTGAAGGAGGCGTGGCCTCTGCCTGTCAGTTCTATTGAAGGAGGTGTGCCCTCTCCCTGTCAGTCCCAGTGAAGGAGGCGTGGCTTTTGTCCTTGTCAGTCCCATTGAAGGAGGCGTGGCCTTTGTCCTCGTCAACCTCAGTAAAGGGGGTATGGCCTCCTTGCCTGTCAGTCCCAGCAAAGGGGGGGTAACCTCTGCCTGTCAGTCCCAGTAAAGAGGGTGTGGCCTCTGTGCCTGTCAGTCCCAATAAAGGGGGTGTGGCCTGTGCCTGTCCCAGTGAAGGAGGCGTGGCCTCTGCACCTGTCAGTCCCACTAAAGGGCTGTGCCCTCCCACTGATCAAAGTTTTTTTTGAGGGGGGGTTTGCACAATTCTGAATCTCATTAAAACTCAGTGTATTAAATCGTTGGCTGCTTTAACTGATTCGGATCGTTGATTATGAATCAAAGGGGAACATCATATCCGAGTGTATTTGTATCATCACTTGAATTAACTTTATTTGGCATTACAACGACCTAAAAACAAAAAGGAAGTGAACAAGATATTCAGATAGATTTTGATTTCATATGAGGATTTCTCCAACAGCTAAACATAGATTCGTGTCAGTTTTAAATACTGTATTAATTATAATACTGTAATAAGTATTAACTGAGTAAAATGGTGTCCTTGGTAGTGCACTCAGACTGTAATTTAGTTACACAGACATTGACAAACCTACACACACACACACACACACACACACACAGACACACACACACACACACACACACCAAC
>JAOUQW010015651.1:0-12112 GCA_028565825.1 Olivaichthys viedmensis
TTTAAACCATTAATAAATGTGAACCAATTAGTGTGAAACCAACTAATGGTTACTTAATTATTTTAATTGTAATGTTTGTTCATTTGTCTAGTTTTAGTCAGATTCTTAAGTAACATTAATTAAATGTTATACGAAATTTACTAATGCGTGAATTAATCACAACTCTAAAAACCTCCTCAAACCTATAAATGGACACTGCAAAAACTTTGATCTTATTGAGGCATTTTTACGAGATATTTTTTTTTTCATTGGCAGATCATTTTACTTGCTTTAAGTAATGAATACCTGAATTAAGCTAAATTGTCTGCCCATAAATTTAGACAAATGTGTAAAGATGTCCAGAAATAGGTTTAATAATTATTGTGTAATAATATCATAATGAGAAATATTAGATAAAATTGCCTGTATTCAAGATGTTTTCACTTGTTAAGATATTTTTGTGCAGTGTACACCTGTGTACTATTTAGTACAGTAGTATGTGGTTTGGGACGGAACCTAAATTCTACAAATGAACACCTGCGTACTATGTAGTGTGATAGCATGAAGTTTGGGAATAAATTAACTTTGACATACTATTTATTAGAGTAGTGTGCAGTTAGAGGTGTAGCCTTTATCCTGTAAATTAACACTAACATACTATATAGTGCGTCAGTATGCGGATTGAGCATTAATCCTATAAATTAAACCAATCTGATTATATTTTCACACACACACACACACACACACACACACACACACTGTGAGTTTGGCTGCTTTACTGTGCTATGTGATGAAATATTCCAGTAACCCCTGTGCTGTGAGTAAGAGTTAGTGTGTATTTACAGAAGTTAATGATTAATTAAACTCAGTTTGGGGAAGATCAGGACCCAGGGTGCAGTTAGATAACGGACAGAGAGCCGACAGAGCGGAGAAGACGACAGACAGGAAGACAGAAGGACAGAATGATGAGGATTACACTCGTTCTTCTCTTCACTCTCCTCCTGCTGCAGCTCGGATGCACTGTGAGTCCTGTAATCTTTATTTATTGTATTTAATTTAAGCTGAACATCAGGATTGTTCATTTTTCTGAAATAAATTCACTCAGCTGTTTACGGTAAACACAGACACGGGACGTTATTTATACACAACACATCTGTAGTAGTTAAAACCTCTTTAGAAATGTTTAAAGGATTTGTGCTGATTATATATTCTATATTGTGTAATGTGCTCGCCCCCCCCCCCCCACACACGCACACCCACACGCACACCCACACGCACGCACGCACGCACACACGCACACACACACACACACAAACAAACGGCTGTAATGCGTTGATATTAAACACACACACACACACGATTTTATTATATATATTTATAAGAATAAAGAACTGACCTGAGTGTGGGTGTAACTGAATGTCTCTAATACTAACTAATCCTAAACCTAAACCCATTATACTTTCAACTCCAGAAGTATTGGCACCCTTCCTTTAAAAAAATGAGCAAAAATGATTGCATAAAATAAACATTACACAAATTCGAGCTTTCCACTCAAACAATAGGAGAAACGGCTTAATTGACCTCTGGTGGTGGATCATTGATGCTTTGGAGCTGTTGTGAAGATTCTGCTGAGTACCAGGATATTTTAGCTCAAAACCTGGTTGCCTCTGCCAGGAGGTTAAGATTTAGCCATAGATGGATCTTTTAGCCATAGATGGATCTTTTAACAAGGTAATTAGCCCAATTAGAAACTACACGTAACACGAAACAATCAAGGACAAACTCGACAGGCACACGAGGGCTTATTTATACAATGACTAACGAGGAATCAGACAGGGAACAGGTGGAAACGTTTACGACACGTGACGCGTGCGTGTGACATTTATGTTTAGTTTCATGAAGGGTGCCAATAATTCTAGAGTTGACTCTATTTGACAAAATTCCATAGAGGATATTTTTATGGATAAAAATGCAGCTGTGATAAATGATTACACAAGTTTGGAGGACTGATGAAAAGTCAATACTCTTGTGAACTGGTCTGGTCTTTGCTCTGTGTTCAGTATCAGTCAGAATTATTGATTCATGTGTGGGCCTCACTAAAGGGTCCTCACTTCTGAATGTAAGCATGCTGTCTAGTTGAAGGTGCACTGGTCAGTATTATCACACACACATCGGCAGTCCCGGACCACAACTCCCAGAATGCACCGCGCAGCAGCGCGAGTTCAAGTTCAAGTTCAAGTTCGCCGGGCTTCTAATCAGCCTCACCTGTTTCCAGTTAGCAATCACGCCACACACCTGTACCCAATCAACTCTCCCCTTTAAAAGCCCCAGAGCCACAAGCATCAGTGCTCAGTATTGTTGGCCATGCAAAGCAACATACCACGCGTTTTTCTGGCTGCCTTTCTGTGTATGACCTTGGACTGGATTTACGGACTACCGCTACTGCCTACGCCTCGGAAATCCTGTCTGCACATCGCTCGACCTAACGCCTGTCCCTGAACGACGACACAGTCTAATCCCCAGGTACTAAGCTACGAAAGCCTTCTCCTCGCTAGCCCGCGCTTGCATCTGCCCAGCGTCAAGCCTGACAAGTATTTTTATTCTTACTTTTACAAATAATTTCTGGGCAACACGATAAATCATAATTGTTGGAACAATGTGATAAAAGCAGGTGGATCATACGCATGAGGGAAAAAAGCACCTGAAAAAAACGCAGGTCCATGCTCGACACCTTGGTTGTGTTCACATCCTTCCTATCAGTCATGTTATAGACACGCCCCCAAGAACCCCTTCACTCAGCCTCCATCTTTACAGCTCAGAAACACAAACATGGCAGAATCCAGCGCTAAACGGCATCGTCGCCAGATAGTATTGTTGTAGAATAAAAAGTATAATCTGTGGCAAAAAAAGTGTAATAACGCCAAATAAAACAAGACTAAATCTGGGAACTCCTTCTCCAACATAAAGGAACCTGCTGACCACGAAGGAGATAGAGTTGGGCACTGAATCAGGTACATTTCTCCTGGACAGGTGATGAGATCAATAATATTATAAACTGGTAAACTGTTTGGATCAACGACCTCAGTAAGTTATTTGGCTTGTCGGTATTCTGTGTATTTATAGCGAACTTTGTCATAACTGCCAATGGAATGAGAAGATGGATAGCTAGCTACCAAACTAGTGTTAATGAACTCCACCAGGCACTGTAGATTCTGGGAGGCGGGGCTTCATGCACATGGGCATGAGTGGAAGGCGGGGCTTCATGTACATGGGCATGAGTGGAAGGCGGGGCTTCATGCACATGGGCATGAGTGGAAGGCGGGGCTTCATGCACATGGGCATGAGTGGGAGGCGGGGCTTCATGCACATGGGCATGAGTGGAAGGCGGGGCTTCATGTACATGGGCATGAGTGGGAGGCGTGGCTTCATGTACATGGGCATGAGTGGGAGGTGGGGCTTCATGTACATGGGCATGAATGGGAGGTGGGGCTTCATGTACATGGGCATGAGTGGGAGGCGTGGCTTCATGCACATGGGCATGAATGGGAGGTGGGGTCAAGGAGTAAACAAATTATTCCAATGTTTTTGATGTTCACCTTGTAACCACTAGAGCCCAAAATTCTACCCAATGCACCTTTAAATATATAGCATCTGGTTTGTTTATGACATTTAACTTTTAATCGTTAAAGATGGCGGACACTTTTTAGTGGCCCGTTCAAACGTGCCGGGTCAGGACCGTAACCACGGCACAATCACAGATTATATAGATATAATTTCTTTTTTTACACATTATTCACTGACACAGGGAGAAAGCGGATCTATAAAGACCACCAGAGAGCGAAGTTTGAGGGATAACAGCACGGTACTTACCAGACATACAATAAAAATCTACTTGGAGAATAAAACACAAACAGAAACAAATCATTAACTTAGAAAACAAAAAAACATCAACCACATAGATATGTGACATATTAAAGTGATGAGATTTGATGATGATGTACACTCTAAAAAGGAAAGATTAAATCTAAAACCCTTAAAGGTTCTATATAGAACTCTACAACAGTATTTCCCTATCAATCAGAGAGGGTTCCAAGTAAAGAAGACCATTTGATTTGTTTTATTTAAATCAGCTGATATTTGTTTTTTACTTCAAGTCCAATGTTTTGATGTTTTCTCTAATGGTCATTATTGAGACACATCAACAGTGTCACAGCAGTGTGTTTATCTGTTTATTCACGAGGATCAGGGAAAGGATTCTCTCCACGATAGACTCCATCAAGAACACGTTATTCCAAAACAGCCTCCACACAAACCACCATGTGAACCCACCCAACCTGGCGACCCTTCTGCTGTGAGTTTTATAGTTTGGTTACAATGAGCTACCTTTAGAAGAGTTTGTCATTTAACTTGGCTGGAGTCCGTGGGTAAAATGTGCGAATGAATAGTTTGGCAGGATGACAAAAAGAGCAGATGAGGAGTCAATCAGAACTGCTCTGGGTTTAGTATTGATCCGTATTATTGACTAGTTTGGAAGCCTCTGTTACTCAGAGGTGACTTTTATTTGTACAGTACCTTTCTCACACTCGGGATGCTTTTATAGAAGAGGCAATGAACAAAATACAAATTACTCAGACAAAAATGTAGACATTAGCATCTTGAATCTTCCTGTATCAACATTGCAAAGACACACTGGCTAACACGCTAAAATGCTTAAAAAAAAGCTAAAATTAGCTAAAAACAAGCCAAAATGCTAAACATAGCTAAAACGCTACACATTGCTAAAAGTAGCTAAAAGAACAAAACTGATAAATAGTTAAAACACAAAATAACTATAATGCTAAAAGTAACAAAAAAGTTAAACTGATAAAAAATAGCTCAATGTGTCACATCCAGATCGGGGGTAAGGGAAGGACACACGCACGGAACCGCTTAACAACATTTATTGACACTAACTTTAACATTCAAACAAACACGGAGCACATAAACACGGGCTACGTGACATTCACAATAATCCGCACTGAGGACAGACACACGGGGATACTTATAGGGGTCACAAACGGGAAACAGCTGAGAACACTTCACGAGACAGGGGTGGGGCTACACACACACACACACACACACACACACACGGCTAATGGCGGCCGTTACCGTGGCAACCAACACGTGCCGCCAGCCAAGCGGCCCCACATCCTGGAGACCGTGACAAAATGTAGCTAAAAACTAATAAAAAGCTTAAATACCCAAAATAGCAATAAGTAAATAAAAGTCCTAAAATTGTCAAAACTCTAAACATAGTTAAAGGTATCTTAAAACAATTAAAATGATAAAAATAGTAAAGAAAAACATACACTGGAAGGGCTGTGTCACAGCAGTGTGTTTATCTGTTTATTCACGAGGATCAGGGAAAGGATTCTCTCCACGATAGACTCCATCAAGAACACGTGATTCCAAAACAGCCTCCACACAAAGCACCATGTGAACCCACCCAACCTGGCGACCCTTCTGCTGTGAGTTTTATAGTTTGGTTTCTGTTTTAAATTAAATTTGTGGTAAACAGTGAACTGACGTTTGGACGAGTTTGTTATTTAACTTGGCTGGAGTCTGTGGGTAAAACTGATGACTGTGCGAATTAATAGTTTGACAGGAAGAGCAGAAACAAAGTTCATGTTACACATTTTGAAAGCTTTAATAATAATTGTGAGGTTGGGGGGTGCAAAATGCAGATACTTCTGTTCAATAAGGACATTTGGAGGACGTTTTGCTAGAGGACGTAAACAACAACTATGCTTTTGAATGCTCAACTACGCACCCGGCTAACACACTTAGCTACCATTAGCTACTTGTTAGCCTCTGACAGGACTCTCTTCTTATTGTTATGGTAAAGCTAATACTCCTTGCACATGTGTAAATTTGGTTCGCATTACATGTAATGTAGACTGAGACGTTCAGCAGCTCGTTGAGTTTATGGTGAAATTGTAAACTGTTTATTTGGAATCTGCATTTGGAAAGCATTCATGAAAGTCTCAGCATGTAAACACGTGAGGCGTTCGAATGGAACTTGTGAATTTGTCCTTTCCACAAATTCTAAGACACTCGCTGTTCAAGTGGTTAAAGTCGTGAAAACACTGTTGCTAGGTAACTGGGTAATATGGATACTAAGCATAAGCTAGCTAATGAATGAGCAGTGTTTGTTACCTCAATGTATGTTACTGCAGTTTTTTGTTACAGCAATGTCTGACTTAATTGTGTTACGGCAGTGCGCGTGCTACTGCAGTGTGTGCTTCATCAGTGTATTTGACCTGAATTTCTGTTTATTCAGGATACTTGCTTGGTGGATTCTGTCCATGAACACGGGACGCAAGAACACACATGCACGCCACAGCCTTCACACACACCTGGAATAAACGCCACCTCCTCATCACCACCGCCTCGTCATAAACCCGTCTCATCCCCCAGCCTGTTGTCTCTGGAGTGTGTGGCTGCGAAACACACCCATTTGTCTTGCGCTAAAGTGTTCTGCCTGCCGTGGCAGCGCTGCATCGAGGGTCGGTGTGTGTGTAAGCTGCCTTATCAGTGCCCGCGTCTGGGACCTCAAGTGTGTGGGCTGGACGGGAGGTCCTTCCTGACCCTCTGCCATGCGCAGGCCATCGCCTGCAGGAACAAAGGACCCGTCTTCTCCCACTACTCGCACCTCGGGGAGTGTAAAGGTGAGAGACAGAACCCTGTGTCCCTGTGTGTTCCTCTATGTCCCTCTGTCAGCTGCTGATTTACGAAGAGCCGTAGCCAGATCTAGGCAGAGTCAAACTAGACAGCTGTTTAGGGGCTCAGACAGAATCGACCTACTTACGATAACAATAATAATGAATAGGTGAAGAATTGTTTACTGTAAAATGGGTGAAGTCTGTGTTTTATAAACGCCTTCAGTAAATGTGAGTAGATTATCAGGCACTGTTTCCAAACTGTTCAAATTGAGCTTATACACGATATACACATTTATTAGAGAGCAGTGGGTGGGTGGAGGGAGAGGGCCCCAAAATAAATCTGCCTTACGTTTAGTTATCTCATCCGCTGATAACAAGAGATGGCAGGCTACAATAAACAAATAGCGAAAATGCTTAAAAATATCTAAAAAATAGCTAATATTAGCTGAAAACGTTAATGCTAAAAATAGCTCAAATGCTACACATAGCTAAAAGTATCTTGAACAACTAAACTGATAAAAATGGCTAAAACACAAAACAACTCAAATGCTAAAAGTAACTAAAGTTACTAAAAAAATTGCTAAATGTAGATAAAAGCTAATAAAATCCTGAGGAAAATTGTAACAAGCAGATAAAAATCCTAAACGTTAGTGCTAAACATAGCTAAAAGTATTTAAAAACTATTAAAATGATAAAAATAGTCAAAACACAAAATAAAGGCTAAAATGCTAAACATAGCTAAACTAGTTAAATTGTTTAAAATAGTCAAAATAGGTCAAATAAAATAAATATCCAAATGTAGCTAAAACACAAAAAATAGCTTAAAATTACTAAAATGCTAAACATAGCCTAAAAATATTTAAAACGTTAAAGTAGCTAAAACCACTAAAATGGTAAAAATAGCTAAATGTTCTCTGTTCTAGTGACTCCTGTGTCCCAAAACACACGTTCTTTAAGGTTACTTGTTGCTTGTTATAGTTACAATGAACACTTCTCCTGGAGCACTGGCGTTTGGGACACAGCCTGTATTTACATTTTAATTTTTATAAATAGCACTGAAGCCTGACAGTGTACTAATGCGTGTGTGTGTGTGTGTGTGTGTGTGTGTGTGTGTTACAGAGGACTCTTTTCAGGTGAAGTTACGGGAGGCCAAGGGTCAGCAGGTGGTTCAGGTGAACCGTGATAAAGAGAAAGTTCTGATCTGTGGTACAGACTCCTGGAACATGGCCGCCGCTAACGTCGTCTGCAGACACATCAAACATGACGCCAGGTACACACACACACACACACACATACAGTTATACACACACACATTATACACACACACACTCTGTCTGTCTGTCTGTGTCCCTCAGAGGAGCGTCAGGGGCGGGGACGAGCAAGTTCAAGGCCGTAGCAGGGGGACGTGAGGGGGTATGGCCGAGTGAGTGTATGAGTGTGAGGTGTACGGGGTCGGAGCACACCCTGGCCGAGTGTGTGCTTCACAAACCTCGCCCCGTTAGTGACCACATGCCTATCGCTACGGTAACGTGCTACATGGCGCAACAAGGTAACGGACGACACATCACACATTATAACTTATTCGGATATTTATTACCTATCTAATATTTATTATCTACATTTATGATGTTTATGCCATCAGACTAAGAAATGTGTGTGTGTGTGTCCCAAACCACCCTATATTCACTACATAGTGCACTAGTTTGGAAAATTTTAATTTTGTAGTCATGATTAAAAACATAGTGGAGAATATCTTTTCCAAATGATGTACCCTAGCTGATACAGAATACCCATAATGCACTGTGGTGTCTGTTGAAGTGGCCTATATAGGGTGTATGGTTTGGGACACGCCCACAGTGGGCTGATGACGGTGTTTATGTGGCCTATATAGTGAATAGTGTGTGTTTATGCTAACGTTAATTAGCCACACACACTGTTGTCTGGGTGCTTCAGGCAGTGAGGAGTGTGACGAGTTCCACTGTGTAAATGGGAAGTGCGTATCGTGGGGAAACACCTGCGATGGAGTCAACGACTGTGCAGACAACAGTGATGAAATGTGCTGCACAGGTGCGACCATCTTGGACAACCAGAAATACTTTTTCATTAACACAGTTTGGTATAACTCCACCCCCTAGACCCCACCCCCCCAAAGTCTGAAGGTGGAATTGTAGCATTACTTCCATTACCTGTTAGCTACATTAGCCTTGTACTTCCTCTTTGTCAGGGCGGAGCTTAAGTAAACTTGATCATGTGACATCCCCACTAGTCTTGTTTTTTGACTTCTTCAGCTCGATGTAGTGCTTCGTATAAAACACTGGGATTTTTTTGCACAATATAACAGTTTAGCAACATTACCTACGCTAGCCAGCTACCTAACATAGCGCTAATGTTAGCCAGTAGTTAGCTTAGCTAACATTAAATGTTACCTTCATCTTTTTATAAGTTACTCAAATTTAATGTAAGCTCCACCCTTGCTGACGCTGAGATGCCTGTCACTCAGCATGTCTGTCTGTCTGTCACTCAGCATGTCTGTCTGTCTGTCACTCAGCATGTCTGTCTGTCACTCAGCATGTCTGTCTGTCTGTCACTCAGCATGTCACTCAGCATGTCTGTCTGTCACTCAGCCTGTCTGTCTGTCTGTTACTCAGCATGTCACTCAGCATGTCTGTCTGTCACTCAGCATGTCTGTCTGTCTGTCACTCAGCATGTCACTCAGCCTGTCTGTCTGTCTGTCACTCAGCCTGTCTGTCTGTCTGTCACTCAGCATGTCTGTCTGTCTGTCTGTCACTCAGCATGTCTGTCTGTCTGTCACTCAGCATGTCTGTCTGTATCTCTGTCTGTCTGATAAAAAGATTGCGGCCCTAAGATGAACAGAGATAGAAATGTTATACAGCTAATATTAAAGACAAATAAATGAATAAATCTAAAATCAGGCAGGAGTGTTTAAGGTCAGGTGCCACACCCTATAAAACTAATTTTAGCCTTTACATTAGAATGAAATTTAACCTGTTGAAAGTGTATATCAATGTAAGATTTTTTGTATTACAATTTTCTTTAAAAATTTGGTAAAGTATGCAAATGAGGCAATACATATGAATGGATGAATATGCATTAATGTGCATATTACAAAAGTTGATTAGTTTATTATTTATTTATTCATTTATTTGTTTGCTTTATTGTGAACACATAAAAGTGTATTAAATTATTATTTCATGCATAAAACAATATATCAATAATATTATTATTTATTTTTAAAGAACTATTCACATGTATGAGAAGTGAATATTTGGCCTAGTCTTATGAAAATGTTGCATAAAGGCAAAACTACAAAGGATATCAAGAAAGAAAACATGTCGATGACTCATGGGGAAACGGGTCATTTTAATAAAAATAGTGATAAACAGAACATCAGTAACCAAAAGAATCCCAGGAAACAGTGAATCATTACGTCATCTGAGGAAACGTCTGTACACAGACAACAGAACATTATTTTAGAAAACAAATTTTTGAGATATAATTCAGTATATGGAGATTTAAAAACACCTGTTGAACTTGTACCTGAAAAATTAAAAGATGCAATAAAATTTGTTATATGTCATATGTTTTTTTTACCTAATGTGGAAATATGAAAGTTACGAAAGGAAAATATCCTAAAATGTGAAAAATCTGTGTGTGTGTTTAGGTTGCCAAAATGGTGCTTTTTACTGTGAGTCAGGAGTGTGTATTCCACCCCAAGCTGTTCAAGATGAGATCCGTGATTGTTTAGGAGGAGAAGACGAACTCAAAACATCTACAAACATCAGTGAGACTCACGCTTCCTGGTTCTACAGATAAGTTCTAACAGCACGTGGTACTGGTAAAGTCAGTGAGCGGTTCTCCATCAGAGGTGTGCTGCTGTGTGTAGTTTCCAAGATTCAAGATTTTTATTGTCATATACACAGGGAATGAACAGTTGCACTGTACAATAAAATTCTTACTATACAAGTGGTATACTTGGTTTACTTCCACTGCAGGGGTGGGAACCTGTAGTTACATATTAAAGTAAAATGGACAGCTAACTACATAAATACACTACCAGTCAAAGTTTTGGACACCCCTGCTCATAGAATGGTTTTCTTCATTTGTACTATTTTCTCCTATTTTAGAAATAACACATATGGAATTATGCAGTGACCAAGAAAAGTGTTCAACAAATCCAAACTAGTTTCCATTTGAAATTCTTAACAGTGTTCCTGATGAAGCTTGATCTCACTGTAAACTTGTAATCTTTTAATTTCAGCCTCCACTCATTCAGCTGCTAAAGGTCAGTTTGCACGGCCACATATCCAAAAAAAGAATCAGCACACATTTTTTACACTAATGCTAATAAAGGCGCTAATTTTGGTCTTCATTTAATATTTAAATAATTTGAAAATTGTGAGTTTTGCGAGTAACGCAAACACACACAAACACATATACACACCCACACATATGTATGTGCACGCTATGGAGCAGTGTGTGTCTCACTCGTATTATTCACTGTTTTTCTTTTAGATAATGATGGTGAAAATCACAGTAATGAAGGAATAAAATGCAAAAACACTTAAATAATGAGCCACTGTGTTAGAATAAACACACACACACACATACCACATGACCTGCTAATGTGACCTCTGTGTGTTTTACAGAGACAGTGTGGTCGAATCCTAATGACGGTAAAGAGCTCAACACACATTAATCACATGTGCTGATGCAGGTCTTTATGCACAACCTAACATTAACACTAATTCTAATGTGTGTGTGTGTGTGTGTGTGTCTCAGATATCCAGAAAATGCGCAATCACACAGAGGGACAGCTGCATTGTGGGATTCCCAACATGGACTTTGTTTACAAGACAGAGGAAGAGACGCGATACACACGCACTAAAAGAGTGGTGGGGGGACAGGAAGCTCTGCCGGTCAGAATACACAACAATACACACTAATACACAACATTACTACAGCATTACACAATATAATACACTACACAATTCTACACAATACAGCAAAACAGTGTACAATACTACACTACACTATACAGTATACTATACTATGCTACACAATACTATACAGTATACAGCAAAACAGTATAAAATACTATACAGTATACAATACTACACTACACAATACAGTATACAATACTACACAACACTACATAATGCTACACAATACTATACAGTATACAGCAAAACAGTATACAACACTACACTACACAATACTATACAGTATACAGCAAAACAGTATACTACACTACACTGCACAGTATACTGTACAATATTACACAACACTACACAATACTGTACAGTATACAGCAAAACAGTATACTACACTATACAGTATACAATATTACAAAACACTACACAATACTATACAGTATACAGCAAAACATCTTACAAGATGGCACAATGCTAAAC
>JAOUQW010015698.1:0-25854 GCA_028565825.1 Olivaichthys viedmensis
CTCGATGCTGTAAAACTTTCATAGTGATTTTGGAGTCATGATTCTGGACACATGATGTTTTACAGCTGAATACAAATTATATGAAAGATAAAGAATCATATTACAATCATTTTATAGATGATCTGAAACTAAATGCACTTTATATCCCTGATAAACACTCAGTCCACACTTTTGAACGCTAGTGTAAATCACATTTACTCCTTTGGCAGACAATTCTATCCAAATTCAGTGGTGTAGTCGAGGCCATACACACGTACACTCACTGTTTTTACTGAGCTGTTTGAATTTACTGACTACTAATGATGAATTCTATGTATATACCCCTAGTATATACATACACCTTTTCTTCATTAAATTACTCACAAGCCGGGGTGGATTAAAAAAATTGGCTGCTTAAATTTGATAATTTGGTCAATTTCATGTGATGCTTATTGAAAAGTTTTGATGAAGAAATTTTGATTCATTTTCTTGGTTTAACCGATGCCAGAGGATTTGTAGAGGACACAGCCATGCACCAACGAGTCCAGGAGAAACAGACATGCAGATATCATTTTAAATAAAAATATTATGAGATTTAAAAATAAAACTCCTGTAAATGTTGATCCAGTAAAAGAGTAATGAGATGCTCCTGGAATTAGAAAGTCACAATAATATCACATAGGTATTATTTTCTGACCATCACTTAGGTTGACAGGAGTTTTTAACTATGATGGACGTTAACTAGTAGAAGCTCTCGAGTAATGCAACGTTTGAGAAAGCGTAATGATGTTCCTGCCTTCCCTGTCGATCGGAGCAACAGTCAACTTCAGAATTGAACCGAAATGTATCCCACATGCTATGAGTAATATTTTCAACCTACATACACTAGCATTCAAAAGTGTGGGATCAGTGTTTGTCAGTGATATAAACTCCATTTAGTTTCAGATCATCTATAAAATGATTGTAATATGATTCTAGTGTTGATGCACTTTAGCTTTCAGATCATTTGTAGAAAGCTGTAAAACATCATGTGTCCAGAATCATGACTCCAAAATTACTGTGAAAGTTTTATAGCATCAAGAATGATGTTAATATAAAACATTAATACCCAGAATTCCTCAATTTTTGGAAAGCGGTGATCAAATCTTGAAGTGGAGATTTAAATAATACGCTGGAATTATCTATGTAGAGTCATTTCTCCTTCATCATTACATTTATATCATTTCACTTTTTTAATGATTTTTAAATAACTTTTTCCCAAAATACTTTAAATACCAAACAAAACCTCCTAAAAATACCTTTTGGTGTGTGGTTTATATTAGATGTATTAGATCTACTACACTGTAGAAGAGATTAGTGAATAGAATAATGACTGTTCATAAAATATGACAGGTGATTCCAAACTTTTGAATGCTAGTGTGAGTCCCTCAAGGGCAAAACGTAATGTGTTTTTTACACAGAGTTTGGCTAGCACTGAGGGTGTGTTCAAATAACACTGAATTTATGCAGCTCTTCAAATTGTTATTTCGCAGATCCTGTATGATCACAGCATCTCCATAAACTGTGAGTTACCCCAGAACACCCACAATTTGAACTTTTAAGTACTTTGATTGTGTCCTGTCAGTGGAACAGATAAAGTAAAGCAGAGTTCTTATTTCACAAAAGCTCGCTTCGAGCCAACAGCACCACAATCTGATAAATCAGCCTGAAATAGGTGGGTGTCTGCCAGCACTAAGTGCAACGCATTTGGCCAAATTATTCATGCATACCAGGTCTCGTTCTAAGCCAGAGGATAACAATAAAGTTCCCACAAGTTATCCTTCTGTCAAGAAGATATTTAAAAATGCTATTTTCGATTAAAATTCAGATAAACGTGAACATGTGTTTTTATTTGTATGAGAGGGGGGATTAGAAACCTGTTTCATTCTTAGGAGGACAAAGCGACTATTTTCGTCCTACCATACAAAGTCCACAGACTGGAAAGTCAATCCCCACATCTGTCAGAGCAACGTCTCACTTTGTTGAGTACACATTCAGTGGGGTTGAGAATCTGAAATCGAGGGCCCCAAGCCAGTCTCAAGTGCTTCTCCAAACACGGGTTGCTCGGAAACCCTGCAGGAACCCTGAGCTGAAACATTCGGTCAGTGCCCACCCCTCGTTGTGTGCTCTGTGCTAGGGGAAAAGCCTTCCTAATGAGTGTTTGCACCCCATCAAGTCTCCATTGTCCAGACCTCATTAGTCCGAGGCCTTTTTTGAGAACTCGGTGGGACCACTTGCACCATGAAAAGCAGTCAGAAGTCATCACGTTTAGACGGAGTTAAAGAGCACGCTAATTAACATCTCAACTGCTAATTGGTCTTAACCTTTGTGGCTTTTTCGCGACAGCTCTGTGTGAGGTAATGAATGGGTACAACTTTAACCACCCAGGTAGCTGAAGTGTTTCAGCTGTTAAAATGTTAAGAACTTAAGCTAACTTGAGATAGATTTTTGATATACTGGAACTCAAGTGATGCTCAAAAATCTGGTTTTGAAGTTAAATGAGACATCAGGAACCCGCATTGTCCAACGTATTCCTAAAGACCCAATTCTGTCTCGATTCAAGTGCTCTCAAGAGCGGAACCTATTCCTCTTGACGTTGCATGTCAAATCTCTTTCAAATGCATTTCTTTCTGGATGAATAGTTAGATTCAATGGAAAAGTCAGGTTCTTGAGTCCAACACCTTCCTCTCCCAGAGCAAGGGTTACATCTCCTCTCTGCAGGAGGGGACGGCAAGAGACGGGCAGTTGTAATTGAAAAGGGAGTCTGTGAAGGCTTTCTCTGTTTAATTTCGCATAACAGAGTATCTAAAGGCCCATGGGAAGTCATGTGTTTGTGTTCCAGCCACAATAGGGGGTTTCCAGCTATGAAATAATATTACTATCAAAACACACCATGAATGAAAGTGACCACCACAAAAGAATTTAAGCAGTCGATACATTTTGAACATTCTTTCAATAAGTGTTTTCCAGGAAAGATTTTAGCAAATCAGTGCCTACCAAGAGTTTGAGAGGATTACTTCCTGCAGGCTGGCCACTAAGGAAATATCACTGACACAGAACCTGATTTTTATTGTCTAGACAACAGACGTCAACCCGATCGTCATACCTCAATTGTGTGTGAAAGCAGTTTCCCAGGCATCTTGGACTGTGTTCTTGGACATCTCGTGTCATGTGGAATCTTTTTCGAATTGCTATTCAGGCCTTAGCTGCAATATCCTCACTTGTTTGTCTGACGGACAGCTTGGGGAAATTAAAGTGACATGATTTAGCAGAATATCTGTTTGGGGAAATAGCTTAACAGTGCGTCCGCATATATCACAGCAGAGAAAACACAGAAGAGGAAAATAAACAGGGTTGAATAGGAATGACTCCAAAACCATAGAGTTTGGGTTTTTCTGAATTCCCAAATAGCCAAGCCAGGTGTCTTTCCACGTCCAGCACCTTGCACCAGATTGGGACCATTTCAGCCAATAGGGGCTGAGTATAGAGTCTCAACAGCCAATTATGTCTGGGGACAGCCTTAATCTTTTTTTCTTTTCTTTTTTTCAGAAAGAGTTGATTCATTCACACAAAGCTGGCCAGAATTTTAAAAGCATAGTCATGTTTTAAAAAATTCCACCTGTTAGGCGTACCAGAAGCCTGGCATTATCCTGTTGCTATGTTTCTACAGAATCACACATCCTGCCCACCTCAAATGTCAAAAGGAAACAAACAAAACAAAAAAAAGAGTTTGTCTGACTGACTGTACAATTAAGAAGTCAAGAGGGAATTTTGTTTAAATGGCGGATAAAGGTTAGTCAGGAACAGGAAATGAAAGTTTTTGTCCCAAGCAGACAGCCCTGAACGTTTTTTTCCCTGGTGTCAGTCAAGATCCACACGTTTACTCCATTGGTTTCCAGACTTTCTCATTCCACCTTAACTGGTCCAAAGGCCTTGCCTGTATCAAACGGCACTGTGACATTTGGCCAGATGGTAGAACCTTTTGTTTGGGACAATGCAGTTTGGAGTTGCCATGCCGACCCTGCATCATCGGTGCGTTGCCGCCAGGAACAGAAAATCAACCGAGCACCTCCTAAGAAAGTAAATTGGAGAGCCAAAAGCTGAGGTTAATTCTGTATAGCAGTCTCACAAACGCCCTTTCTGACGAGCTCAAATTATACCAATTTTGGCCAAAACATGCAATACTTTGTGGTCAATGTTTTGACACATTCATCTAGAACTTAATTATAAAGCCAGTGAAAGCTGGTCCACAACCATGCTTCATGAGACCAAATGACATCAGACTTCAGCGCTACTTCGGTTTATTATTCCAGCTGTATGGGTGGCGGGGGGGATTGAGAGGCACTGAAATAAAGCTCAGTGTTGAATGTTTGTGATGTCTGGGATGTTGTATTGGGATAACAAGTCAAAGGTGAGTTCTCAAAAGACTCAGAAGGCAGCCAAGTGTAATGCATTATGTAAAAACTAACATTCCAGCTAAATATAATTCTCAGCCAAAAGCCATTTGTCTTACCACTGTTCGTTATTATGATTTATTGTGGTCAGGAATGTCTCGTCTCATTTAGCCCCATGGAAAAAGAAAAAAAAGTCTGTCTTTTATGTTTTTCGTATCATATGTCTTGCTGAGCATGCTCATATAGTGCATGTCTCTTATAATTACTTAAACAAATTTTATCTGTGGACGTTGTTTGCCACAATTTATTCGAAGCATTTTTTTGTGGAGAGATTAAGGGATTTGATTACTATCTTTATAATTAATAAAGTTAGTACTGTAGGTCAGAGGGCAGTAATTGACATGCATCCATGTCTTCAGACCTCATAGGCCAGTTGAGCATACGCAGTTATGTAGTAAATTCATGGGTAAATCATATGTTTGACTAAGGAACACTGAAAGTTCTCCTTTGCCGAGGACTGTTTAACGGTGAGTGAAAGTAGCCCTTGTGTGTGGTAAGCGCTGATTGATGGCGTTTCTGTGTTTTATAGCTATTGTTAAATAAGGACCATAACCCAGAACACTTGACTGCAGCTGTGAGGATTTCCAGATAGCAGTTGTTACACTCTACACCTGTTATGTCGAGGGTGTCAAAAGCAAGTGTTGTGTTTTTTCCTGTTCTTACAAAGATTACTCATGAGAAATGACTCGATAATTAGCCGACAATTATGTGGTAAATTGCATAACATGACGAAAGCTTGTGCTGAAAACAAAGCCTGGTAAACACAGCTGGTCTGAGGCTGCCTTTACGTGCTTTTCAGATGCTCATTTTTTCCACTAGTCGTAATTAATGTCTTTGCGTTCAATTTACCATCTTACTAACATTTTCCCCAATTGTGAAAATGTACATAAAGCAACCATGGGTTAGAGATGTAACCCAGTGTTTATGGCCTTAACTGGTGACTACTAAAAGTAAGTTGTATGTAGAAAATTACCATTATTGATTACTGAAAGCGGTCATGGTCCTTTCTTCCAACATGATGAAAGGCTAAAGCTCAGCAACAGGTCAAAAACTCTGGTATCAAAATTGTTTCCAAATCTCCCACTTGTATTTTCGAATTGAAGGGACATCCATGTGTAACTTTAAGCTCATGAACCCATATTAACAATATTTCCAAGAGCAAATGAAGATGGTATAATAAAATCTAGCTGGGCCCAGCAGCAGTAACTGACATCCAATACTTGCTTTAACATACTTCCGTAACTTAAAAGATGCAAATGTACCACTTTATCTCACACAATTAGAAGAGATGCTTCCGTTTTGAGATGGAAAATTTAAGACACAGAGCATAAGTTTTAGCGCATAATTGAATGGTGCCCACTACTAGGATAAGAATGCAACAGGATGATAAGAATGGGTTAACCATACAGCGCTAGTGTGCTCACTCAATTCTCAGAAAAGGCTTTTAAAGCTGAGAGATTTACTCTCGGAGAAAGAGGTGTTGGACTTAGGAATGTATGGAATCTGATTGAGGAACCTGACTTCGCCATTGAATCTAGCAATTCTTATGGAAAGAAAGGTATTTGAAGGTGATTGGACATGGAACATCAAGACGGCTAGCTTCTGCTCTTGTAAGCACTTGGTTTTGTATATTGACGATACTGATGCATAGTTAAAGAGCGGTACTTGAGAAGTATTGAGACATTCGAGCTTGATGATAGCTGCTATTTTATCAGCTGAAACATTTCTCTCAACCAGGTTAGGTCAATTCAATGGTAGTACTTTTTATAATAACAATAATTTACAAGACATTTGTTAACCTTTACTTTATAATTAACTAGTCATTACATTTAACATTTTATATTTATTCGGCAGACGTTTTATCCAGAGAGGATACAACCCAAGAATACAGCTAGGCAGTTGAGGGTTTATGGTTTTGCTCAAGAGCCCGTCTTGATCGAATGCTCTCTGGCAGTGCTGGGATTTGAATACTTTTATAATTAAGTAATCTTGAGCAAATTGGGTATTAAAAGTTCATCATCGATGAATCCCATCAGTCTGCTAATGGCGTTGGATTCCATTAAGTTCCTCCAGACCGTCTTCATCAACTGGGTGAATGTGAGGCAGTAAGTATGCCCTAAATTAACATCCAGCATCCCACAATCCCATAATGCTGATCTGTTGGCTATTTTATTAAGTGTTACCATGATTCATGTGATGCATGTGTGATTTAAAATGTGAGTGGGTCAAGGACAAATATTTTCCACTAGTCTGGATCCAATCTGGACATGCTGTGCAGAGATATCAACTGGAAATGGATTGAGAGCACACATTCGGATGAGCAGGTGTGGATGCACGGTGCATCAGTCACAAAGTGAACCGATCAGCATTATGGGATTGCTGGATCTTATATTTAGGGCAGTTTCAGGGCCTTACACTCACCCAGTTGATGAAGAGGACCTGGATGAATTTGATCACCAACAGACTGATGTTGATGATGGTAGCAATAATCAGGGTTTTCACATGTCCTGCAAAACCAGGAAGTTTAGAGACTAGAAAATAAGAAATGGGGTAAAACATCTTGAAAATATTACTGGAAGGTCCTGGAATAGTGTTAAGTTTAAAACCAAGGAAATTGCATATTTTAGTGTATTATCCGCGTATCACACATGGACAGATGAACGCTATCTCGAAGCGCCTGGTGGAGCGAGGCTACACAAACGCACAACTACTTCTTGCAGAATGTAATATTACAAATTGTAACCTTATAATGTCATAACTCTGCAAACAGGTCAAAACCAGGAAGCACGATGAACACGGAACTAGGAAACGGGACCAAATATAGGAAAACGGGTTCAGAATTAACAGCAAGAATGCACAATAAGACTTTGCGATGAACAAAAGACAAAACAGGGTATATACAACCTAATTAGGGATAACAAGAAACTGAGTCGCACCTATCACAAGATGAGAGAGGAGAAAATGCAGGGGAAAAAAACCCCATCAGCAACCACGACGTGATTTAAGAGGGGAAGCCGTGACACAAATGGAGATGTAAGCCACTATTTCTAATGCTATGATTTTGTCATTGACAAAAAATGGGACTGCTTAAAAATGTGTTTGCGTATAGACATATAGGCAATCATTCCTCAACATGCTGCTTATTGTTTAATAGCTTTAGCAACTTTGTTTTCTTGCTAGCTAACCTCAGCCAGCTACGTTGGGTCCAGTGGCGTGTCAGTTGTTCCCAACTTTATCAGAAATGTAATGTTATGAACAAGGCACTATTTCTATAAGATGAGTCATTCTAAGATGACCTTCTGTGCAACATGAACAACAACTAAAATGTATAGAAGTCAGTGAAAACGTCTTGGAAAAAATCCTGGGAAATGGCTTCCTAAAAAGAGTGGAAACCCGATTTGTTCACGAGTACTTCATTATTAAGTAAAAGCTCATACATGTCATTATTATAAAGTGTTACCAATTCAACTTATTCAACTTCAGTTTATTACCTCAGCTAATGTTTGGCTAAATGCCATATGTTGTGCACTAAATTCTCAATTACAGTACAGTTCAATGAAATGCTTGCTAGAGCACATGAAATCGTTTAGTAATCCAGCAGTCATGCAGTTGCAGGTTTTGAAGGTTGAGAGACCACCTAAACTGCTATAATTACAGACAAAACAACATGTTTATTTCAACAGCTTTCCATCATTGACCGGTAATTTGTTCACTAGTAAGCCTCAAGTAAACGTATTTAAACCATAAGTGTGTGTGTGTTTTGCTTAGCTGATGCCAGCATGTAAATATGGGGGCGTCTTTGAGCAGCAAACAGCTGTGCGGCAGTCAGGACAAAATCAGGCGTATGTGTATGATCATCTCAATAACAAGGACCGCTTTATCCACCTTATTCTCGGTCTGTTAAAGATATTTTGTGCAAGACTTCTGGCCAGCAACTTCCGGTTATTTTATCTGGCTAGCTTGTTTTCGTCTCAGCAGCTAATGAGGCTGGACATCAGCATTTTAGTTAGTATTAAAGTCAATTTACAAGTACATATTGAGTCACGTATTGTTTTTGTACAGTTTCTGGCTATATATGCTTACTACGTAGGGTATAACATAATGACGTTGTAGACCGTATGTAGTGCTCTACATTTTTATTAGAATGCCATTTGAGATTCAGCCAATGGTGCAACATGACTTTAATATGTGCCTGTTGTAATAAAAAGAAAAAAAAGAAATAATGAATTTTAAACAATTAAATGCTTACATGTAATATCACTTATGACATATTTAGTTCTTTTTTTTATATTTAATTAGAGAATTCATAATATAAAAGATTTAAATAATGTGTCATAAATTACATGAATCTATTCAGGCCTTTTTTTCCGACAGGGGAAAAGAATTTAGCAAATGCCTTACGTTAGGCGATTAAAAATAGAACATGGGGTCTTGTACATAAATATTATAAATATTCGTTCTGACAGCGCTAAACATTACTGACTTGATCACTGTAGCTACCACCAGTTAAGGCAGGTAACGAATCAAACAAAAGTCTCACACACACACACACACACACAAAAAAGTATGACCTATCAGTCGTTTTTGAAAATAGATGGATATGGATGATGTTGCCCATCGCTGCCCTCTAGAGGTCAAGACTGGTCAAGAGCGCATGGCACGGTTTTCTGTAGTGCCATGGCAATGTCATTGTAAATGTCTGATGCATAAACCACTCTGATATTAAGCAGCAGTGGTTTTGTAACTAATCCCTGTGTTTACAGTCACACTAGGAGAGAGAAGGAGGAGAAAAAACAGATGACAAGGGGGGGGGAAGAATGAAGACGAGGGCTGGAGAATGAAGGAAGGGTGTGTAATGGCTTCCTCAGGTGTCACATCATGGGTATATCTGCTTCTCTGTAGGTCTGCCCTGGAGAGGAAAGAAGCGACGCGTTCTCTGGTTTCTAACGAAAGACAGATGACCAGCATAAAGTAGGATTAAGTGCGGGGAATTAGTGAGAGGCTTTGTTTTATTTCAGTAATAACCATGAGGCATGAAAGAACTCCAGGCAACAGGCTGAACGCTGGAAAAGGAGCCACGAGTGTCTGAGCCGAAGTACGTCTGGAAGTGCTCACGGAGAGATTGTGTCATCCTGACATACAGATGTGGAGTGTGGGCTTTCTAACCTCGCCGTAATTACTTTGACACTTTGATACTAGCAGTCACTCATGCAGTAGTCTTATTAATAAATTAATTTATCAGTTACAAAGAACAGTCGTAAGTGCAATAAAGCTGCATACCTTGTGAAATATAAGCACATCTGTAATGAATCACAAACTCATGAGGACGGTGAAGACGTTGGCAGAATTACTACTTATAGGCCCGTGTAGGCATTTAGGCTTGTTAACGTGTGTTTTCTATACCATGTGTGTTATTATACCTTGCATATTACATACCCTCTTGCTGGAGTATAAACATCCCTCTGTGTGCGAGATTTAAACCATTCTCTTTCAGAATCAGACAAGCACCATGGAGTGTTGTGGTCTGTTAATCATTGCTACTCACTGCCAACAAAGTTTAAGGATGGCTCATTTAAACAGCCTAGTAAATAATATTCTGGATATTATTCTGGGTTTAGAGCTCAAGCCGTCTCCAGAGAGTAGAAACTGGACTTGAAAACATTCTGAGACTGACGTGTGAAGTGTAAAACGGCTCTGATATGAAAATTCCGGTTTAAGATAACACACTTTAGCCCTTAGGCCTTTTCAGAGAAAGACTGACTTTGGCAGACAGCTGAGGCACGCATGACAAATTATGTTTCTATTCTCCTGTGACTGAATGATATTTGTTTCAGCCATGAAGATGGCACAGCTGTTCGCATGTAAATATTATCCACCTCCTGCTGAAAACGCAGCCGTTCTCACTGTTGTATTCATTCATGACCTCACTTGGTTTTCCATTCATAAAAAAAAAAACAGAAGATAAACCCCACAAGTGCAATAGTGGGAAAATCATGAGTAAAAGCCAGGCTGTGATGCAACTCACTCTGACGTGTGTTCTAGAAGATACTCAAGGTGAAGTTTTGATTTCTGTCACGAACACTGGCTGTTCCTGGTTTTCCTCAGTTCTTGCTCCAGCTGCACCCTGTCAACACACTCGGGGGTGGTACTAAATCATACCTTGTCAGTGTACTTTTAGACCCTGATTTACTAAGAGCCAAATAAAGCGCACTAATTTGCATGTGCAATTGTGTGCAGTGTAGTTCGATGACATCTTCTAGGTAATTTATAATTGCGTGAATGATGTAACGTGCAAAGTAAAGATGCAAAACAAAAAAAACATGTTAAGGTTTTTGTGTTTGCTAATTGTTCTTGATGGCCGTGGTGAGCTCGAATCTCAAAGAAACTCCCGGAGAAGTAAACTGAAACACACAAACGCGGAATTACGCATGAAGTATAACAAATATATGAGACGTGGAAATTAAAAGAGTAGACATGAGTTTGTGTTCTGTTCATAAGGCATATGTGAAAACCTTTTCACAAGCTTTATTTGAATGCTGTTGGCATCAGAGGTGCGAAAGTGTGGCGAATATCAAATATAAAATATAAAAACTTTCTCGTTATTTTGAGATACTAAACCATAGTTTCGAGAAACTTTAATAATGCTTTTATATTGTCTTTGAATATCAGAAATATCACAAATTTAATTCCTGTCCTTCGGTCGTATTCATTTACACACGCAAAAGAAAGATTGTGTAGATTTAGATTTTTCACTAAACCATATATTTAATGAATAGTACATTTTTAAAATAAACATTGTTGGTTAGCACTGAATGCAGTCAGACGTTATTGTTTACATCGCATGTATTATTAACGTAATTTCCCTAGAATCTAGATAAGTACATAGTAAATACTTTTCAGTATTAGGTCATGGTATGTGAATTGAGACACATCTTGGAGCTTATCTTGTTCCTCGTTCCTGTTGCCCAGTTTCTTGTTCATTGTGTTCCCTAGTCGAGTCCTAGTGTTCTCTGTTTTTGATGTCTGCCCTCCTATTATTGGATATGATGATTATGGAATTATGGATTTGCCCATGTTTTCACTGACTGCCTGTTCCCTGACCCCCGACATGGATTATAACTATGATTTTTGGAAAAACCTGAATTAAGAGACTTTGCTTTTACATCCTGTTGCCTCAGGCTCTACTCTGATACAAAAGAATGCCAATCACTTGAGGCCTTGTTAGACCAGTGAGGGACACAGAAAACTCTTTAATGGCTACCAATGATCCCACATATTAATCATCATAACTGCAGAGCCTGTGTATCTGGAGCAGTTTCATGTAATACTGTGCTTAAAGTCAGCTAAACTGATCATCCGAAATGGTTTTGCAGTAAGGAATAAAAAATTTTAAAAAAGATGGTAGAGTCTAAATAAGAGTGTAGACCTTTTGAAAGGCAACATTTCAGCTGATTTGTTATGCTCTCTTAATTTATTTTTTTTTATATAAAAATGACCTTGCAACCCTTGAAACTTCAAAACAAGTGCATGTTATTTGGAGCGAAAGTGTGGAAGCATTCACAGATCTTTGGCGTTTAGGAGGTCAAAAGTAACTATTATCTGCTAAGTGGGTATAAATAGTTGAGTCTACATGACACATGAAACCACAGTGGTTTTGAGGTAGTGTAATGAGTTCTCTCATGCAGGCAGTGCTGCTCACGAAGGAAAATGAGCTCCATAAGAGAGTTTCAGTTAAGGATGAAATGGAGAGCGCTTAGAAGATTAAGAGAGACGAAGTACAACACAGGAACTAATTATCAAGCCTTTAATTAAGAGAATCAGGAATGTTACAGTACAGAAAAAACACAGTAGCCCTCTAAGACCGAAGAATTACAGAGGAATAAGAAGAGAGAATAACACACAGATGTAAAGAGCAGGACTCTGCAGCTGTGTCTCAACTCGCATATTACGACCTAGTGAGGCTTTAAGGGGTTCAATTTAAATACTAGGGTTTTGTACTTAAGGGAAATGGTGTTAAAAATGCATGTGATGTGCCGGATTGCGTTCAGAGCTTTAGAACTTAACCCCCTAAATGTTCGACTCAGGATTTGACTTTATATTATTTTGAATCAGGATGTTTGACAACCAGGATGTTGATTCCACTATTGTATCTGCTATTGTAATTCCACTATTATTGCTGGCTACAATTCATCATTTGGTGGAAGAGCATTTAACAGCCCCTCCCTCATTGTCCAAGATGACGAATCAACATTAAGCATTGAATCACCTAGCCTGTCTATTTCACACCATAATGTCTTTAATCAGTACTGAATAAAGACTCCTGCCATTTGACTGGTGATTTTCTCCGTCGGCCGATTGCATCTGCGAGTACACTATATTTTCCATCAAGCTACGAGTTGCCGGTGTTTTACTGCGAAGTTCACGAGGAAATATCAGCAGCAAGAAACTGCAGCTAACGTGGGCAAATATAATCGATAATCTGGGTCTACATTTGTTCGTATTTCTCAATGTGAACACGCTAGACAGTTCTGTATACCTAAAAATGGTCTAGAACAGTACATAAGTACAGTGACGGTGTGCGCACATGTGAGCGTGTGTGTTTGTGACCATGAGAGAGGAGTTTTTAAAATGGGGGCTCATGTTACAGAGATCTTCCAGAGAGAACTGGTTCGGTCCCTCAGTGGAAGGAGAGCCGTTTGAGAACAAATGACTCACAGCGGGCTCGTGTTTTCCCCTCACACATGGAGCATGTGTGCTGCATTAGTCTCCCTCTCTGTGACTTTTTTCCTCTTCTCTCCCATTCAGTCCTTCTGCAGAAGCGCTGCTGTGAAGACAGCCTGTGCTGTGGTTATGTTGGTATGACAGTTTGGAGACGCACATGGATATATCTAGGGAGGCTAATAAAAAATAAAAAAATGTATTACTGTGAGATCTGCTCTTGGACTGAGAGACAGGAGCATGACCGTTTTACAGCATTCCGTTGGGAGAGGAAGCTGGTGGGATCTCGCAACTAGTTCCCTTCACTCCCCTCCAAAATGTGACGGTTCAAAACAAACCATTTTGTCTCTTTCTCTAATTTACACACACACACACACACACACACACACACACACACACCACTGTTTTAAAAAACTTGCTGCTTGCACATGTTTGCATAATGGTGACCACCAGTCTGGAGAAGCATCATCAAATAGTCAAACTCATTTAATAGTATTCAGTATTGCATTTTTTAAAAAAGAAATAAACATGCTTTTTGAGGGTTTTTTCCATGTCTCATAGTGGCTGCAGTGCAATTTTGGACATGTACTATACTGCATCAGCATTCCTGATGAAGCTTTGCACACTCTCGGGATCTTCTCAACCAGCGTCATGAGGGAGCTTCACCCAGGAGCTTCACTTTTCTTAAAACTTTCCCAAATAGACAGAGCGACATGTTCTGATTCTTCTAACATGAAACTACTCGTTTGGGGGGGGGGGGGGAATTTAATTTCAAGTAAAAACTACTTATTCAAAAAATACATTTTGATTCAGAAATAAATGTAAACATGGGCGTTAACTTCACTATTTACATTTGTCTTAGAAACACATTTCAACAATAAGCCTTAATCAAAATGTCTTTAAGACAATGAAAAATATAAATTCAATCTAGTGTCCAAACTTTTCACCGGTCGTGTATGAAAATGAGCTAAAATTAATATACAAAACATGCAATGAGGGATATTTTCATCTTAAATATATGAGGACGCAATATTTTTTCAGATATAAAAGTTTTCAAGTAGTGATTTATTATTTTTTTATTTCAAAATTACCGGCACCCTCATTGTCCTCCTACACACAAAGACTCAAACACTGAAACACACCGTCTCTCTCTTTTCTTTTCCTCCTCATCCAGGTTTCTCCAGCCTCTCCCTCCCAGACCAGATGCGTCTCCTGCAGAGCGCGTGGATGGAGATCCTGATCCTGCGCGTGGTCTTCCGCTCGCTGGACGCTCAGGACAGCCTGGTGTTCGCCGAGGACTACGTGATGGACGCGGAGCAGGCGAAGCAGGCCGGCCTGCTCGAGCTCCACGCGGCAATCCTGCAGTTGGTCAGGAAGTACAAAGCCATGGGCCTCGAGAGGGAGGAGTTTGTCACACTCAAGGCCATAGCGCTCGCCAACTCAGGTTGTGTTCACACACACATACAAATGTACACACACTGTATATACATCATGCTTTTAGCCTTTGAAGTGACAGGGATCGTACAGATCATGTTTTCAATGTTTGAAATGTGCTTCATTTTGAATAAACAACTGGAAAATGCTTGATTGTTTTTTTTACTATAAGTGGGCTCAATGACATACGGTAGAAAACAAAAGCATTCCATAGTTTCATAATTTTTTGTAGTTATGTTGTCCTTGTGTGTATTGTGTGCCCACTGAACCTGCCATGCCAAATAACTTCTTAGATGTTAGGAGTTAGCACTGGGCGTAAAGCAGATTGACGGGTGGCAGGTGCCTTCTACAAGTATTAAATAATCACCTGCTCGATACGATTACACTATTATGCCTGGCTGCCAATTTAACGTACATTGGGTAGAAAATGACGAGCTGTGATTATTGCGAGCACATTGCAAGTTCTGCAAAAATAAAAGGAATTGACATCATGACATTTATCATTTCTGCCGAATAGCCTCCGAAGCCATTATAACAGATTTGAGCATTGCAATAAAATTATGTAATTCACAAAGTGGCAGCTCAGAATCAGGACCCAACATTAACTCCTTTCAGTTAGAAATGTAGCTACTGCCTTTTCTTCAAGCCAAAGACATGTGATGTACATTGAGCTTAAATGTCGATCTGCATTATACTGGGAAAAATCCTTAAACGTTCTGGACAAATGCTTGAATTTCGCTTTAGAAAAACTATGTAAATGCAATACAACTAAATGTAAAACCGCATAGAAATGTGTGAAATTTTCATATCTCCATAAAGGCCTAAGCTTTTGTCACGGTTTCTAATATTATCACAATATCAGATTTTTTAAAGAAAATTATTACATGTTCACCTGTACTTCTCATTTAGCAGCATTTTAGCTGAAAACAAGCCTCTGCAAGCTTTGCATTTGGGATTCCCTTTAGTATTGTCGTGCGTCATCACTTCTAGTGTACTGTGTAATTCCCAGCTGCTAACTGGGTCTCCACTGTCACACTATAGATGTCAATCTGGGAATATGAAGGCTAACCATGTGAAGCCAAGCCACTGCATCTTTTAATGTCACAGGGCAGCTGAACACACTTGGAGGAGAACACTACCTGTCCTATTCTGTATACAGTAGCTGAAAGGCATCAGTGATTGGCTAGCATTGCTCTGATCGACAGGGAAGAAAGGAAGGCCATTCTTCACACCCAGACAGCAAGGCCAATTATGCTCTCTTGGACCCCTGGCCACGACTGAGTGTAGGACATTCGAACTTGTGGTCTCAACATTATCAGCACATGCCTAATACAGAGCAATGAAACCAGATAGGAAGGAGTTTTTCTAAGAGGCGTATTGTTCCGTTTTAAACCCATTTATCTATCTGTCTCGCTTACTTGCTTGCTTACGCTTTCCCTGTCCTCTTTCTGTCTCAGACTCCATGCATATCGAGGACATCGAGGCAGTCCAGAGGCTGCAGGACTGCGTGCACGAGGCGCTGCAGGACCACGAGCGGTGTTGCCACGGTGATGACCCCCGTAGGGCGGGCAAACTGATCATGACCCTGCCCCTCCTGCGGCAGACCTCGGCCAAGGCCGTGCAGCACTTCTGCAGCATTAAGCAGGACGGACGTGTGCCCATGCACAAACTCTTCCTGGAGCTGCTGGAGGCCAACGCCCAGCCTTCGCCCTGACTGGAACCGCAGTTTCGAGGTGACTCCGACCCCCAGAGCCCTTTGGAGAGAAACACAACACTGAGCCGAATAAGAACGATGTAATTTAATGATTGATGGCGGACAAAATGAAGATCCACAAAATCACCGTAAACATAAAAAGCGATGATTTATCAAAGAACCTACACTTAAAACTTGAAGACGTTTGCATTGTTCGTCCTTGTTGCTGTCACTGCTGTGCTTATGACTTTTCTTCTTTTTTTTGGTGCTTTGAGATGAAGATGCAAAGATATAAGGAGACGAAGGGGACGTTGGTCTTGCCAAATAAAAGGGAACTAGTCTCTGAAGAGAACTAGCAGAAAACTACCTGTTAAAAACAGTAAGACTCATTTTTATGGGAATGCAATAAGTCATGCCAGGGGAAGGGCAGGCGTTGCTGCTAATGATTATATTTAATGGTAGTTCATGGCCGTGTTGTAAAAATCGACATTGTATTCATTATTTCATTCCATGCTGCAAACTTTAAGCAAATTCCAGGTTGCCGTTGACCTGCAGTCTCGCTGCAGAGCAGTAATGAATTGTAGTTTTGTTGGTTTTGAAAAATTGTTGATTTAAGCCTCCTTGCATTAATCCAGTTCACGTTTTTTTCCAAACGACTTACACTTGAGGCCAGAATGAAATCCAAGCATAGAGCTAAGGCATTGAACAGTGGCTCTCTGGCAGTCCTGGGATCTGAACTCACAACCTTCCGGTCACTATCACAGAACCTTTAACCGCTGAGACAGGTCATTAAAGAGCTGTAGTAATCTGATCACCTGCTATGTGCTGGAACAGAACATGAACATGTACACAGCTGATCAGGGCCCTTAAGCCTAGACAGAAATATGGTTGGGTGCATGACCTAAGAGAAGGGAAGACAAAAGACATGCAGCTGGAATGTATGTTCATGTACTCAGAATGTTTTCAGGGTTACGTTAACAAAAACAGGAAGCACTACTGAAGCAGAAAGTGAACACTTTTAAATGTTTTTAAATGTATGTATGCAGAAGGACATAGTCAGTGATGTTATCATGGACACACCAAAAATTTTGGATCCGCCTTAGCTCTTTTGGTAATGAGATACTAGACACTGTACTAGACACACATCACTTATACCACTGCTAAAAAACAAACGAACAAATTCATCTGTTTAGGAAAAAATCTTACCTTCTTTTGGGACACACTTCATAACTGTTCCAACAATAAGGCCAAATTCTCTATCTTGTTTTGAATGAAAGCAATTGCTGAGGAAGCAAAGATACTAAATGTATCATCTAATCACACCAGGAGCGCCCATAATCGCCTGACCCCTTCACATGCCTGACCGCTGTAAACGTAACACCCCTTCTTGTTTAGCTCACTTCAAAAGCGTTTGGACTGGAAACGCCTTCCTGTTCTTCATGCTGTTATTTTTTTTATTGTCGTTTGTGGTGTAGAGTGGCGAGTGCTGCTGCTCACAATCATGCTGCTAATAATACATATCATGATGTTATTTCATTTTATTATTTCATTTCATTAAACCAATCTCATGTGGCCATGGCCCTGCGGTACCAACAAGACTCCCAAAGAATTTCAAAGGCCTAATTGGAGTAGACAGTAATGGGACTTTGGGCCTACTTGCAATAATCCGTATTATAAATTATGATTAGGGTTTTTAAAAATGTTTTTAGACACACTTGCTAAACCTGGTGTAGGCTAGCGCCAGGCTTATTGTGTGTATGGAAAACCGGACCACAATGCACCACAAAGTGTGCTTCTGGCGAATATTCTGAAGAGCAGGAACCAGATGATGTCATCAAAACCGTACCAGCCAAACACACAGTCATAGAGAGGGTGGAAAACACACACCAAATCATTTATTCCAAAACAACCCCCGTTTTCATCACCCTTTATTGTCTTTATCCATGCCCAATCTTTTCACCTCAGCCCACCCGAGGAAATGTATTTGTCAAATTTAGGGCTTTTTCTTTTTATTTGCTGATGTTCCTTTTTGTTATTTTTTATTTTTCATTTTTTTTGATGCAAATTTGATGTTCGCATTAAAAACCAGGTGGATAAAAACCTCCAGTATTACCTCAGTAGCAATACTGTAGATATGATATGGACAACTTACATGCATCACATGTCTAAGATTAGGTCAGTCTGGTCCGTGTGATTTGTATTCATTCATTAACATGACAAAAAAGAAATGATCCTAGATCTGCACTTGTCCTAGATCTTTAGTGGACCATAATCTGTGCCATCATTTTCCAGAAAGGCATGAGTGAAATATCTGGTCTGAATGGTAAATGTGGAAGAACACACTGAGCTAAAAATAAATAAATAAAATGTTGTGTATTAATTTGCATTATTCCCTAAATGTAGTAATGGATTGGTTATTTCCAGGCACCTCATATATCCTTTAAAATCAAGCTTTAAAATGTTTTCCCACTTTTCAATCAAGTATATATGCTGAAATTAATTAATGAATTATGCTGTGGCGAGTGAAATTAATTACTGTTTATTAAGGAAATTATAATAATATAACGAAATATAATGTTTCGTGTAAGAAAAAAGCCCACTGCATCACAGCTTTGCCTAAATCTACTGTATATTTCCATAATCTACTTGACTACTGCGACGCTGCAGCTTTCATGACCCATTAAAAAACCTGGTCTAGGAAACGTCAGGAAACAAAAATCCACAAGGAATTTCTACCTTACTTTAAAATGTTTCTCTTGCTTGTGCAGTCCATGTCTGATATAATTTGTTGAAACCTGTTTTATTTTTTATTTTTAGCAATGACATTGTTAATATATGAAGATATATGAAGAAATATGGAACTGTAAGCAATATGTCCTGGCAAGTATCTGTATTTGTCACATAAATGCAATAATTGATGTGTTGGTTTTTTCTTGTTTTTTTAAATAAATGATAATCATCCAAAACTGTCCAAGAACAACATGCTCTGACAGACTCATGTATACATACAAGCATCAGGCAAGACTTTCGGAAATGGCAAAACACTTGTAGCTACAATACAATCTAGGGTCTTTCTTTTAAAAAGAAAAAAACAACAACAGGTATGATAACCAGTGAAAGATGTTTGGAGGTAATAAAGCAGTAAATTTGTGAATTTATAATATTGGGAGGTTGTCTTAGCTAACTGGTTTATAAAGGGTTTTCCAGTGTAGCTAGATTTTTGGTGTCCAACATGGTAGGACTGGCAGGTCCCCGGCCATTTGAAAAGTCACCATCTCCCCTTTGATGTTATTTACAACTCGATCATTGCACATACACAATACCGAGATTATAGAGCTGAACAACATGTGAAGTCCGATCCTCTATAAATGCGCCATGAGAAACCTCAGTCGATACCTATTGGTCTGTGTAGAAGCAGAACGAGTGGTGTGTTTAATAAAGTCCCTCGATATCTATAAACGATATAGAGCACTTCCTGTTGGCTAGTAAAACTTGAGGAGAGAGTAGGAGAAGGAGTGGTGTTTACCATATGACCTACTCCAATATCAATTAACAACACTGCTTTAATGAGGGGTTTTTGATAGCTGTCGGGATCTGAGGCCTGCTGGTGTCCCCAGTAGAGGTCAGGGAGAAGGACAGCAGCCCTTACGAGATAATGCAGTCGATTTCAACTGAACAATGTTTCATCACTTTTTCCAGAAGCCAGGCCCTTTTCCCTGCACTGATAATTATCTAATGTGATGAATTTGATGTGTTATTACATGGGAAAGCAGTAGTCAATGATACTCTGTGACTGTAAAGTGGGTAGAGAAAACATAAACCTTACTCAAGTAAAAGTAATGTTATTAAAAAAAAAGAAAAAAAAAAGTAGTAATCCAAATAACTACTTGACTAAGAGTAAGACTCTCGTGAAATAACTATTCAATTAGCGCATTACTCGTTACATAGGATCAGGTTTACATTTCAGAACAAGCAGTGATGATGATGATGATGGTGATGAGATCAAAACCATTCAATGTAAATAAATTGAGACAAAATTATTTCACAAGAGGCAATATCATAATTTTATCATCAACTGTAATGTTGCTGATTTTATTTGCTCTGAGTAATCAGTCATCTTCAACTTTTCGTCATGCAAGAATATTTGAATGTGTGTGTGTGTGTGTGTGGTGTGTGTTCGAGTATGATATTGTGTGTGTAAGTATGATAGTGTGTGTGTGCGAGAGAATGATGGTGTGTGAGAATATAAGTGTGTGTGTGTATGATGTTGTGTGTGTAAGTATGATAGTGTGTGTGTGTGTGTGTGTGTGTGTGTGTGTGCGAGAGTATAACTGTGTGTGTGTGTGGGTGGGTGTGTGTGTGTGTGTGTGTGCGAAAGTATAACAGTGTGTGTGTGTGTGTGTGAGAGAGAGAGAATGATGGTGTGTGAGAGTATAACTGTGTGTGTGTGTGTGTGTGTGCGCGCGAGAGTATAACAGTGTGTGTGTGTGTGTGTGAGAGAGTATGATATTGTGTGTGTAAGTATGATAGTGTGTGTGAGAGAGATAATAGTGTGTGTGTGAGATGTTAAGTTAAAATTACAGCCTAAAGAGTCCTTCATGTTACTAGCCACCTCTGCTATATAATGTAGTACAGGGATGGGAAGAGATGCAGAACTACACAGGTTACTGTTTGCTGTCCTCGTACACACACTGTTTCAGCAAGGGCATGATATATCAATGACTCTCCTGGAAGGTGTTTTCCCTGCTTTAATGCTCCTGATCATCATCTCATCGGCTAATTCAGAAGAAACATGCAGCTGTGCTCCACAACATGCAAGTGAATCTGCAGAACACTGATGCACAAAAATGTAGCCTCGGTTCCTTCCAGAATGCAACGAGACTTAAACGCCTTGTGAAAATACCTATACCTGAAAATATCTATCTGCTCAACACAACCCTTTCTGCTGAGGTAGTGCTGTATGGGTGTGTTGGGTGTGTGAGTTAATCACATAGTGCATTATCTCTGAGCCCAAAAGCTAATCAGTCTTTTATTTACAAATGTAAGCTCATTATTCCGCTTGAAAACCATGTCATGTAGGAATACAATTTCGGGATTACGAGCCTGTGATTGTTTTCATTGTCAATAATGACAATAAACCAGGAACTGTGTGATAAAAATAACGATGAACATTTTCCAACAACAATCAGCTATCAACACCAAATGCAAGTGGCTACTAAAGAAAGGGATGGGACTATGATTATTTCACTGGATCACTTGGTGTGAGAGATGGTGTGCTAAAGGACAGTGAACAGAGCCAGCGCACTGTGAGCCCTGGAACAGCACAATCATTTAATCTCGCCGATCTCTCATGGAGATGCGTGACTGCAACTTAACACTTCTAAGTGCTCGGCCATAATCAATAACCCTAATTTGCTACTCTGTCAACCAGGGACCAGATGGGCACCGGACACGGGCCGTGTTTTAAAATCACCATTTCACAGTCTGTTGGTGTGGGGATGCAGATTGAAGGATTCAGCAGTAAATGAAGCCCCCTTCACTGATTGGACATGCTGCAGGAGTAATTAATTGAGCTTGTTTAAGATTCGCTTACATGGTGAAAAGTGCGTTCGCAGGCTGGACACAGAATAATGAAAACCAACAGTGGCATCACTGGAGTGTGTAATGTGGCCTGCTCTGAGACTTTCTGTGCGTTTCTCACCTGCCAGATCAATGGAGTCTAGTCACATATTGCTCTATGGCCAAGATGTCCCCAGCGTTTCCAGATGGCAGACGATTCCAGGCCAAATATAGTTGAGTTTAGGCACGTAAGGGTCAAGTTATGCCGGAAATGTTCACAAGTCACTTTATGAAGGTCAGACTCAAGTCACAAGTCTTTAAATTAAAACTCAAGTCATTAGCTGTAGGAATTTTATATAGTACAACACTGCTATATTATAGCAGACAGCAGCTGTGTCTTCTAGGGATACGTCTATGCGATACGGAGTAGCAATATTGGCCTGAAACGCATGGTTGGTATCGGATTGTTCTTGACATTTTCAAATCCGACCCACTGACGCATTTTTATGCAGTAAATGCGCAAGATGTGACCGATACGACACAGATCATGCACGTGAACATAGGACATCAATTGTCTTGAAGCACGCTGCAATCACACCTGTGACGTTTTGCACTACTTAAAAACAGAAGCTTACTGAGTCGGCTTGGCACTTGGCTCATGTCAGCATTGGATCTGTATCAGATATCGGCAAACAGTCAAAGCTTTGATATCACTATCGTATTGAAAATAGAAAAATTGGGATCGGTGCATCCCTGGTCTCCTCCCTCCTACATTGAACTATGTTGGTGCAGTGTTACTCTGAGACTGGGACTGGGAAACACTGTAGAACAAGGATGTTGAGGGATGCAGAACTACACAGGTCTATGCCTTGAACTCATCAAGGTAATAAATGAGAGCCTCTCGTGATGGGCCACAGCACTGCATAGTTTAGCATTTTCCCAGCTCTAAACTTCTGATAATCACCTAATCAGCCGATTATCAGAATCAGCAGCAGAGGATCAGGCTGACGGCGAGCTCTGGGTCGGCAGTTGTCCTCTTGTCTCGGGTTAAATGAGTTAGCGCACAACGCACGTCCCATCACGGCGTGATAGACAGCACGGAGGAGCCAAATAAGCAGATTTCAGGTCTGAAGTGCAATCACTTCTAGAATACAGAAAGAGTGTCCGGACACAAAATATGAATACTGATTAAGCCATTAAAGCATTATCATTTCTGTGTCATAGTCAATTAAATCAGCTGGCACTTGCTGTTCTGAGGTTGATGTCAGCTGGTAAGCATCTCGCTGTATTTACAGAGCATTGTGAAAGCTCAGCATCTCGGTGTTATCACACAGTCAGCTGGGACAAAAAACACCAACAAAAAAAACCCCCACTGACCTCTGTGAAATGTTTTATTTTGTAACAGCATGTTGCTAGAGATGTGTCAGAGGTCATGAATAACTGCAGGTGAATTTGTGATGATTTCCAGATGGAAAAGAACCACAGGTTGGAGCATGGGAGTTTTTATTCAGACTCTCTTTAAGGCACCAGTCTGTTTATTGACACTAAATTTGTGAACGCTGAGGGACACACAAAGCAGCGGTGGGCTTGCTGATGAGGAAACCCAAAAGCTTTTCATTATTACTATTGGAAATGGGCGTTTTAAGGTTTTCAGCTAATACAAATTATCAAGGTAATTACCAAACAAAATCACTGGGTAATGAAAACAGCATGTCAAGTTTCCACAATTTAAAGTATTCATACTCTATGTAATCAGAAAAGAACTCATATCAAGCTTGTTCTTAGTCTGATAATGTTAAGATATACAGGCGGGCAACAAATTAAAGGAAAACCCTGAATAAATTAGTGCATCCACAGGTCACGAGGGGTCACTGAACGGTTTGATGAGGATGTAAATGATGTAAATCATATGCTCTGGCCTTTGCAGTCACCAGATCTCAACCCAATTGAACACCTGTGGGAGATTTTGGAGCGACGTGTTAGACAGCTTTTCACCATCATCAAAACACCAACTGAGAGAACATCTTTAGGAAGAACGGTGCTCCATCAGTTCCTCCAGTACAGTTCCAGAGACTTGTAGAATCTACGCCAAGGAGCATTGAAGCTGTTCTGGTGGCTCGTGGTAGCCCAAACACCTCACTAACACACTTTATGTTGGGCTTTCCTTTAATTTGTCGATCATCTGTATATATACTGTATATAAAAACCACAGTGTGCGCCAGCCAGTAGGCTATTTGGTGCTAGTGAATTATTGTAAATGTATTAAATAAAGGGAGCATCATGACGGCAAATTCTCTCCATCTGCCTTATTTATCAATGATCACAATACCTATAGTATACAGTATAAAAAAGAAGACTATACTCAGTTTGGGTTTGAGTTTGGGTGTGTCCACCACATGAGCCTTTCAATAATTTGCAAGTTTGCAAACTAGATGAGGCCAAAATGCAAATGTATTTGTAAAGAGCATGGCAGATGGGCTGAGCTCAGAAACTGATTCCTTTTCTATGGGCTTTTAAGACAAAGACAAAGTCAGAGCACAGAGCTTTAACACACTCCATCGACAGTGACCTTCAGAAACAAACCAAATCTATAAGGCTGAGGTATGCAAAACAAAACCGATGACTCGTCCTTTTGGTAATAACAAGCAGGCTTTGCATATTGCTAGGCCCGCACACGCTGTTCAGCAAATAATGATTTGCATAACAGAAAAGGACGATGAGAGTGGTTATTGAGAGTGTGCATAGTTCCACTGAAGATTGATGTTTGTATGTTTGTATTGTATGATGTATGTTTTAGATATTTTTACAATGGGTAGGCTAGGCAGCATTCAGATACTATGCTACTCACAGCTGGAACCAGCTACCAGAAGATTTCAGAGGTACCCAAACTTTACCCATTTCTATCTCCAGACTAAAACATTTCTGTTCTCCTTTGCCTGATTAAATCCCTAAAAAGGTTAAACCTAGAAACTTAAAAGGTTATTTGGTTTGGCCCTTTAGAGGAATCTTTAAAGGTTCTATGTAGAACCCTATAACAGAGTGTTTCCCTTAAAAAGGGGGTTCCATAATGAACACCTTCAGGAAGAACTCTTAACTACACTCTTAGAAAAAGGGTCTTCAAGAGGTTCTTCAAAGAGTTCATTGGATAGTTAAGGGTTCTTAGCTTCCTCAAAACCCTTTCTGATAGGGAAATACTCTGTTGTAGGGTTCTACATAGAACCTTTAAAGGTTCCCCCAGAGGGACAACTGAAGAACCCTTAATGGTTCTAGATTTGACATTTTTTTTCTAAGAGTGTATTCAAAAGAAACCATTTTTCTAAGAGTGTATAATATGTGCTGCACCCAATTCTGTTTTTCATGTACCACTTTTTGTAATCATTGATGTATTTTTTTTATTTTATGTATTCTATTTTGATCTATATATTTATTTCTCTTTCATGTCATGTGTCCTTTTGATGTCTATGTAAGGCACACCAAATTACCTTTGTGTGTGAGTTGTGCTCTACAAATAAACCTGCCCGGCCTAGTTGAAATGATACACAACACAAAGGATAAAGTTCGGTTCTTGCATTGTCATTTGTACCCTCTTGAGCCTCTCACTCACACGCACACACACACGCACACACACACACACACACACAGGCAGCTGCTCCTGGAATTACCCTGACCCGTAGTGGGTCAAAGAAGCTGCTGGATATTACTGGGGAGTCCCATGACACACACACACACACACACACACACACACACATAAAAAGACCACTGGAATGTGTCAAGACTCCGTTACTTTTGGTATAAAGGGGTCCTCTTAGGAAAGAGAGTGAATTTGGAAAGAGCACAAACTCAGACTAGCGTGTGTGTGTGTGTGTGTGTGTGTGTGTGTGTATATATGTGTGTGTGTGTATGTGTGTGTGTGTGTGTGTGTGTGTGTGTGTATATGTGTGTGTGTGTGTGTGTGTGTGTGTGTGTGTGTGTGTGTGT
>JAOUQW010015727.1:5000-12108 GCA_028565825.1 Olivaichthys viedmensis
ATCCAGTTTGTTACACATATTTATCCACATACTGATGATCGGACCGTGATCCTGCGCTGTTTAAGGGGCAGCTTGTCTACAAAAAAAAGTCAGTCATCGCATGCATTTAGTGCTGGTGGCTATTTTCTGCTGTGCAATTTCGAAGCCAGTGACGGGATAAGGACAAAGAGAAGGGCATCCGAGCAAATAACTCAAAATAGAGAAACATTAAAACGATAGAACAAGGGTGATATGTGACTTGGCACTTTGAAAGCGGATACTAACAAAACATTTTGAACATTTAGGCATGGATATTAAAGATCATTTCTGAGCATGACTAGGAATTGTTAAGGTTATTTTCTGTGTGTGTTTGCAAGGTGATCCGTGGACAGGACATGATTCTGGGTTGTGCAAGAATCCGAAAAAAAAATTCCTGAACATTGGGGGGGGATTCTGTGAGCATACAGCATAGATTCTGTGAGATACAAGTTGCTCCTGGCTGCTGATAGCTGTAACACAGTCCCAAAAGCTCATGTATCCAACGTCCGTTCCACAGTAGAGATGGTGCAGGTATCCATCCTAAACTGTGTAAAATCTATGTAGTTCCTCCATCTCCCCTTCCCTCTCTTCAGGATGCCTCCAGTCCCAGTCACACATGAGGGGCAGCTGTGGGAGGGGCCAGGGCCAAGTGAGGGGAGGTGTGGGAGGAGCTTGAAGTGAGTTGAAGTGCAGCTCGGAGGATGTCACGGTGCTAAAGATGTCTGGATATTGAGATGCAGCACAGCCTAAGCACATAAGAGCAACATCTCACATGGGACCTGTACAGAACAAGACGCAAGATGCAGAATTAAAATCTTTAATTGAACGACACTATATCCTCAGGAGCATTGCCTTGAGCAGCTACCGAGATGCACACACAGTTCACACACGTCATGGGGTAGCTGTGTAGTCATGCATAGACAGTTTACACGTCATGTGGTGTGTATGAAGATAATATGTATGAAGATAATACACACCTCTGAGGAGGAGCTATACAGAGCAGAGGGTCAGTTGTCAAGATGACGGCTGCTCCGGGGGCGACCCCCTTCTCCAACACAGCCTTTGCCTGGCCACGCCCCTAGACCTCTGAGCCGCTCAGAAGAGTTCAGGTCACCTGCTGACTGCTTCCTCCATGTGGTTATTGATGGGTCACTCTCATCGACAGCCTGGGCATAAAGCCAACAGCAGATATGTTAGATTCAGACAAATTTTTCCTATTCACCCGATATCACAACGGGTGTGCAAGTAAAATTTAAGTGAGAAATATGAGTAGGAATTGCCAGGTTAAACGGTTTTGTCGTCTGTACTTAAGCCGAATACAAGTCAGGGAAACGACCCATTTCTTATTTATAAGCATCACCATGCCCCTAAATCCCTGTGATAATCCATGTGAGGACTGCCAAATAAAAAGTTTAATACAAAGTCAAGAAAGGAAAAACATTTATTTATTACAAACGTGGAGCAAACGATTTACACGGGACTTGTAGGTGCAACACTACCTTTAACCGCTTAAACTCCCAGGAGCCATCGGTGGGTCCAGACTTACATTCCTCTTTCTCGTAACTACAAGATTAAGATTAATGTGCTTTAAGATTAATAAAAGGCTGGGTTAAAATAAGTTAACAGTCTAGACCAATATCCACAGCCAACCCAATGATTTACACAAGAAACCAGTGTGTGCCAGTCTCTCCAGTGGCTCTCGGTCTGGTGCAGACGTACTGTAATCACACATAATAGGCCCCGAGGCCAATGGAATGGGAAAACAGGAGGGGGCGAAGGGGCACAGGAAACCCGTTACGATGCAGTGGCTGCCAAATGGCCAGGCGCAACCGGGCAACTTCCTGTCCGACACAGGAAGGACTGAGAGCAGGAAATGACTGTGAAGTTGGCTCTGAAAAAGGGCTGTGCTGTTCGGGTGAGATCCATTTGGCTTCCCTCCTAACTGGGTGTTAACATTGTTACAGACTGTCTGAGATATAACCTTCTGAAACAGCTTTACATCTCATCACCGCACAAAAGCTTGTCCACGCCATCATGGCTGTACAACACGGCTACAGCTAAACTTGAAAACGCTTAAATACCTGCATCTCCCCTTATGCATTTTCTCATCACAGCAAACTTTTTTTTTATACATATGATAAGATCTGCTTTTGTCTTCAAGAGTTGCTGTGAGTTTTTCTAATGATGAATGTTCTTTCAAATATTACTTTCTTACTTATTTTCTGGTATGCAAGTAATATTTCCCTTGTAACTGGTCGAAGGTCATGAACAAGCTGGCTTTGAATAAGTGTTCCAGACTGGTCACCCCTTTCTGTTTCCAAGCCGAAAATATGAAGGTTTTTTTTTGTTGTTGCCTTGGAACACAGAGTTGTGCCATATTGTAGTCAGAGCAGGTGAGAAAGGTGAGTAATTACTATGCCATTTTTATTAGCTTTCTACCACACGGTCAAAGTCGTATCAATAGTGTTATTCTTAAAGCAGGAAGGGGTTCTTAATCTTTAATGGGGAAATCTTGAGTTGTCATTTGTTCGATGTCTAATCACGCTGGAGTTGTATTATTTGTCCATAATCAAATATATTGTAGTTGGTTAGAGAGAAATTTGGAGTGTTGAGTCCCCCAAGGGATTTGGGTTTCTGAAGAGTGGCCATTTTGATTCTAGTCCCCCCTTTTCAGTAAAATGTGCTAACAGCGGAGTAAGGGAGAAGAACCAGTCTGGAGGTGGGTTGACCGGGGTCATCAGGAAAAGATAATTTTTGGGAGGATCATCATCTTGATTGTGGATATTCGTCCTATTAGGGAAAATGCTAAATTTACCCAGTCGTAAAAATTTGCATAAAATTGAGAAAATCTTAATTCAAATGTTGCTTTAATCACCCATCGCAATTTTGCTCGCTACTGAATAGCAGCCCTGGGTCACAAACTTACACAGGAAATAAATGGTTACCTGTCTCTTTTTTATTGCTTAAAATGTGTGAATGCAGGGTACTTTTATTAACAGTAATAATGCAACATGCTGTGTATATGTGTGTGTATATATATACACACACACACACTGTGGTATCAATCTCTCTTACATAAACCCTTCTGTTACTGCTATAAATCTCAAACTTGGATTCATCAGTGAATCTTGGATCTAGTGATCCACTGTGAAATGCTGCTATGTCTTAGCCCATACCAAGTGTTTGACCTTGTGTTCCTTCCTGAGAAGTGCTTTAGAGACGCTACTCGTCCTTTGAGACCCCTACTAGCTAGTCTTCTTTTGACACTATTTTGCTGATTGGAGTCTCTCGTTCTTTATTCAGCACATTCTGTATCTGTGATGAAGTTGCTGTTCTCTCTCTCAGTGAACAAAGCTTTATGTATTGCTCTTCTGATGGTGTGCTCAGTTGATCCAGTTTCATCAAAGCGTTTTAGAGTGCCATACAATGAAAAAAATGTGGCTTCAGACTTTTGGACCCCACTGTATACATATGTATGCTCTAGAAAAAAAATCACTTACATGTACTGAAGAGACAGGACGCAGTGTGTCATCAATTATTGGCATCCTTCATTAATATTAGCAGAAATTAATATATAAATTGAACAACACTTGCAAATATTTTGAATATATGGTGATGCTATATGCAAACCTAAAAATATAAAGGAGCTCAAAATGGTATGCATGGAGGAGTAGCCAGGATTTCTCTACAAGTGTCTCCAACCTTGTTAGGACACAGGGGGGGAGCCAGGAAGAGGCTCAGTGCTGTTATTTTCTCTAGGGTAGGCTTCACCAACTAATAATTGTAAGGGTAGTGATAATTTTGAAACAAACTAACAAAAAAACCCCCTGAAAACCAAGAAACCAAGACAAAGAACTGCACTACTTAAGAAAACATTTTGTGTTTGAAAAACTAATGCTCATTGCATGTCATTCTTGCTCATTTTCATGAATGGAGCCAATAATTTTGGAGTGGACTGTACATATGTATCGGTTTATAATAATCTATTATAATAAGTCATTAATAGATCTAACTTGTGTTGGGGTGCAGGAGATGTTAAATGAAATGTTCTGCTTTAACAACCAGCCATCACCTAGTACCACAGTCTAAAAGAACCCTCATGATTCATACTTGACAAACTAATTTATCCTTAAAATGCCCAATAATAACATATGCTCAAATTATTTGAACATTCTGAAAACATGTCTTTTACGTCATTAATTAATTTTACTTGGCCAGTACTATATAGGTATTTTTGTTCAAATAATAATGCTCTCAAATAAGCAAACCAATGCCAAAATCAGTGCCGTTTAAATTTTTGAACAGCCACAACCATTCCTACCACAATTCACCACGACCGCTACTTTTAACATTCATGTCTCTAGAGTACCTCCTTTGTCATTCTGGTTTTTAAAACGGACGCCTGGGATGGCATTGGCATTCTGCAAGTGTATTCTTTGTTCCAAAAGGGACGGAAATGACTTTTCCAGAGAGACCAATCTCTTACATGCAAGGAAACATTATTGTGAGTAAATCAGATTCTTAAGTGGTGACACCAATTCAGGCTCAGCAGGAAGAAACCAATGTACTCGAATACTGCCCCAGTCGCAGGTCAGTGGTGACTAACTAACACAGCAGCTATACATTGCTTTTAGTCCCATTTTAGATTTTAGAAAGATTCCGCTGTGGTTCATATAAAAGCCTAAATAAGTAACTAATCGTTACAAGTCCCCAACTTGGTTACCTTTGCTAACTAAAACAAATAATCCAAGAGAACAATACATTTCCACAAAAATCATTTACTATGTACTAATTGATTAATAATAATAATTAAATCACCTCTTGGGATGGGAATTATATTCTTGGATTAATGTTTTTTTTTTAAAACACACCACACACACATCGATCCAAGAATATGACTTCACCATCCCGGCACCAAACACTGGCCTCGTTACACATCTGAAAAGGAGATAAGGGAGAGCGCCAAGGCCCCCTTTTATGGACTTCTTAAGGCCCCCTCATGAGAACTGTATATATTTGTGTGTCAACCTCACTGGTAAGGTATTTACATGGAAGGTGAGTTCAAAATGTCCAAAAAGAGACAGAGATACAGAGAGTGAGTGAGAGAGAAGGGGATTGGGTTGGTTTTCAAACCTTTAAGACCTTTGTGTAGAACATACAAGAGCTTTACAGCATGGCTGGTGAACTCAAGTGTTTCGAGTAACATGCAACCATGGCTTTTCTTTATTCTTTTGATGGGCTTCTGAAATAGTGGCTGAAGTATTTGTCCATCAAGGTGAACCTTTTTGCAACCTTCTGGTCGTTGGTGTGGAACCTTTATCCATCTTCTCAAGCAGTCTCAGTTATATAGACATGAGAAATGCCTGCCTGTCAGGCATCTGGAAGAATTACATTTAGGCATAAGATGGGGAGAAAGTAGCAGAACATTTTGGACGAGCCCCATGGAACAGCAGATAGACAGTGAGAAACTGAATACTTGTGAAATCGAACCGCTTCTTCACACGACCTTCAGTTGCTTTAAGAAAACCCAATAAATCCTGACTTTTTCTGATTGTAGCAGACATGCAAGGTAAAAGAAAGGCAAGACGTTTGCACTCCTGGGGAAAAAGATTCCATCTAGCTTGTGCTACAAGTTTCCCTTCAGGAAAGGTGTTAAGTAGAACCCCTTCAAAAAGCTGGAACCGTTAACCATCCATACAACCCTTGAGAAACCTTTTTTTCCCCCCAAAGAGTGTGCTTGAGTATGTGCCTGAAATTATACTTGACAGATTTCTAAAGTAAATACATTACATAATCATTACATCAGGTGAAAAGATGAAAAACATGCCGAACAGGAAGATAGATTAAAACTGCGTGAGTGTGTTGATGGTAGTACTGGCTCAAAGGGATGTTTAGATCTTGGTAATTTAATAAATATCCCTTAAAGAAACTGATTACCAATCTCCCCCCAAAGAAGCTCAAACATAACTTTAGTTCCTAGTACAGCTTAACAATTGACTCAGTTGAAGGCTAGTCATACAACAAAAATGTATTTAGCCACAAGGCTCTAAAAATTTGACCAACCCAAGTTATAAAAATACAACCCACGTTCTTCAAGCTTCATGAACAGTAGAAATGTCTGGCTACATGTAGTTTAAACTACTGAACTGAACTGCTGGTCTACAATTACCCAGCATCAGAAAAAGCATATCATCTTGTCAGGCTGTATTTTCTGTATAAGGGTCAACAGGAGCAGAAAGCCAGATCCTTAGTTCCGTTTGGGGTTTTTTCTAACCTTTCCATTCCCACTGAAATCTTTTTGCCCTCTGTGTTCTTTTTCTGCCATTTTCCTTGTGCTCGTCATGGCACCAGAACATTAAAAATGTGGCAGCCCAAAGAACTACTTCTTCTGCTTTGGTGTCAGAACATCCAGCCACAGTAAGCATATCGTCGCTGTCCAAAGAAAAACATGTATCTCCACTTTTTGCGTTTTTTTTAAACTTTTTATCATATATGGGAATGTGGGCAAAAACCTCCATCTACCCCACAGCAGTTAACATCTAAATGACAAATGAAAAGCTGACAAATCACACTGTGAATTTCAGATTTATTGTGTATGATTAATGATAAGAAAAAGTGTTTTTTCGTGTTCCTGAAAAATTGGGATTTTGGAGATGCATGTTTTTCATTGGACAGCGACGATATATTCTGAGATGTACATGTAAAACAAAATTCTGCTGACACAAAAAGTGATCCCTATTTTCAGAGTATGCAAGTCATACAGGTTTGACAAAACAAGATCACATAAATGCCTAAATCACACTGTATTATTCTTTCTTCCAAGTTATTAAAGAGAATTTAAATGCTACGGTTACAAAAAAGTACTGTGCATCCATTTTATGTTTTTCTGCTGAATTGATGCTTTCTGAAGGGACGGTCACATTTTAGGAACTTTAAAGCAATGTATTATTCAGTGTTTTATGTCATAGGTCCAATGGGTAACCTATATTTCTATATTTACCTTCCTACAATTGCGCAAATTCTATGAAACTATACAGCAGTTTATATTATTAAAAAATATTATATTATTATAAAATATATAGTATAAAAG
>JAOUQW010015785.1:2500-12105 GCA_028565825.1 Olivaichthys viedmensis
GAGATCTCAGATTTCACTGATTCAATTCTTCACATTTGAGAATGTGTTAGAAAATAGTCTTTTGGAGAATAGAGAATTTTTCCCATGAATTTACACACACAAAATGATTCAATTTTCCTTAAATTTACAGATAATGTCCGTTAAATAACAGTATTACGCCATTAATGAGTAAACCCATATGCAAAAATATACAATATTCCACATGTTGGAATCACTGCAGTGTAATTACAGTTACACACCCTGCAGTCCTCATTACACACGTCATTATCATTACTCGTTATTTCTCAGTAACTACAGTAAAGGTGAGTCAGTCAGTCCACTGCAGCTAATTAACATGTAACAGCAACATTGTGTACTTGCATAATTATTACATTGTAATAAAATATATAATAATGAAGTATGTCATACACAGAATATAAAGTGGGACCCTCTTCATTTCTGGTAGTCTCTCTCTCTCTCTCTCTCTCTCTCTCTCTCTCTCTCTCTGTGTGTGTGTGTGTGACAGAGATAAATGATCAGTTCTTACTCAAATAAATAGACCACATTTCCCATGATGCACTCTGGGCACACAGGAAGTGTGCTGACATTTCCGTTACGTTTGCAGTTTTGTGCTTCATTTTGGCCGTAGAAGGCGCGCACGCACACACACACACACACACACACACAAACACGCAAACGGCCATACCCTCATCAGGCCTTCTGATGTGGTGAGGGGAGCAAACAGGGTGGATTCTTCTCTTCTTTTCTTTCTTATTCTTTTCATATATGAATGGACTCTTTTGAACTGTGTGTGTGTGTGACATCCCACGCAGTTATACACATACGCACTCAAAGATGGGGTATCTTAGAAGCGCTGTTTGTCTTGGTTAGGGATTCAGCTGACAGCAGTGGGTGTGTGTGTGTGTGTGTGTGTGTGTGTGTGTGTGTGTGTGTGTGTGTGTGTGTGAGACAGCAGAGTGTGTGTGTGTGTGCGACAGCAGAGAGTGTGTGTGTGTGTGCGACAGCAGAGTGTGCGTGTGTGAGACAGCAGAGTGTGTGTGTGTGTGTGAGAGAGACAGCAGAGTCAGTGGTGATTTATGTTGGACTGGAGTGTGTTTTGGGACTCTCGCGCACACACTTGGTTCTGTACCTGTATAAATAAAGGTTGGGCTTGGCGTTTTATTAAAGACAGCTGTGTGTGTGTGTGTGTGTGTGTGTGTGTGTGTGTGTGTGTGTGGTTTTGCTCAATAACACCAGCGAGCTTCATAATCTATATTTGGAGTTTTCCCGTTCTATCTGTCTGTCTCTCTCTCTTTTTGTCTCTATCTCACCAACCTGGTGAAAACTCACTTCCTGTCTGTGCTGATATGGCGTATGATGATTTCCTGTTCAGGGTGCGGGTGAAAAGGAGGATAAAAGATGTGGAAAGTAGAGAAAGAAATGGAGAGACGGTGAGAAAGCGAGAGAAAAATTGATGGATGTGAAGTTAAACTGTTTGTGTTTTCCAAATTCTTTCCAGAATTATAGGCTGGAAACGCACACACACACACTGTTTTACATGTGTGCAGTGTGATGGACAGCGCTGTGTGTGTGTGTGTGTGTGAGACATGTTGTCTTTCCTCCTCCGCTCTGTTTTTCTTTCCTTGTTCCCACTGAGACGCTGACGCCATAAATCTGCACGCCTGTCTACCACACACACACAGAGCTCTGAGCATTCTGTGTGTGTGTGTGTGTGTGTGTGTGTGTGTGTAAAAAGCTGAGAAGGTTCCTGAGCCTCTGTCTCTGCTAATCTCAGTCTGATTGTACATTTGGATATGCTGATGCTTTAGGAGCAGCGTTTGACTTGCAAACAATTTCTATCGATGTGTGTGAGAGAGAGAGAGAGAGAGAGAGAGGTGTGTGTGTGAAGCTGCCAGCTGGTAGTCAAATCCTGATGTATAGTAGAATATAAAGAGGATTGGAGTCCTCTCCGTAAGTGTGAATTCTTAAAACTGATGTTTACAGATTACCCACAATGCACTGTGTGGCACGTGCCCTAAATAGTGAATAGAGGGTGTGGTTTGGGACGTACCCACAGTCTCTCCCATGTACATACTAAGGAAAGGAAAAATAATCTGAGCTGTATCACGTCATAATCAGGCTTTTACACAGGCTCATGCACACACTTTTAAATCAAGGATGAGAAGGTTTGGCACGGCGGCGCAGCAGGTAGTGTTGGTGCCTCACAGCTCCAGGGTTCGGGGTTCGATCCTAAGCTCAGGTTATTGTGTGTTTCACATGTTCTCCCCGTGTCCATGTGAGGTTCCTCCGGGTTCTCCGGTTTCCTCCCACCTCCAGTAAGTGGATTGGCTGCTCTAAATTGCCCCTAGGTGTGTGTGTTCATTATAAATGAAATATTTATAATGTTATAGCGAACATTAACAGTGGCTACACGGTATTGCATAAAAGTAAAAGTAAAACATGAGGCAAATCATCATTTTATCTTCAACTTTGTTGTTTTTATTTATTTACCCACAGTAATGTTCTGTCGCTGATATATACCTCAATTTTACGTTTTTATTTTTATTTATATATATTTTTTAAAGTGACCCGAGATCATTTCCAGTTCGGCCGAATCCCAAATGCCTTCCTGTCTTCCATATGCGCTCACTACATAGGGTATAACACACAATAATGCCCAATAAAACACCATTTGAAATGAAGCCGCAGGAAAGCGTGACTTGTAGCCAGAGATCACTTTTAAGACACGTACTTTTAATATTCATTTGAATATTATAAACATTTAAAATGTGTGAAAATAAAGTAAGCTGTAAATGACTTGCATTTATACAGAACACTTTTCCTCCATCAAGCGACATAATTGTTGCCTTTTTTTCTCTCTCAATATTTCACAATATTCAAGTGATATAACGGAAATACATAATTTTTTTATGATGCTAATATTATGTTTTAGAATCAGGAAGTGGACATAATAAAGCAAAAATCCTAATGTAGGCTAAAGAAAAATAAATAAAATCAAGATGCACAAAAAGAAAAAATAACATTCAAAATCGCATCACCCTAAAATCGAATCTGGTCATGAGGTGCCGAGAGATTGCCACCTCTCATGTTGTACTGTGTCGCCCCCTGCAGGACACAAACATACACCTCCACCTCCACTTCCACTCTTCTCTGTAGTTTTAATTCTACATCTAAATGTTTCGCAGACATTTAAGCAGATTTCTGAAGAGTCCTGGGAGGATTTATGGATAATTAAAAGATAAATCAGTCCCAAAATGCCGTCTCAAATTTAATCCAAAAGATAGAAAAAAAAAGAAAGGGCAAAGGATAAAATTGACACAAAAAAACCCCCCCATAAAAAAATTAGATAAAGGCCAATAAACGTATAGTTTAACAATCATTCTGTGTGTCGGTGTGGCATGGCATGCCATGGCAGACTGTCTCGCTCCCTCTAGTGACCATGGTGTAGACATGCAGTTTGTAGATGAGAAACTGGCAGTTATAAACTTTCCTAATATGTTAGCTGCATTTCCTCCCGGGCAAAACGACTGAGGCAAAACCGTTGATCGACGACATTTGGGGTACGTTGGCCAAAATGTCACTTTAATCTGACAATTTGATGTTAACTGACATCAATGTTAAGCCCGTTAAGCCAGGGTTATTGTGTGTGTGTGTGTGTGTGTAACCAGATCTGCATGTGGAATGTGAAGTGTGTGTTTTGAGAGGCTTGGAGCAGTGTTGGGTGGGAGACGAGGTGTGTGTGTGTGTGTGTGTTAATGGTCCAGCACTACACAAATGTGTGCATTTAGAGCGAGTGGGAGGCTGAGAGGAGTTTAAGTACTGATCACACACCGAGACAGCTTCAGAATTATTGGCACCCTTGGTAAAGATGGGTAAAACGGGTTATGTGGGGGGGAACAGTCTTTGTGTGGTTAATGAGCTTAATCTTGCACTGAGAATATGAGAGAAATTTAACCTTTAATTGAAGTTAATTTATTCTAAGAAAAAAACAAACTTGTTTTTGGCACAATTATTGGCACCCCTGCATTTAGTACTTTGTGCAACCTCCCTTTGCCAACACAACAGCACAGCGTCTTCTCCTATAATGCGTGATGGGTTCATATGATTATATGATGCACTGCAATATGCACACACAGTTACACACAGTAGTGTGTGTGTGTGAGAGAGGGAACTCCTACTGTTTTTCTAGCAATAAAAATAGAGTGATGGAGAAGGAGTGAGAGTGAGCGAGCGAGGGAGGGAGTGTTTCACTGCACATCTGTAAGCACTTACACACGTACACACACCTAATACCTCGCCGGGGGTGTGTGTGTGTGTGTGTGCGCCCTGCTCTTTTTCTATCTTTCTTTTCCCTTTTCTGTCTCTCAGAGAGCTGTGTGTGTGTGTGTGTGTGTGTGTGTGTGTGTGTGTGTGTGTGTGTGTAAGGGCTTTAAATCCCCCTACACTGCTGATAATGGTGTGTGTGTGAACGAGGGATGGGGTGTTAGAGGAAATAGTGTGTGTCTGCACCATTCTTCTCCAGGCACTCGCATTCTCTGCCTATTAGGGCTGTGTAATAGAACACGCACACACACACACACACACACACACCTGCTTTTATGTGATTTGTGAAATAGTGCATTAGGGAGTGTAGAAGTCGTGGTGTGGATTTCTCTCTGTCTCTTTCACTCTTTTTCTCCCCCCATACCTGTCTCCCTCTTTCTCTATATCTGTGTCTATTATTGGTCGCTCTCTCTCCCTATGTCTCACTTTCTCCCCATTATTGTCTCTCCCCTATATATCTCCCCATATCTGCCTGCCCCCCATCTGTCTCTCTCTCTGTTTAATTCAGCAAGTTTTTTATTTAGTTTTTCCAGAGCGTCATTTTAATGATAGCTGTTATTAAGGGTTATAATGAATCTCCTCTGTGGTTATAGATTATTTGGTCGTAAGTGGAATGAATTAATTTGTCTCTCTCTCTTTCAGGTATCTGAACCATGTGAGGTTGGCGACTCAGCAGGATTTGGCGGGTGGCTACACATCAGGCCTGGCGTGTCACCGGGCCATACTGGACGCCTTCAGCGGCCTCTTTCCCTCGACATAACCGTCTGTATTCATCATTTATCAAACACTCACACGCCATTACAGCTGTTCTCGTTTTAAACTTCAAAGAGAATCGCCAACGAGACGCTGCTGAGGTTAGCTTACGGTTAAAACATCGCCCAATGAGAACGGCTACAGCCGTAATTAAAATATGAGCCAATCATCATGATATGGAAGATTTAATACCCATTTAAACAAATATACAACAGTTTTAAAAAATGACATGAACAGGATATCGGTCTCGGTTTTATACGAGGATTTCTCACACAGTTTAAACACCGGATCTGTCTCAGTGTTGAATCATGAATTCTTCAGCAATAAAGACAGACAGAGGAGAAATGCTGGCTTTTGTGTTTGATAACTGATGAATGAAGATGTTTCTTTACTGGTGTTGAAGATGTACAGCTATTTTTCGAATCGTTTTTGTGAATGTACTCGGTTTAAATAATAAACTTCCTTTTGGTTATTTTAGTTATTACTTTGCCATTGTTGTTTTGTCTTGAGTGTGTGTGTGCGTGCTATTTCACCGTGTCTCTCTGCACCTACAGCTGTCCCCAACTTGTACAAATGAGTGTGTATTTTATTGTATTATATATATATAGTGCGAATATGAAGGAAATCAGAGAAAGTCAAATTTTTCGACCGAGAAATCACAAACCTTTAAAAACCCTTTGTGGTTTATTTATTTATTTATTTTGGGCGAAAACTTCAACTTTCTCCAATCTTCTTCATATTCACAGCAGGGGTCACTAAGGTCGGGACTGAGACAGGAGCGAAGGTTTGGCGTTCCTATCACGCCCATTTTTAATATATTCCAGTAAATAAAATATACAGGGAAAAAAAAAAAATCATCACCCTTGTGCACTTTATTCAAACCCGGTCACTGAACAGTTAAATGGGGAGAGGGTCACGGCATCGGCACGGGAAAGTACGCAAATTGCCTCGGGGCAACCGGTTCCGCCTCAGAGTACACTGCAATGGGACAGAATACTGTGGACACTGGGCCGATACAGATGACCTGAGAGGAGCTTCTGGGGTTAATAAAATAAAATAAAAACAATATCGTCGCACAACCAATATATTTGATTGTGCACATATTGAATTTGAGAGCCAGCGGGCGAGCTGTGTTTTAAATGGGATTTGGATGTGCTATATGGGTCCTGGGACACTTGGGTCCGGGCCCGTATGAGCCAGGTGAAGCGTGAGCGCCCCCTAGTGAGTCTCAACACCTGTATAGATATACCTGTATAATGCTAGTAACTTTGGGTTTGGTTCTGATGTCAATATATATTATTATTATTATTATATACTGTATCTTATTTTTTTTGTATTTTTTTATTTATTTAAAAATTAATGGGGCATTGTCCAAAAAGTATATATACTGGGACTTACTGGATTAAGTAGGGCACACCCTCTTCACTGCCACACACACACACCTCAAATAATTTCTGTATTATCTCCACGAACGCAGATGCACAGAGAGAGAACACCAACACAGAAATGCATTTATAAATATATATTTAGATTTATTTTTATAAAAGCAATTTTACAAAACCGCACACTGTTGAGCATCACAGCAAAACACACCGCTGCTACAGGGGAGGAGGTTTGGGGCCGCTGGCGCTCTGATACCTGCGGAACATTCGGCAGTTATTAGAACATGAGCTGTGTGTGTGTGTGTGTGTCAGAATCAGTGCATGTGGTGTTTAGGGAACCAGCAAAACCTTTTTTTAAAAGAAGTGCTTTGTGTTTCCACCAGATTACCGTTACAGGAACCGTTACGCTCACGGATGTACATAACATGAGCTGCTCAAGTTGCCATGGCAACGAAATGACGTCTCTCCACGATCCCTGACGACCAGAACCGAGACCAAGAACTGGCTCTTATGCAGTGGAAAAGCGTGGAACGGTTCCAGGCACAGAGTCAGCACTGGTACCAAGTTAGTGGAAAAGGGATGTGTGTGTGTGTGTGTGTACCTGCTCTCGGAGTCGGTGTGCGTTATATACACTCGGTTGGCGTTGGGCAGAAGTCCTGTGAGACTCAACGCTCCTCTGAGTTTGTCGCACTGAGCACTGCGTGAGTGTGTCACTCCAAACCTCTGCTTCTTCTCTAACACACACACACACACACAGAGTTATGCATGCCGCTCCTCCATATTTCCCTTGTTATTAGAGTTTAAATTAGAGTTAGAGCAGCTTTATGTGTGTGTGTGTGTACGTTTATGGTGTGTATCCTCAGGGTGGGTGTTGATGTGGCCCTCGTGTCCCAGTAGGTGGTGCAGGCCGACGCCCAGACTGGAGCTACGAACAGGAGGAGCACGACACAGTAACCCAGGAAACGACACATCAGAACCTGGAGGCTACACACACACACACACACACAAATGTTTAATGCTATTCAGGTCCTTTGCTAGTAAATAAAAGGTGTGTGTGTAAGTTCGAATGGGAATACGTGTGTGTGTGTGTATGTTTACATACCTCAGTACACAGTAACTCTGCTCGTGTTCGTTCCTCCAGTGTAACCGTGACTCCATCGAGCACCTGCAGTTGAGGAAGACGCAGAACCACAGATGGCCTGTAGAACGAGCGCCGCGCCACCTACACACACACACACACACACACTCACTCAGTGTATCCCTATGCAGAGAGGTGAACGCATGCAGTCAGACACACAGGAGTTATGGAGATATTCGCCCAGGACAGAACTGATCCTGATTGGTTCATTTAGGCAACCAATTATAAAGCAAGAGGCGGGAACTGAGGTGGAGACGTCACTGAATATTACTGAGGTAAGGGGTCAAAGGTCATAAGTGTAATGACTAGATAGATAGAAGGTTAAACACGTCACTGAGCACAAAGTCACACTAGCATGTTACTGGAAACGCAGGGGTAAGTGTGCGTGTGTGTGTGTGTGTATCTCACCGGGTTGCCCACCACAGACAGTTCTATAAGTGATGGAAGAACCTCCAGTTTATCCAACTCAGCAATATCCTACAACATATACACACACACACATTGTAATACAGTGATGAGCAAAAGAAAGTACACCCTCTTAATTCTGTCACTTTATATACCAAGACATCATAAAACATCATCTGGTCCACAAACATCAGGTAACACCCTCATAACAGATTACATCGTCTTATTATTGTGTGTGTTACCTGCAGCTTGTTGTTGTTGAGGTACAGGCGTTGCAGGTGTGTGAGCTGCAGGTGTGTGAGGCTGCGCAGGCGGTTGTCGTTCAGGCGCAGCTCGATCAGACGTGAGTGTGAGCTGAACGATTTCTCGCTGAGCGTCTTCACGCGGTTCTGATCCAACACCAGCTCCCGCAGGAGACACAGACCGTCCAAGCCATCCACCTGCACGATCTCATTCCCTTACACACACACACACGGGGGAGATTTTATTTAATAATCCAATACATTTCAAACTGAATAATGCTGACTAACATGAGCTAGCTACAACTTTAAAGCAGCGGTATGTCACTCTGGGGATTTGGAGACCTCTGTGGTAGGAATATGTTATTGCAATCAACCTTCCCCAGTACGGTTAAATCTGATTATTTAGTTCGTCATCGAGAGATCTGCTTTATTAAATATGCAAATCCAAACACATTTTGATTGGTTCCTGATTTGTTCTCTTGGCACGTGCTTGGCTAGGCTAATCAAATCATGCATTTAACTTCATGATGTCATCATTTTGGATGCACTGGTCAATGGGAATGCCACAACAGTACAGCGTCGTAACCCTGCAAAAGAGTCAGCTCTGAGGAGAAACACAGCTAGGCAGTTAGCGGCAACTTTAGTGCGGCAAAAGCATGTCGTCAAAAATCAGATGATGTTTAGAGGCGGGCAAAAGCCATTGCATTTGAATAGAAAACGTATTTTGTCTTTTAAAGGGTTAGTGTGTAAATATTCAGAGCCCTCTGCTGCCTGCAAAGTGAATTGCAATTGCAATGAAAAACACTGACACGTCTCACTGACACCCCACCCTCACTGTTATAACCACGTGTGCCATGTCGGGGGGTGGAGCTTTCTTCCGTCTGAGAAACAGTTACCCTGCAGGAACACAGCTCGGAGGTTGGTGTATGTGTGTGTGTGTGTTACCCTGCAGGAACACAGCTCGGAGGTTGGTGTGTGTGTGTGTGTGTGTGTGTTACCCTTCAGGAACACAGCTCGGAGGTTGGTGTGTGTGTGTGTGTGTGTGCGTTACCCTGCAGGAACACAGCTCAGAGGTTGGTGTGTGTGTGTGTGTGTGTGTGTGTTCCCCTGCAGGAACACAGCTCGAAGGTTGGTGTGTGTGTGTGTGTGTGTGTGTGTGAGTGTTACCCTGCAGGAACACAGCTCGGAGATTGATGTGTGTGTGTGTGTTACCTTGCAGGAACACAGCTCGGAGGTTGGTGTGTGTGTTACCCTGCAGGAACAGAGCTCGGAGGTTGGTGTGTGTGTGTATGTGTGTGTGTGTGTTACCCTGCAGGAACACAGCTCGGAGGTTGGTGTGTGTGTGTGTGTGTGTGTGTTACC
>JAOUQW010015815.1:0-12105 GCA_028565825.1 Olivaichthys viedmensis
CTGATTTATTTATACTCTTATTTTGTTTATATTTAGCTGAATTGAAAATAAGACTGATCCTTAGTCATATGAACTGAGAGTATATTTTCAATTCAGCTAAATATAAACAAAATAAGAGTATAAATAAATCAGCATACCACCACAGTATGCAACCAAATACAAGGTTAAAGCACATGAACGGGAAGCTCATGGATAGTCAATAAAAATAATTAAACTAAATTCTAGTCAATTGGCTGAATTTAGCTGAGCTCACCTGTATTGCACTCGATTATGCTTAACTGAGGAAGCCAAAAATCGTGATCACAATTAAAATGCAATTAATTGTGCAGCCTGGGGGTGATCTCTTGCTGAAATGCAAAACACTCAAGTCTCAGACTTGTTCAACCTATAATAATTTCTGCATTAAAATATTATAGCAAAGCTAAATGTCATTTTAAACACCGACAGGAATCTGAACTTTCCTGGTTTATTTATTGCTACTAGATGTTGATTAATCACATATTAATATTACACAGCAAAGCACCATCTTAGGAGACAATATGGCGCTGAACCCTGCCAACACTAACGGGACAAAAACTAAACTTGACTATACCAATAGGGATCTCTGAATTGCTATTTTAGAGGTAGTACAAACATTATGTTAAATAAAACCGCCCGATATATTAATGTGCTTTATACAATAAGGCGACATATATATGGGATAAGTTTACCATCTCAGAATTTTGTAATGTAATGCCAACAAGAGACCTAGCCACATAAATAACGTGGCATTTTTGCTGAATATAAATTTTTAGCTGATTGTGCTGATTGATTTCACAATCTCAATGTCACTTCCTGCAAAAACCTTCTATCACATAAGTTGTGTTCAACACGTTTCCATCAAGACTTTCATGTATATCGCAAGCTTCCTTGCCGTTTCCTTTGTCACCTGATGTGGATGACAAAAATAGAACGGACAGAATAGACTACAGTGTTCTACAGTGCACTGATTAATATCTTCAAGTTTGTTATTATTTCCACAGTGAACAACATCGATAAGACGGCGACTTTTCATATGAAATTACAAGAAACTGCTCTTTTAACGTGCTGTAGTTTCCCATCAAATAAAGACATCATGTTATTTTCTATAATTAAACTAAGAAAGAATCTAATTCTAATCTCCTCCCTAATCCAGCTGCACCCAAAATCTTTCTTTCTCCGCCGCATAACTCCCGGAAAACGTTTATTTGAAAATATATTCCAAATAAATTGTTGATATAACATATTACAGTCATATACAAGCTTACATCTTATATGATTCAAGGCTTATGTATTTTACTCGGACCTTGTTTAATGCGTGTATTATACCTTTTGCACGGTCCCATAACGATTTAAACTGAAATGATTCAGCCTATAAATAGTAAATTTAAAAAAAAAATACATTATTGCAAACTCTTCCTACCCATATACTGCATGTGTAATATTAAGTGGGTAATTCTTTTTCTGTTAGAAACGGGAGTTATTAGAGAGAGCAGCTGCTTCTCCCACTGGTGTATTTTATTGTTTTGTTGTAGCAGAGGCATGTGATAAATGTTGAGGCACATGACACAAGTTATGCATAATTGCAGTGCTTTTCTTGTCAAAAACCTTTCCGCTATAGTTTCTAGCAACATTTCACGTCTTGACAAACAAGTTATCCGCTAAAGTTAAATGGAAAAATGTTTGGTCGATAAATGCCGTTTCCATTGCCTACATCAGCAAACATTTCAAATCGCTAAAACATTTTTCCCATAAAATCCCTTGGATGGAAACGTGGTTAACGATGCAATCGCATAAATAGGTGAAGTGCCTCTTAATGTCTTACCAGAGGAGAACAGTCAAATTGTAGGATGACGTGATGGAGGAAGACTAGCAGATGGGTGGGTCTGTTCTTCAGCAGTTCGATACTGTTAAAATGACTGCACTGATCATCTACCGTCTGAAACGCACCAAAGGAAGGACAGGGGAAAAGCAACAAAATGAAATAAATCAATACTCTGGAATATGTGCAAATAGAGGGGTGAAAGTCTTTGCTCATCAGAGTATTGACAATAAATAATGACAATAAATGACTTTTATTAACTACTAAATGGTGCATATAAGCAGGAATCAGTGTACAGAAAAGGTTAAGTGGCTCACCTGGTCCAGATCATTTTCAAAGTCCTCATCCTCTGCTCCTATTATACTCCTGGCTGGATTAGAACAGTGAGCTCCTGACAGCCCCCGCTTAAAGAGAGAGAGAGAAAGATTCCATCCTTACAGTTATTACTTATGCACAGTGTAGTCTCCTTCTTGTAAATTCTTCATTTCAGCCACTTCCTTATAATCCACTTGGAATATCAGACCATTAAAGTTTTAGCCAGTTGATTGATTTCCTTCCAATAAACACCTTGAACAAAAATATTAGCCTAGACCTGTCACAATTATTACATAATCGCCTCATCGTGATTATTTGAGCTGATTGTGATTAATCATGGGAGTCCATATTCATATTCCATATAAATATATGTAATCGGACAAGCAGAATGCATCTGCTAACAATGGCCCCATTTACACCTTGCATTAACATGTGTTTTCGATGATCGGACCATGCTCTGATTTCACTTGAGTGCATGAAAAGCCAGGTGTAAACACACTCAGGACGCACTGTGATCAATTTATGATCGATCACTCAAACCACATTCGGAGGTGGTCAGAGACGGATCTTGACCACATTCAACACAAGTGTAAATGGAATGCGTTCTCTATATCCGCATACAATTACGTAAGCGGAAATGCGTCTGCCGAGTGCTGACTAGCAGGTGAGAGCAGGGGATATGGGGAAGATTAGAGAATACACAAATGAAATAAGACAAAAGTGTGTTGACATTCATAAATTAGGTAATGGCTATAAAAATAAATAGCTACACGCCTGAAAATGCCCAAATTCACTGTTAGGATAATAATTAAGAAGTTTAAAACAACCGGAGCTGTAATGAACCAGCCCTGAAGAGGACGCAAGGATATCCCCGTGGGGGACGCACGGTGAGGAGGATGGTTAGAGAAATTTCTCCAAGGATCACGGTTGGAGATTTGCAGGAGATGGAAGCATTTTGGGGTCAACCAAGTCTCCAAATCTACAATTAGACGCCACCTCCATGCAAACAAACTATTTGGAAGGCATGCCAGAAGAACACCTATTGCTTCATGTAACCACAAATGTAAGTGCCTGGAGTTCACTAGATGCCACTGGAACTGTGACTGGAACCGGTTCTGTGGTCAGATGAGACAAAAATAGAACTTTTTAGCAACACTCACGGTGGGTTTGGCGTAAAAAGAAGGATGCTTATACAGAAAGGAACCTAATCCCCTCTGTTAAGTATGGTGGAGGAACTGTGATGTTGTGGGGCTGTTTTTCCTCCAAAGGCCCTGGGACCCTTGTTAGGATACATGACATCATGGACTCCATGAAGTACGCATTATAAAACATTTTACGGAAGTGGCTGGCGGCAACACATGCGTACCATCAAGTAGTTTTTGTAGTCCTGGATTATCATCATCTTACAAGTTCAAGTTTCTTTCAGATCATTAGTTACTGAATTACTGTGTGCCACATGTTTACCCACAGATTATTCTTTTAGTACACCAAATTCAGCTCATGAAGCCACAGTCTCCTCCTACAAAAGTGGAAGAAAAAAAACCCTCATGCACAGCAGATGAAGGATTTTTGTCTGAATTGTCCTGTTTCTCTGGAAACTGTGTGTACTATGCTGCAATTTTTACTACTTCTACATATACTGTATATACACATATATTTAAAAATGAAGCCATTTAGGATGGTGAAAATGGCGGTCAGCGGCAAAAACATTATTCAAGTAGGTTTTTATTTTTTAATTTTTTTATTGTGGGTAAATAAAAAAAATGTATCTGAAATATTAAAGTTTATGATAAAATTACGATTTTGCCTACTCCTGATTTTCTGCACAATTTTCACCTTCTGTGGTTTATGCAATACGAACGCATAGTGTAGCTTTCCTACTGCTCATGTTCCTCCTGTCTGTGGCAGTTTAAAATGATAGGCTCATTGAGATTCAAATGCGTTCAAATAATAAAAACACAAGTATTGTTTTTACTTTTAAATGATCAAATTTAAATTGCTTAATTACTTTTAAATGATAAAAATGATAATGCAATTTTTAAAGCTATTTGACAGGTCTATATGATGAAATAACCAAAAATACTCGGTCACTTTTTCATATTTTTATCCGCCCACCTTTCAATAGTAAAAGAGTGGGGTAAGACCCAGTAGTAAGTGAAATATATTAACGATAGATAGAAGAGTGGCAAGTCAATCCAACAGCTAGCAATGAGATTAGCAAACAGATTTTAATGGGCTAAAATGTCTGGTAATTTATAATATCAGACAATATAACTTTATATATTTAACATTTAATTATTTTTTTTAATGAATGTTTGGAAATCTAAAATCACAAAACGGGTATTCATGAAGCGAGTGATTAGAATCCTCTAGTGCCCTACGGTGTGTTTGGCAGTTGTTCAAATCACAAATGTTTCAACATGTTATTAGCAAAACTGCTAAAAAAAATAAAAAAAATCAAGGGTATATTAACATCTGTAGACACACATGCCTACTGCAAGTGAGGAGTGAACAGGTGGTTACTTGTATTAGACAAGCCATGAAAGAGGACATTTTGGAAAATTGAAGCGAAAATCATAATCAACAAATGGATAAATTAATGCACACTGACAGAATTTTTTTTCTTTTTTTTTTCTTTTCAATAAATGGAAGCACTCGGTCTTATTTACTAAAATGTAATCTTTAAAACTGGGCCAGAGAAAATAAAAAAATTTTGGAGTTAATTACTGATTGCACGTAGGATCAGGACAAAATTGTTTTGTACTAACAATCTCTAAATCACCTAGAAAATATAGAAAATTCATCCAACTCCTTACCCCATTGTGGGCGCCTTCACAGTCCATGCTAAAGTGGGCGGGGCCAACGTCCGTCAATCAAGCTTCTGTAAAAACACCATATCATTGTCAGTGTGGTTTAAGCATTCTCAGACTAACAAATATAGACCAGTGGAGCTCTCACACACAAACACTCACACACCTGCCATTTTAGCGTGCAGCAACACAGTGAATTGAAGAACGCTAAAGTTATTGTTATTGCATTTGTGAAAAACAAAAGCATTGTGTTGTGCTTTGCCAGTCATTGTGCTATATAATGGTATTACCTTGTTGTTGGGGTTTTCAAAACAAAACTGGTCAAGTCCTTGTTTTGTTTGCCTGTTTGCCTGAATCATAACATATATATATATATATATATCACTTATATATAACATACTGGGATACACATTGTATCATGGAACAATCATCATTAGAGGTCTCCTGGCTACATTATTAGAGTAATGCAATGCCAGTTGGGAGCAGTGCTACATTACTGACTTAGATGTTCAATTGATACTTTAAGTGGGCATAGATAATGGCAGTTGGAAAAAGACAACTGTTGAAGAATGCTTCTTCTTCATCGCACAGTAAAAGTGTGCACTGGAGGGATATTCTACATGGGAGAATTACAGCAGCTGTTAAATGTCTGTGCATACCATACTCCTTGGTGCCTTCTTTGCAGCTGCCTGGCACAGTGAGTGTGTGCTTTGCAGTGACTAATGGCAGAGTGTTTTTCACCCACTTTAATCTGTCTTATAACCCTGTCTCTGGAGTCATCTGTGTTCTCTCAGTACTGCATCTATAGCCTGAGCAGCAAGAACAAGACGACAGAGAGAGAGAAACAGACGCAGACGCAGAGGGAGGGAGGGAGAGAGAGAGGAAATGGGCGTAGTTTCCGATCAGAGACATTTCCTGTCAATCTGTCTGCAAAAACTGGGCTCAAAATGGCAGAAAGAGACATTTACATTTATTCATTTGGCTGAAGCTTTTATCCAAGCGACATACAATTGAGACAGGATACAATTGAACAGTTGAGGGTTAAGGGCCTTGCTCAAGGACCCAACAGTGGCAGCTTGGCGATGCTGGGATTTGAACTCACAACCTTCCGACCAGTAGCCCAATGCCTTAACCACTGAGCCACCACTGCCCCTTCAAAGATGATAAAAAGACATACAGGACAAACACAAACAAAATTCTAGTTTAGTGAGACGAACGGACATTTGAAGAAAAAGCCAGTCAAGATGTCATCCAGTAACAGCTCCCTGTACCTCCAGCTACACTAATCTTTGTCAGCAATAGGAAGTTACCACCACAAAAACCACAGGAAAAAAAACAACAACAAAAAAAACGAGCAAAAAAGAAAGAACTTGAGCTAACTACTGAGCTCTTAGTCTAGGGCAGAGAGGGTACATCATGGCAGGATAAAGATTATCAAAAGATATACCCATTCAATTAAAACTAGGACAGAGATTCAGCCAATGTACTAAATCAGTTGAATAAGAGTTAAGGGTTAAGGGGACGAGAACATTCTACCAGGATAAAGCTATGTTGAGTAATATTGGAAAAAACAAAGATTTAAAGCAAAAATCCTGAAGAGATTTTAAAAAAAAAACTAAAAAAACAAATGAAAACAATACCACAGAAAAGCATCTATGCAGTCTGCTTCTGACTAAGTCAAACAAACGATTTCCGTCAATAACAAAATGATGGATGCTCTAGAACAGTCTAAAACATGTAGTTGCTTTTACTTTATCTATGCACTGTCTTTTCTGAGAACTTGTTAGAAAGAAAAAGAAAATAAAGGTGATCAAAAGAAAGGGCGCAATCCCGCAAGCTGATTAAATTGACCATGACAGCTACAGCTAGTGTACTAGAAAACACCGACATCTATAAAGTTAATCCTAACGTCGCTGTTATCTGTTTTGCTCACTCTTTTACAATGAAACATGTACAATGTAAACACAATAAAAACATTTCTGCATGCATGACGAAGCACTTCGTATTCACAGACCTCTGCGTGCTCAAGAACAATAGTTTTGAGTAAGACCAGGACAAACCAGTGCATGGTGGGATAATTTTGTAATAAATAAGGCATATCCTGCTGCCTGAAACAGACATGTTTCAAACAGACATTCACAGTGGAACAACTTATCTTTCAACTCCAAGGACTGTGCTAAAATCCACAAATTTCATTCAGGATCATAAGCATCATGTAACAGCATACGTTAAATCCATCCACCATTTTCATTAGTTTTCGCAGACTACATGATGCAATTACAGAAACGCATTACAACGTTTGGGAGAAAATATATCCTGGGATATGAGCATGCCTCCAGAGCAGGCTGTTCAGCTCTCTCCAACATATTCAACCAGTGGCGGCAAATATGTGAATTTTACAGTTTCCCTCTGCTTCCCCTTACTCAGCCATTCAGCTTTTTCTCCGTTTTTTTATTTTCCAAATCGTTCTTGTGCACAGAAACAGAGGTCACGCCAATACTACTTATGAACACAAAAAAACAACCCTAAAACATCAGTGAATGCCCAATTCCTTTCATTCCCTTTATGTAGAGGGCCAGATGAGGATAGAAGTCACTGTAGACCGAGGAAACTGAGAGCCATTCAGAGCCATATGCACATATTCAGTCAAACTGCAGTTCTCCCTCGTCTCTGTTTAAAACAGAAGTAATTCCACTGCCTTCAAACAGAGGGCCCTTTTACTGCACACATACCTCCTCTCTACCATGCAGACATGCACCTCCACCCAGTTCACTTAGAGTGTGTTGGATATGTCCAGGAGTTTTTCCAGTGAATGTGCCCATTGTTTGTGTGTGCGTGTAGCTTTGCACAATTATTCCATCTAGTTTATACTGATGCTGTTCCTACTGTTCTGTGCAGCTAGTGTGTTCTGTGTAGTTACCTGTACTTTTCTGAGTGTTTATTGTATTCTGCTCCATTTATCATTTTCGCTGGAACTTGTTTTGCTACATTTCTCTTGTCTTGCTACATTTCTCTTGTCTCACACTTTTCACACCGTTTTCAAAAGGATTGTATGGCAAAAGAAAAGATTGGATCAACTCTCCGAAAGAAAGACCATGAAATAAAATGAGAGAAATACGCTCAAGTGCTGAGACATTAGACTGAGACACAGACTGGAAATGGTGGAAAGCAGGACGTTTTAAAAGCATTACATCATGTGTAATTTGGGTGAAGTAGCAGAACTCTGAAGAGGCAGAGCATCAGAGAAAAGCTTGTCCAATCCACAGTCGTTTGGGCTCTCCCCCTCCCAGCCTAAGCATGAGCAATACCCCCTGCTTCAAAATAGCAACAAAACAGTAGGGTAACTAAAAACGTTCAATAGACGGCTTATGCACTTGATTTGAAAAGTTTCTACCTTAGCACCAAATACGCAGGGAGGCTTATTTTTTTTCCTTTTCCTAGACATTTTTCTTCCTGCAGAAATATGGAGGTTCCATGGCCTAAGCCTGAATGAAGCTTTCCGGCTTGTTATTTCTCATGTTATGTAGTATTCCGTAGTGCAGCATTGCATTTCTCAGCCTCAAGGTTTTAGCAGAATTCACAATTTTGCATTGTTGTCGCATTTATACCCATCAGTGTTCTTTCACTATAATATACAGCATGCATTGCGCAGATACAATCACTGGGAATCCACACCACACTGCTGACTGCTAGCTAGCATTAGTGTTATAGTACTTACCTTATACTGACCCTTGAATAAAATAACACCTTTTTAACTTTATCAAATATAACAATTACGTTAAAGAATGCCACAAGAAGTAGAGTGTAGTATAACTAGGTGAAAGCTAAAGATGCTAAAGAACTTCGCAAAAAGTGGCAGCTATAGGGAAAGATGTTGATACACCAGAGAAAAATGATGTATATTTACAAGTGTGTATATAGCAGTTCAGACAAGAGGACTAAGAATGAAATTTGAAAAACAAATTATTGGGATATCCACCAAAGAAGATTCTAAAGAAAACTGCAATTCCATCGCCATATATTCTAAAACTGAATGCCGTTGAGAAGTTCTCTGCCTTCTCAAACTGAGGTAAGCTGGCTCACCATACTGTAAATAGCTAGCTAACTTGCTAACAGTAGCTTTTGGCTTGTTGTCACATATGTAGCTAGGTCTATGCATGTAACTTTACCTGTTTTTTTTGTATCCCGCTATGAACATGAACTATGTACTTTAATTACTTGCCTCAGTTTACTTGAGGAAGACCTGCTTAATATTGCTTTCTGGCTAGTTTTTAATTAAGTCTAATGAGTTACTGTTTGTCTCATAGTCATCATTTGAGCTCTCCTTGTCTCCTCTAGCTCCATGTACTCTGGCTCCAACGTATATGGCTGGATATCGCTGTGCAATAGTGACTCTCTTGAGGAATTTATGGTCTCCAAAACACTGCATTTCCAATAAGATATTCAGTTTCTAACAGTAGCTATCTGTAATCTCTGGCTTCCTTCCGCATTAGCTAGTGAGGCAACTAGTGAAAAAACATTTCAACAGCCCACCTATAAATAACACTATTTTGGCATAAAGAACAAATAAGATTACTAACAGTTGAGTACAGGCAAAAGTAGTGTCAAATTTTAGTTTGTTCACATTTTCCTTCCAAAATTCATTAAAATACTGCAAAATGAGACGCCAGACAGATTTTATCTACATGATATGGGCGATATGTGGGAAGAATTCAGAAAACTTAAAACATTTTGCAAAGAATAGTAGAAATTTTATGGGACAGAATAAGACAAGCAGATTAAAGTGTGTGGTATAATGGAAAACTACACATTCTAGGGACAACAAGCCTATGCTTGCCCAAGTGTGCATGAGTGCGTGTGTGTGTTTAAGTGAGTGAGTGAGTGAGTGAGTGAGTGAGTGAGTGAAAGAAAGAAAATGGGGGAAGGGAGAAAACCCAAAGTGTCAGTACCACACAGGAAAAGGAAGTGACGCAGTCTCCTATTCACATGCTTCAGCTCCAATCCACCCAAATGTGAGTTTGTGGAGCGCCTCCTCCAAATAATTCCAATAACTTTTCATTACAATATATTTAATACACTGACTGCAGAGCTGATAGCATACGCATTAAGCGGATAAGCATTCTTACCAGCACAAAGTTCACTTTTTTTCCCTAAGACTCTTTAAACAGTAAATACGTTTTTCATTGCTTGTACAAATGTATGCATACTCCATTTCAAAACCAAATGGATAGCAATTAGAAAGGTTACATATTCTACATTGAACTATAACCAAACCCTAAAAAATTACAATGATTTGCAGAGACAAAAAAAGGTCACAGTGGGCAAGAATGGTACCAATATCGCTGTGTGTGAAGCAAAATCATCCAATGGATTGCTGTAACAGAAATCCTTAATTGGGCCATAGTATTGTATGAGGGCCTGATTTTTGGATGACTTGTATGGAAGGCTTGAGCCTGAAGTAAGGACACAGGTAATGCAGACATTTACATGAGACATCAAGGCATTTCCCCGTCCTCATGCAGTCACAGGTCGATTTGTGGTCCATCAAAAGATGAGGTCACTTTTTGCTGTTACCTTATTCACCATTCCTTAACCCCATAAAAGAGATGGAAAGTTTATGATCAACTTCCACATGCTCAGATGAGAAAAACATGTACTACTTCATAGATTGATCTAGAATAGTACATCTACTGTAATGCCACCAGTTGTTCGTGTCTCAAGTCAAGTTGACATACTTTTTTTGTTAGAGGGAAACTAGCGCTGGCGCATTAATAGAATGAGATTATTTTGAGACATGTTCATGGTATTTGGTAGTTGTAGTTCCACTTTGGACATGAACAGTTGTGACGAGCTGCATATTTGTGCAGAGAGATGTGCGAAGAGGCAAAACGTAGTCGCGGATAAGAAATTCATTACTTATTTTTATTGCTAACGAAGCAGACGCGTCCCACCCCGCAGCATTTTTTTTTTTTTGGATGAATTAAACCACTGGTATCTGCTACATATTGACCAACCACATGAAGAATCATATGACGAAGACGCACAGAACTAGAAAAGGCAAAGACTGGTATGCATGCATGCAGTTAATGGAAGCCTACTGTATTTAGCTAACTGACTTAAATTGTCATGTTTTTAGCAAAGTAAAAAGTTCTTGCTCTTTCATCTTGTACTGCACCTACTATTTTAAAGGCTTGCAGGGTTTCTCCCACTCCACCATCAACAGACTCACTTTATGACAGTTTAGTGTTGTGTGTGTGTGTAATTATATATATTATATATATACACACATACATGCATGCATGCATACATAACAGCAATGAAGCAACAGTGCTATGACCGTCCCAACGAGAACCCATGTGAAGTGAAAAGACTGAAAGATGCGTTTGTATTTTAAGCCGCACTGTAAGCAGACGTCCCTCGCCCCAGTCTCTGGCTAAGCGCTCCAGTTAGCCGAGCAAATCAAGCCTTCCCATAATACAGTACAGCAAACAACAAGTACAACTGGAACCTCGCATAAACCGGAATCCCGCCTTATGCCCATCTCCAAGTTATCTTAAGAAAACGTACCTTAAAACCGGTTTAAAAAAGACAGACAGACAGACGCCAGTTGAGCTGTCCTGTTCAAAAGTTGTCGTGGGTCTACGGAGGAACGCACACCACACGCGGAAGTAGAAGGAACCCGAGTAGTCCTCGCTACTTAGTTACATACGTGTAGAAAAGGGCACACAGATTATATATCCAAATGCGCACTACATGTTTTCCAACGTAATTACACATGGTATTTATTTACAGATGTTTTCTATTTCGCCCCCATTCGAATGACTGGTACTATGTTTTGCACAACAACAACAAAACAAAACAAATTAAGCCCTCTGCAGTCCTTCTTTTCCTGTTGACTTTTTGGACTCCTGTCTGTGTTACATGAAATGCGTTCCCGTCCACCCACGTTAGCCTAGCTGGAGTAGCCGAACAACCCAGTACATTTTGTATTGTGGCACGTTTCTCACCGTACGTCGTGGTTAGGCTAACCATGTTTTCACACATGAAACGGCGACGTCTTTCGTCAAGTGGGTTTTTATTGTCATTTCTCCATATACCTCGTATACATTGAAATGAAATGTCGTTTCTACAGGACCATGG
>JAOUQW010015939.1:0-12099 GCA_028565825.1 Olivaichthys viedmensis
AACGTGGAGGAAATATGAGCAATAATGTGACAGATGGTTGAGCCTTGGAAATATTTTTGGTGTAGTTTTTGTAACTTGTCCATGTCACAGGCTTTGTCTTTTTATTTTCCCATTTCTTTTTATTTTATTTTTATAAATCCGTTTTTCTTTTCACAATTAGAGAGAGAAAAAAAAAAGTTCAGGACAATAATCTGTCTGTGTGTGTATGAGAGAGAGAGAGATTTTTACAATCCTTTATTTTAAACGGTTCATGATGTGCAGTCATTACCATACCATACAGTTTGCATGTACTAATCCAATAAAGAAATAGGAGTAATAAATAAATTAATAAATAAGTAAACAGATACACATACTGTACATGCAATGATTCACTATTTAAAACCTAATTAAAATTATTATTTATTTTTTTTACAAATAAAATCCCTTACTTTCTCCAAAATATTTTTTCCCATCCAAACTCTCACTAGCCTGCCTCTGTCTAACCTCAACGTTAGACACAGAGCACACCGCCTCCCGTAGCACCATATTTCTTTGAACTTTTCCAAGTCCCTCAATACATTTATAGGAATTAAAATCTATAATCCATGATTTGAGTAGTCTCTGAAAAGATCTTCTGACATCATGTTGTGCATTTCGGGTTATTTGGTATTTTCTGCTGATGTGTATGGCCGTTTTTTTGCCCGTCCAAGAATCAAATTAATCTCACATATTTAAAACCAAGGATAAAAACCTGCCATGAAAGATATACATTTAAAGAGGTTCTGTAAAATTTAACACAAGGGACGCAACCTGAAACAGTGACAGTGAGAACTATGTTGCCTCTGTCATGAATGCTGAGCAGAGACAGATCTAAAGCAAGCGCACACTCTCCCAAAAAAAAAAAAAAAAAAAAAACAATCCAGAAAATCCAGGCTACTCAAAGAAAACGCACTGCTCTCACATCATGGAGGTAAGGAGGGTCTGTCTGAAGCTTGCAGACAGAAGGGCCATATATGAATTCAAAACACGTCCTCCAAATGTTTGATTAGGTGCCCAGCTCTTGAGTTTTTTTCTATGATTGCACTCAGAGTTAAGGTTAACTTGTTAACCAGCTAGCTAGCATGAACAGTAAAGATAATGAACATTTATGAATATGACTTAAAAAACCTTTCATGTAAGCCAACTGGCTAATACGCGTACAGTACATACAGTATGCGTATATAAATGCCAATGACTTCTTTCTTCCTACTTGACTCAAAGACGCCCACATTTCCATTTATGACCTTCAGGACATGCCCACTCAGCTGCTCTCATTTCAATATATGGCCTCCCTGACATGCCCACATTTTTATAAATGAACTCCATGACATGCTTTCTGTGGTTTGCGATCTGCAGACAGACCTTACTTCAAATCCAAATGTCGCTATAGTTGAAAAAACCAATGAAATAAAAGTCAGTTCAGAAGACCAACAATCCTGCTGTGGCTTACAATCTTACGATATCATCTAAGGTACAGGACACTAATGATTATTTAACATTTAACATACTATAAGCCTCACTGAAATCCACTGAGTTGATGATATTCGACAGTGAAGCAGAAGGAACTTTGCTGATCTCGTGCGAACTGAACAGAAAAAGGAAAAGACACACACAGTAAGTTAAGGATAAGGAGAGAGAGCTAATGAGACAGAACAGAAGAGAAGGGGAAAGTGATGGCTAAAACAAACACACAGACGAGTGTGTGTGTGTGAGTGCGTGTCTGCCTGAACCCATGGCCCAGCAGGATTTCTGTAGCGATCCCAGTAATGTGTGGCCAGATGCCAGAGATTAGACAGACAGATACATAAACAGATAGACTGATGTACCAACAAACATACAGTACTGTGCAAAAGTCTTAGGCACCCTACATTTTTTATATAAATTGTCCTTATTTTTTTTGTCTTCTGCATCAGTGTTTATTTAGAAAAGAGAAAATTTTAGATTTCCAAACATTCATTTCCCAAAAAAGTTAATGTTACAGAGAAATGTTTGTAAGTCATTAAAGAAAGTAAGATATTCAGTAATAGAGCATTTTTTAGACAAAAACATAAATCAAGGATGTTCTGGGATTTGACCTGCAGAGACAGAAGCAAGTGAGAGCCAAAGATCTGCAGAAGAACCGTGGCAAGTTCTCCAAGATTCTTGGATCAACCTACCAGCTGATTTCCTTATAAAACTGCATGACAGTGTGCCTCAGAGAATTGATGCACCTTTAAAGGCAAAGGCTGCTCACACCAACACACTGATTTGTTTTAGTTTTTGTTTTGTTTTTTTACTGTTTACTGCTCTTTATAGTATTCTTTTTTATATTCAGGAACTTCATTATTTTTAAAAGCTTTTTCCCTTTCCCTTGACCTTTGCACAGTACTGTATATACTCAAACAGATAGACACACAGACAGACATATACACAGTTTAATGCATACCCTCAGGACAAAAATTAAGAAACCAAAGAAATGTAATTTATACCAACAAGGCAACTAGTTTATTAGATTTTACAGATGCTGCTTCATTATGACAAGTAACAAAGTGGTAAAACTGGGTATGTTAAGAAATTGATTAAAAAATAAATAAATTAATATATACATTTTTAAGATTAAAATATCAGCTCAACATTTTGCATTTCCCTCTCTGAATGTGATATAAATATTTTCTAATAACTTGTATGCCGACCCTTTGCCTTTATAACTGCCTCCAACTGCTTTCACACCTTCTGAGCAGCTTTTGGATCCTCTCAGTCAATATTCACCCACTGTTATTTCTATATATCTGTTCTAAGTCTGCCAGATGTCACCCACTGCTTTATTCAAATCAGGTCTGGATACTGTCACGGCAAAACTTCTTTTCAAACGACTTTCTTGTTGATTTTGCTTTATGTTTAGACTGGTCGTCAATTTTGCAGGAATCAGCCATGTACTTCTTTTTTTGTATATAATTTGTGAAATATAGGTCAATTATTATTTCCTTTCCTTTTTTTCCATCTAGAAACTATGGGGGATTTAAACTTTTGCACTCAACTGTACACAAACAGACAGACAGATACACACAAGTAGCAATCCACAGCAAACTAAACATAATAAATATAGCTAAAGGGAATAAATAGAATGAAGGTAAGGTGAAATAAGTGATGCGTGGAATATAAACATCAGTAGTATTGTTATACTACCTATTCATAGATGAAAATAAATATCGCTCATGGATATTGTCTAATGGATAATGATCGTGTTAATAAAAATGACAACGAAAGGGTTTATATTAAGAATTATGTTGACATATAGCATTTAATTTCTTAATATAGCAAATGTATCACAGTTCTGGGAGACTGCAGCGTTCCAAATGATATAAACTGTATGAGATAAGCGGGGCGACATGGAGTTTGGCGCTAAAATCCTGTATCGAGGGAACACTGAGACAGACGAGATAGAGACGTGACACGCGCACACACACCTATCGGTCAGCGTTGACAGGAACATGGTGATAAGACTTGTTTTGGTACAAACAAGAATTCCCAGAGAAACTAGATGGAAGTAGGATGATCCACAGACAGGGTTCAGACTGCTAAGTGGGTTAGGCGTCTTTTTATAACGCTCGCAGACACCCAGTATTTTAATGGTCTGATTATTTTCTCTTTGGTTTAGGCTGTTTGCTGCTTCACTTTTTAATAAAACGTAACACAAAGGATTCATTCCTTCATTCATTCCATCCAGCCATCCATCAATCTGTCCATCTAGCCAGCCATCCATCAATCTATCCAGGAATCTATCCAGCCGTCTATCTCTCCAGCCATCCATCCATCCATCTATCTATCCGTCCATCTATCCATCCATCCGTTCATGCAATATATTCATTCATTCATTACATCCATCCATCCATCAATCTGTCTGTCCAGCCATCCATCCATCCATCTGTCAATTCAGCCATCCTTTCATCAATCTATCCATTCATCCATCCATCCAGCCATCTGTCCATCAATCTATCTGTCCATCTATCCAGCCATCCATCCATCTATCCAGCCATCCGTCCATCAAGCTCTGTTCATCTATCCAGCCATCCATCCATCTATCCAGCCATCTATCCAGCCATCCATCCAGCAATAAATCAATCTATCCATTCATCTATCCAGCCATCCATCCATCGATTTGTCCATCTATCCAGCCATCAATCTATCCATCCATCTATCCATCAATAAATCAATCTATCCATCCATCCGTCAATCCATCCATCCATCCATCAATCTATCCAGCCATCCATCCATCCATCAATCTATCTGTCCATCCATCCAGCCATCCATCCATCAATCTATCTGTCTATCTATCCAGCATCCATCCATCTATCCGTCCATCTATCCAGCCATCCATCCAGTAATAAATCAATCTATCCATTCATTTATCCAGCCATCCATCCATCCATCAATCGATTTGTCCATCTATCCAGCCATCCATCCATCAATCTCTGTCTATCTATCCAGCCATCCATCCATCAATCCATTCATCCAACCATCCATCCATCAATAAATCAATCTATCCATTCCATCCATAAATCTATCTGTCTGTCCATCGATCCAGCCATCCATCCATCAATCAATCTGTCCATCTATCCAGCCATCAATCTATCCAGCCATTCATCCAACCATCAATAAATCAATCTATCCATTCATCTATCCAGCCATCCATCCATCAATCAATCTGTCCATCTATCCAGCCATCCAGCCATCAATCTATCCAGCCACCCATCCAACCATCAATAAATCAATCTATCCATTCATCTATCCAGCCATCCATCCATCCATCCGTCAATCCATCCACTCAATTCATTCATTCATGCAATTCATTTAATTCACTAAATCCTTTCATTCATTCATTCCATCCATTCATCGCTGAGAAATTAGGGATATTTAGTTGTAATTCTTTGTTGAAAATCTCATGCTGTGATGTAGGATGTCACAACCGTAATAGTGTTCAAAAACATTTGAGTTTTTACCAAATTTTCTCACGTCACACACCTTTTCAAGCAAACAGGGGAGGTGTTTCACAATAATAAAAGGTGATGAACAGAAGATCTTGTAAACAACACAACACGTCTTTGCAGTGACAATTTATTTGTTGAGTCATCTAGGTGGCTGGGAATCATTCTAATGTAAGATAGACCAAGCAACCAGATTAAGAATTCTTGTTGAGTTTAATGGACTTGTTTAACAAGTTTTCAGCACTGTAGTCATGATACAGTACCTCCTGGACATGCCTGCGTAAAACAAAATTAGCGTCAAGTGGCTTTTAATTTCTCACACGTATACACACTTGGAAAATCAATCAGGTGTGTGTGTGTGTCCGGTCATTTAAGGCTTGGTCACCATTTTGGGTTGTTTATGAACGGACAGGGCGCTGAAGCATACAGGGCTGCGAGAGTTATCCCACTTGTAAGCATTAATTTTGCAGACTGGCATTCCTTATCTTTTACTGATAATGCAGTAAAGTAAACAAATTCAAAATAACACCCAAGATGGTCTCGCAGAAAAAATCATGGACGTCACTGTGTGTGTTTTTATTTTTTATTTTTATCTAACTCTATCTAATCATACATTAACGACATATTCAATACAAGTAGCAGTTTTCTAAGTGTCTACTCCTGAATGGTGTTTGCCAAAAACAAAACAGCGTGAACATGACAAATGATTTAAAACAATAAGTTCAAGTTTTCTGTTGAAAGGAAGTGCCTTAAATAGCAGAAGACATTAAGGAGAAGTAGGGAGAGAAGTCAGATTGGATCAGAGGACAGGAAAATAGGCACTGATGACAGATGAGTGCTTTTTATAGGGCTGTAGAATGGGAGATGGAGTGCCTGTGTGTTGGTAAGAGTAAGATATACATGCAGGTTCTCCGTGTGTATGCTAAAGGAACTATGCCACCTCTCTCTCTGAAACACTCGAAATGATTCATTATCTATTAATGTACACATCGTCATTATCCACAAATGACCTGAACACTCAGAAATCTATGCATTTGTAACTCTACCGAGTAACTAAAGTTCTTAAAAACTAATTGTACACAACAACAGGTGACTGAGCACAAACCTCAGCTTTGCCATTAAGCTATTAAATCAAGGATACACAGCGCAGGCAATAACAAGCAAGGACAATGACAATAGAGACATCAGTAACTGCCACTAGGAGCAATTAACTCCTCTGTGCTCACTGTGCAGTCAAGCAGTGCGGCGCACGCACAAACACACACACACGCACGCACGCACACACACGCACGCACACGCACGCACACAGCTGTATAGAGACATAAATGGTAACCCCACTAAGTGTGGCCATATTAGAGCCAAGGTCCAAGGGAGAAACAGGGGACTTTGTTTTAATGATCACATTAACCCCAGTCATTTGGCTTGTCTGTGGTTAAAAACACACACACACACACACACACAGAACATGGTGTTTACACACTGACAGCTTCATAAAATGACAAATGGGCTCAGATTATGAAGTCAGGGGACCATGGCAACTGCAACACTTGGTGTCTAATCCCAACCCTCACCCCACCACACACGCGGGCGCTCTCGCGCTCTCTCTCTCACACACACACACACACATCACTTATTCACTGTTTACTCAGACTGATTACACCAGCAACACCTTCAATTAATAAGTCAGACTGAAGCTCGAGCCACTGCCAAATTGCGATTCTCCAGCCAGATAGATAGGAAGTCCATCGTTTGCCCAGTGAAGATGAGAACAACATGACATTTTGTCACAGTGATGCTGAAGACAAATGAGCAAAATTAAGCTGCAAAACCCCACTGCCCGTGTGTCTGAAATGCCGCAATTGAAATGCCGCTCTTGTACGTGTGTGTGTGCTTGAGTTGGGACCCAGGTAGTTAAAGCCATGCCAGAAAGAGTGTGTGATTTATGAGTTCTTTCTTACACTGGTATATCAGTAGCTGACCTTTTGATAGAGGAGTCCAGGGTGAGTGATCATGAACAGCATCAGTGTATGGACCAGGAGTTCGATAGAGAAGGTCAGTTAAAAGGGTAAAACAGAAATAAAAAAAATTAAAGAAATTAAAAGAAAAAAAGAAAAAGAAAATTCCCTCAACTGAGTAAAAAGCCAATCAATCTGGGGTAAAAAAAGTAAAAAAAAAAGTAAAGGGGATTAAAAACCCAGTTGATCGGGGTCAAAAATATTAGTCAAAGGGGGTAAAAATTCAGTCGATTGGGGATAAAAATAATAATAATTTTAAAAAAAAGTAAGTAAAAAAGTTTGTAAAAAGCCAGTCAATTAGGGGGAGAGTAATAACAGTCAATGGGTCAATTGGGGTGTTAAAAAATAAATCAAGGGGGATAAAATCCCGTCGAGCCAGGATTAAAAAAATAATGGTCAAGCGTATAAAAGGCCAGTCATTTGGGGTTATATATATATATAAAAATAAAAATAAACGTCAAAGGGTGTAAAACGCCAGTTAATCTGATTTTTTTTTTAAACGAGGGGGGGTTTGTAGTAAAGACACAGTTAAAGAAGGCAAAACGGCAGATGCTAGTAAAAAGAAAAAAAAAGGGATTGAAAGGGATGAAGCCAGTTCTAGAGAGCAAACTTCAGTACAAGAGGGTAAAAAAAGCCAGTCAGAAAAATGCAATGAATGAGGTGGACTGCCTTGCAAAGGGAGGCATTTAAAAGGGTTCTAACCTAATCAAAGGGAGCAAAAATCCTATCAAAGTGGATAAGAAGTAAATTCAGAAAAGATTAAAAGACAGTCAAATTGAGGCGAAAAGATCCAATCATTGGGGGCAAAAATCCAACAATACATATATTAACACCAGTTAAAGAGTTGACCAAACTCAACTCAATCTATTCAAAACCCAATTTTCCCACAATCATCGTAAGCCATTTGAATATGATCCATGCCTGTTTTGGTTATTGTATTCCAGTGTAACAGAATTAAGGATCCATGCAGGATTTTGATCTGCAACATTTTGACCTTTACAATCAAAATCTGTGCGCGTCTTTCTTGCAGCAGTCAAGTGGCGGCAACTTGTATCAGGAAAAACTGCCAAACTTGTGAGACACGCCTTCCATCATTTAAGTATGTTAGCCATGTGCCGGGAAAAATAGACCAACTGGGAGATGTTATTTAGAAATCCTAAACAAAAGATCCATCTCTCTATTTAAAAGCTCTAAATTACTCACAATTTGTTGACGTTACTGCCAATATCTCGTAAAGTTTTCAGGCTTTGAAAATGATTCGGATGTGATGGAAGGATATCAAATTTATTAATCATAACTTTTTTTACAGTAAAAAAAACATAAAACATCAATGTATCATTTACATGAACTACTTTTCAGCTAAAGGCTTTACATTTACACCGACTATCTATACTCTGACAGTCATTCACAGAGCCACACATATTTCCTAAACTCTGTGCAGCATGGTAGCTGGGATAGCGAGTTGTTTATGTCAGTGCATTGGTGCGTAAACGTATGGGTTGACTATTAACACCATCTCTGATGGGAAGGAAAACAAAATCCCAATGTAATTGTGGTGCGAATTAATATCATTACACCTTTACCAGCATTCCGTTTCACGAAGGAATCAAAGTGTGTGTGTGTGTGTGTGTGTGTGTACGTGCGTGTGTGCAGAATAGAAAGAGAACCACAGTTGTTATGGGAGAAAGACAAAGAAATTTGATCCCTGTGCGATCGAAGTCATTTCTCTAACCGTACAGCAATGCAGTCATCCACCGAGTGGGTTTCAGCTTGACTTCATTTTATACCCACAGGCATTTCTCTAACACTAACGCACCTGATCATTGTGTCTGCAAGCTCCACGATCAGTACTGAGGATGAAAGAAAACCATCAAAAACACAAGCCAACAGAGAGCAAAGGGGAGACTTTCTTTTCCAAAAACAAACCAAGTGCATTCCAAAGACAGAGGATGGACAGCGTTGGAGAAATAAAGTATATAATATTAAAAACAAGGAACAAATAGGGCTATAAAGGAGCTTTCTATAGCTGCTAAGTCATATACATTATATCATCAAACCATTTAAAGTTCCTAAAACAACCTCCTTTTTTTAGACCAATGGGCCATGATCCTGCAACACAGGACAATGATATTAAGTGGAAACAATAATGGCAATGTTGACACTGTCATCGTCATATCTCTTGTGTTTAGTCTGATTTCTTCGACAAAGCACAATGACCTGTCTAGTTAGCGTGAATTGTCCTGTGTATTTATTGTCCTGTATATTTATTGTCCTGTCTATTTACTGCCCTTGTGCATTTACTGCCCTTGTGTATTTATTGAATAGTGTATATTTGCACTCGTCCTCACTGTCGTGTATTTGCACTTTATGTAGTCCTGTATAGCATGCTGCACCATGGTCCTGTAGAAACGACATTTCATTTTAATGTATACGAGGTATATGGAGAAACGACAATAAAAACCTACTTGAACTTGAACTGACTAACATACACTGAAATACAATGAAGGTCGTAAACACCTTTTGTAACCCCTTTTCTGCTTCTGATTTTCTGTGATGGTAAAAATTATAGAATGGCTCTGAACACATGACTACAAAAAGTAAAAATAGTACAAGTGTAGGACAATATCAGTGTGCAAAACTAAGGGTCCAGTAAAGATGACAAGTGTATTGCAACGCAATATAATAAATAGGCAGGACAGGGCAGGTCACAGTACACATTAAATAAACAGAACTGCAGGACAGCATCAAGATGAACTAGACAGTATAATAGCATAATTGTGCAAAGCTCAGCAAACTGAGTGTAAAAAAAAAAGGTTAACTGAAATAAATAAATAAAAAACACTGGGTCTCCACTAATTAATTGTGATAACTGTCACTGTGAGAGTTTTTAAACATTAGCTCTTCCTTTATAGCTAATAATGATTATGCTTTTGTGATTCTTGGAGTAGGTAAAAAATTTTGTGCTGTAGCAACAAACTCAATATTCCCCAGTGGCTTAATTAGAATTCCAGGGATAATTGACAAAATCTACTCCGCTTTCTGCTGAGTAAAATAAATATCAGTGCTATGAGTGTACTCTAAACAAAAAATTAAAAACAAATAAATTGGGGGAAAAAAAGTTATTTTTAAAACTTGATAAAATTAACGTTCGGTCAATTTGGCACTTTTAAATTAGCATGTATTACCATGGCAAAGTCCGCAGGCAAAGTCATTTCTAATGACCTGAACGGAGAGTAAAATAGTTAATATTGGCTTTTTGTAGATTATATTGGAATGCTTCTTTTACGCTCTTGAACTTTTAATCTTTAGTTCGTCACACTCCAGATCACTCTGGAATTAGCCCATCCATCATCTGTGGCATTCAGATTGCCATCATATGGTTTTCACTAATAATTGCCATTGATCCCAAAATACTTTTTTTTTTTAAATAGAATAGTGACACTCACACTTACAGCTTGAGATGAGACATTTATAAAGTCCATTTACTTTACCATATAATTTTATGTCACTTTTAGTCACTTTTCTTTCCCATGTACGAAACCCTCCATTTTCATCACTTTCTCATATGTTTCTAGACCAAAGACATTCCTTATGCTGGGACGGAACACTACCTCTAAGCCCCTATTGGGAGACATGTAAATTTTTGCTATATCGATTTTTATTTTAATCTACAAATCATTGGAGTACCGTAGGTTTAGTCTCAGCCTCAAAAGCAGTTAATAACAGGAAACAAACAAAAAAAACTAAGTAACACAAATATCAAGATGATGTTGCCCCCTGTTGTAGATAAACTGCTATTGCAATACAATTCAACTTATTCTCCACGTAAATATAATGGAGGTTAGGCTAGACCTCTAAGCAATGCTGCCCTCTGTTGTTTAACTCTTGTTATCAAATAAAATGAGTCACACTTCACCTTCTGCTGTAGTACTTCCATGAAATAAAGTATGTGTTCCTTAAATAAACTATGTAGTTAATAAAGGTAATTTATAATTAATTATGTTTCACTCCGCAAGAAAGATGTCGTAATTTTTTTTTCCATTAGAATACAAGCAGTCACACCTTTACTATCTCATTTATTTTTAGCAAAAAAGTGCATAACTTTTTTAAATCAAAGTATTGTTTGCACTGCTTTAACTTTCGCTATCGTAATGTCACGTGCACGCTGCTTTGTGCGGCGGTGCACATGACCAGGCACGACGAGCCCCACACTCCTCAAGTTAATGTCCTGTTTATTTCCTGTCCTGTCTGTGATTGATCCCACCTGTGTTTTGTTCGTCTGTATAATTAGTGTCCTATAAATAGCCCCGTTTCAGGCCTGTGTTGTCTTGCTTTGTTCATGTCATAGTTGTGTTAAGTTTAATAAATGTTATGTTACCCAGCGGCGCTGCATTTGTATCTGACTCCTTCCCTCGTCTCCCGTCAAAGCATGGCACATTTTATCCTTTACCCTTTATGATGCCTGCTTAAGTGTAGTCTATAAGTATTTTTTTTATTTTTGTTTTTAATCAAGCTATTTAATTTTATTTATTTACTTATTTAAATTATTTTACAACGTGTATTTTTGCTTTTTTCAAAATGGACTAAAATAATTTTGACACATCTAATAGTCTAGAAAATATGGTAACTGTGAAAAACAACATGGTAACAACATGAGAAATCCAAGAGAACCCACGTGGGTACAAATATGCCCACACACATAGGAGAATTTCTGAAAGTGTTTCTGCATTGAAGCTGAAGCTGGAAGAGCTGCGTCTTCAGGCCTTTCTTAAAGGAATTTATTCAGACTCATGCCAATGTAAAAAGAAAAGATTATCTGAATCCAGCTGTCTGTCATTCATTAAATATCGTTATCAGAGTTGATATTAGAGATATTGTACATCATCCTACAGTTTAAATCTAAAAAAGGGAAACAACTTGGCATGCAGTTGATTGCATTAGCATTAAAAATACACATGATTAAACAGCCTGAGACAGTTTAATGAAAGACAGTTGGACAGCTATATTCAGACAACCCAAAGTAGGTGTCAGGCCAGGAAGGAACACCACAAACAGGATCCAAGTGCAACGGTTCTTTATTGAGACAGGGTTTATCCAAAGGC
>JAOUQW010015959.1:0-12097 GCA_028565825.1 Olivaichthys viedmensis
ATAAGTCTGTAATGTAATGAAACGTGGAGAAGGTGAAAGGGGTGTGCAGACTTTCCGGCTTGACTGTATATACTTGTACTTTGTACTCTGCTGTACTAACTCTCTTACTAACTCCTCTCTAACAGGGTTGTAGCTTTACGGTATTCCTAGACCATGGCCTATCTATACTAGTATGAGAATATGTTTTTTGATGGAGACTACAAAGCACTTCTGTAAGTCGCTCTGGATAAGGGCATCTGCTAAATCCTGTAAATGTAAGATTATAGCAAAGATAGCAAAGTGTTACTATTAATTACATAGGACAAAACTTTGTGTGCAAAATATTTTATTAAATATTTAAAACATAGCAAACATCCCCTTTTCGAACTAGACATAAATATGGTCGCTATGGTTTGAAATCTGCACTTACAACAGCATTTCTCTGTTTCTTGATTTATCTCTACAGCTCATCGCATGAATGTATTTAATATGTGAACGAGGTGCCTAATGCACTAAAATAGGTGCCAGAACAAATCTGGGAGGCTCTGGAACAAATTAAGTACAGGAGATACTACAGAGCATCTTTTTGAAGTCCTCACTTTTGTTCAATTTTGCAACCAGCCTTACTTGGCAAGCTATGTCACAACATCAGCATTATGTCACTCTGACACCAAAAAATATGCTGAGCTGCAAAGTCAGTTGTGATAATGTGCTATGTCATTTCACCCCAGACAGTATCATGACACAAACTAATGTCACCAAAAATCTATGTTAATTGACATAGGTGTTGTCAACTTGACATCAAAAGCCTTTATGACAGCTGACGCCTGTTGGAATAAGCATTTATAAATGTTTATGTAGGTTTATGTCAGTTGTAATGAAGGGCTTATGTAGGTGTCATGTAGCCTTCTGAACACTGCCCTTCAGTAAAGTGTTACCAAAACAAGTAATCTCTTCACATTTTACTATACTTGTGAGTACATTTGGCTCTCACAGGTATAGCACTACAAGTGCACATACCAACACACAAATGTATACACACTTACATAGGTAGAGGAAGATCTCTCCCTATGGTCTTGGGTGAAAGCAAGTGAACACCTCCACGTGGTACAGGGGGACGTGCTAAACAACAATCAATTGAGCAAATTAATTTAGCTTTTGTTAAAAAAAAACTAAGTACTCTACTCAGTTAATTACATAAATAAAATGTTACCAACAAATGAGGTGATATAGTCAAGTCCAATGATTAAAAGGTTTTTACTTAAACAACTGGAGAAACTACCTACCTTTCCCCTAACAAAAAGCAAAAATTGTTTTAAAGAATAAATGCAAACGGTCATCCTTTAAAACAATTATATTTTCTATTGCTCTCAGCTTGAAATGTTCTCCATGAAGGACTAGTCCAAGATTCCTAAACAAATGTTCTACACCCTTGTTAAACATTACAGGAAGAGGCTCCGTGCTGTTATTCTCTCCAGGGGACACTTCACCAAATATTAATTACGTGGGGTGCCGAAAATGTTAAAATTTGTGTGTTGCAGAAGAAAACCAAACAAATAAATAAAAAAACCTATACAGCACCTGAAAATATTACTCATTGCATATTTTTCTTTATACAAATTTTTATGAAGGGTGCCAATAATTCTGCAGTTGACCAAAGTTAAAGTTAAGGTTTTTTTCCATGACACCACTATAAAATTATAACAAATCAGAGCTGTTTGAAATTTCTGCCAAAGTAATGGAACGTAGTATATTCAGAATTTATTTAAAAACAAAACAACATATATAAAAGTGATAATTTAATGTTTTTACAATTCGTACATAATGTACACTCACATGAGATGAAGAGAAAAAATTGTTTGAAAACTTTTAATGAGCCAGTTCATTCTATATAGCGCAGGTACCTCTGCCATGGTGGCCACTATGTATAGATCATGTGACCACAAGGCTCCCACGCTCATTGGCTGACGTTGTCTCTTTAAGCCCTGTCCCACGTGGGCCCCTGAGCCATTTGACGTCAACAAAGTGCAAATCTATGGCTAGTTTGAGTCCTCGAGGGTGCACGTATTTAAAAGTTAAACATTTGGCACACTGTTTTTTAAGAACTATAGTTCAGTGAAATAGTTAAATAGTGAGTTGTGGGTAGTACTGGAAGATAGAAAAAAGAGAGTCTTCTTGGAGGATCATCATGTTGCAGGCAGACACAAAGGGAGTATTAAAAAATGAGCATCGGCAGAAAAGAATGAACATAAGTAGAGCGTTTTTAATGACAATAAAAGCATACTTGACTTGACTTGATAACTAAAGTGTGCCATAAATGCTGTTTAAACTGGCCATAACAGTCGTCAGTTATTGACTACATAGCCTCGAAGCACAAACGTTGCTAAGGCTAACAGTACCTCAGACTCTGGCACTCTTAAATGGAACCGTAGTTTCACCATCAAATGAATGTGATTGCCTCTCTACAACACCGGAGGCAATAAAGACGCTCCGCTACATGCATGCCAGTAGGTGTCAATATAGAGCGCTAAGAACATCGTCATATCAGCTGTTTCATAACGCAAAGAATAAAATCGCTTAGTGGGCCTTTAAATCTAGTGTCAGCCACACAAATGTTCTAATTCATGTATGTTTTACCAAAAAAAATATTGTAACAGCAGCGCAGACGACGAGTGAGAAGGATGCATTTTCAAAACAAAATCATTTTATTAACAAAAATAAATCGTTAAATCACAACACTAGCTTCATGCTAACCGGAGAACTCCGAACTGAAACCACAACTAAAATGGCTGCTGCCTCCTAAGATGGGTAGCTCTTAACTCCCTAACATACTCCGTCAGCATGCCAGTCCCAAGGTCTGGGGCGGTGCCCCATACGTAAGGTCCATGGAGGTCCGTAGCTCGCTGTGGATTTGCTCTGGGACATTGAACTGGCAGAAGAACTCCTCCAGAAGCTTCTCCGCCGTGATCGTTGCGGTCTGGTCCGGGACCGCATATACCTTGGACCACTTTGTGAAATAATCCATAGCCACAAGCTTTTCAATGTTGCACAGAACAGGCCACCGCTGGATGGTCTCCACTTTTGTGCGGTCGGTGGATACCCCTATGCCGCTAACTAACCCTTATGCCACAGGAGACTACGCTTCTTAGGGTGGAGCTTGAGGTTGACTGCCCGGATCATAGCAAACACCTCCCTGAGGTATCTAAGTACCTCATCAACACTGGGGGTGTGGACAAGCAGATCATCCAAGTATACTATGCAGCAGTCTTTCGGCAGCTCGGCCAGCACCCGCTCAAAAAGTCTGAAAGCCATAGCCCCGCCGCTAAGGTGAACGCGTCTTTTCTTTTGGCTCTGGAACGAGCGCCACCTGCCAGTAGCCACTGCACAGGTCCAGAGAACTGAACCACTTAGAACCGTCGACCCGGTCGAGAGCGTCATCAACACGGGAGTCCAGTTTAATGACAGCGTTTAGGCAGTTGTAAACCGCACAAAATTTCCAGCCCCAGTCATTTTTCTTGACTAAGATGACTGAGGGCACCCAGGGCCATTTGACGGCTCTATGACTCCGGCTGCGCCATTTCCTTCACTTTTTGCTCCGCTACCTTCTGCTTTGCTAATGGGAGCTGATGGGGCGGAGGTGGATTGGCGCCACCGTGCCTGTGTCAATGCGGTGCTGGACTAAGTCGGTGTGCGTGCAGTCTTCCTCACGTCCAAATAGGACTCGAGCAGCTCCCACAGCCGCTGACTATCTCTCTTTGCCAAGTCCTTCACTAATCCACCGCCATAGCTCTCCCACCGCCTCTCTCGCCATACTGGCCGCCATTATTTCCTCACGCTGAGATGGAGCATCCGCTTCCTGTTTGCCTCCTCCCAACCTCTGGAGTTTCCCTCCTTTCCCCTGCGTCTTCAGCTCCTCCAAGGTCAGGAGAGTCCCTCCGAGAGAACTGGGGTGGATTTTCTCCCCCAGCCCTCAGGGGTCCCCCAACCTTCCCTGGTGCTGCATCTTCAGCTCCTCCAGGGTCGGGAAGCTTCCTCACAGAGGACTGGATTAATTTCGTCCGCTCCACCTGATTGGTTGCTTTCGCTGTGTTTGTTTTGCTCCTCGCGTGCTGCAGTGGCTTCTCATGAATGAGCTGAATCTTTGTTCGGCCTATGTGGAGTGTGCTGTCACTCACTGGCCGATGACAGGAAATCTAGCCCCATGATGAACGGGTGACTGTGAGCTGCCGTTTTCCCAGCATGCGAAAACGGCACCGGTGACGGACCTCAGACTCACGTCCACTGTCATCCAGCTGGCAGGGGCTTTCTTGTCAGTACGTGGCAGCACCCCCGGGTGGAGGATAGAGACGGTCGATCCAGTGTCAAGCAGTACCGGCATCGCTTTGCCCTCTAACGCCAGACCCAGCTTCATCGTTGTTACCCACGCTGATAATCCACAGACATTCGCCACCATATCTAGCTGAGGCTCGCAGGGTACCCAGGGGCCTTCGCCGTTGTATCAGAGCAGGCGTATGATCCCCGCTGTCAGTGATGCGTTGGTGATATCACTCTTTGTATGCTCTCTCTGGACCGCTGCGGTGCTGGTCCTGGTTCAGTATCAATCTCTGCGCCAGCTCGGGGTGCCATGGCATTGCAAGCCATTTCTGTGTTAAGCCGCCGTCGTGGCTAGCGTCGTGGGACTTCGCCGCCATGTTCTGCCTCTCACCAGCTTCGCTTCTCCTTCTCCTGCACACCAGTCGCTGATTCCATTTATTCCAGAATCTTTTCAATTTCTTCCATCTGACTATCCCACTTCTGCACCAGTGTAACGGAGGCAAAAAAGACGAGTGACAAGGAAGCATTTTAAAAACAACATCAAACGCTTTATTAACAAAAATAAACCGTTAAACACAATGCTAGCTTCGTGCTAGAACCGGAGAACTCCAAACTAAACTATAATGGCTGCTGCCTCCCAAGATGGCAGCCGTGCAGCGCAAAGGCTTATGGGTAGCCACTCACACACACACAGAAGAGCTTCCAACGCCACAGTATTTTGTACAGTAAGATCAGATAGACCCCACGGTGACCAGAAAGCTGTGTGGGTCCTCTGATGAAGACTTCACAGCTCTCCTCTGTTTCACCCGTCTACTGCCATTGAACTGTAAGGGCTGGTTTATAGTTGCTGCATGGCTACATGTACGCATGCAGACACCGCAGCTATGCAAGCGTCATTGATCACTACTCGCTTCCGTAACGTCCGTACATCTGGAGGATTAAAAACTCTGTCCACTAGGGGACAGGTCAGAGCCGAAATACCGCCACTTCCTGATTTTGCACAAAGTAGTAAACAGTACAGATGGCTGGAGTTGAGGAAGCTATTATAATGTGTATCTTGATAAAGTGGCAGAAACAGCAGCAACGGCACCAACGTAGACAGTGTATCAACCTATTAAACCAATCTCGTTGCCACAACGGAGAGTTTATTTCTCTCGTCCTACCAATCACCGCGCTGCTTCACTATACTGCCCCCGCCATTTAATCAAATATTGCACCACACGTATATGTTGCGTAAATTTTTTGGGACGTACACAATCGACGTGCTGAATGAACGCAGGATACGGACCAGCGCCATTTTAAACGTCCGTCTACATTATCAACAGCAAGTATAAACTGGCCCTAAGTTAGCCACACCACCATCAAGCATCAGCATCAAACAGGCCTGCACCGTATTGTTATTTTGGTGTGTGAGAGAGAAAGCGTGTGCGCGTGTAGGCCCACGCTGAGCATTGTACATTTCAATCCCCAAACGTTTTGGTATTTATTTAATTTGGTTACATTGGGTTTTATATGTACTTCTGAAACATTTATGTGGGTTAGAGCTAGTAGGAAGGGTAAATAAGTGGTGCGAGGGTCATTATTTTAGTATTATCTTAAAACTGCTGAGTGTTTTGTTTGCTTAGTTTCATCATCTCCTTGTGCTGCAAAGAAACTTTGAGTTATTTTTCATTTTAATTATTTCTGAAGCATCTACTCATGTAGTTTGTTTTTGTAACTTTCTTTTGACATTATTAATTAATTCATTCATTAATTTTAATCTGTTTGAAATAGTAAAGAACAAATAATTTCTGATTTATAAATGTGTCTGGTTTAGTTATTTCTCTCACTAGGTTTAATCACTTCTGGTTTCAGGTTGGTTATTTCATTCCGGTATTGAGTCATTACAATATCTGTTATCTAAGATTACGAACCCATAGCCCTCATCCTCTAGGCTTTCAACCCTCTTTAGTGCTTAGGGATCAGGGTGCAACACATGTTTTTGTTATTAAAACGTGCTATTAAATCTTACCCACTACATCTTTCGAACAACCTGTTGTAGGTTCCACATATGCATCAGATGGAGGTGTTCTCTCACTCTGAAACAAATCAAGCATAGTATTAATACAAAAATATACCATCAGAATCTAACTGCTGCTCATTCACGCACCATTTACTGTACATGCCTATCATTACCACAACAAGCACACAAACACTTGTTGCATGCTCTGCAGACATACAGTTCATTCAGAAAGTATTCAGACCTCTTCCCTTTTTTATCATTACAACCTTACTCTAAAATGTAATAATTTTTTTCTGATCAATCTGTAAAAATACTCCATAACTAAAAAGCTAAAACAGGTTTTCAAAGTTTTATAAATTTATTAAAAATAAAACACTGAAATATTGCATTTACAGTATTCAGACCCTTTTGTTATTTTGTTAAAGCACTCTTTGCAGCAATTACAACCATAAGCTTTTTTGGGTATGATGCACACCTGGATTTGGGGATCTTCATCTATCTGTAACTCTATCAGGTTGGATGAGGAGCGTTACTGTACCACTATTTTCAGGTCTCTTCCAAGATGTTCAATCGGGTTCAAGTCCAGGCTCTCGCTGGGCCACTCAAGAACATTCACATACATGTCTGTGTTGGCTGTAAGTTTCAGGTCATTGTCATGTTGGAAGGTGAACATTCATCCCAATCTGAAGTCCTGAGTGGTCCTGAGCAGGTTTTCTTCAAGGATGTCTTCTTTACTCTGTACTTTGATCTGTTCATCTTTCTCTCAATCCTGACAAGCCTCCCTGTCCCTGCTGCTGAAAAACATTCCCACAACATGATGCTTTCACCACCGTGCTTCACTGTAGAAATGGAATTGGCCAGGTGATAATCAGTGCTTGGTTTCCAACAAGCGTAACGCTTGGCATTCAGGTCAAAGAGTTCAATCTTGGCCGTCATGTGCCGCCTGGCCACACTACTCCACGTCCTACTGGCAGGTTTTGCCAAGTACACACAGGCCTTTTGAAGTTCAGTCACAGTGGCCTTCAGGTTCTTGGTCACCTCCCTGACTAAATCCCTTCTCCCCTGTTTGCTCAGTTAGGCTTCTTACATAGAACTTCTTACATTTAAAAATGTCACGGTGTCTTTCAGGACCTAAAAAGCTGCAGAAACTTTTCTTCGGTCCCCTTTCCCAGATCTGTGCCATGGCACAATCCTGTCTCGGAGGTCTATGAACACAGTTCGTTTGACCTCATGGCTTGTTTTTTTGCTCTGACATGCACTGTTAGCTGGGGCTTTATATGAACAGAGGTGTGTCTTTCCAAATTAGGTCCAATGAACTGAATTTACTGCAGGTGAACTTTAATCAAGTTGCAGAAACATCTCAAGGATTATCAATGTAGGTCAATTTCAAGCGACATAGAGTGTCATAAATATTTATGTAAATGTAATTTTTCATTTTTTATTTTATCTTTTTTCATAAATTTACAAAACTTTGTGAAAACCTGTTTATGTCTTTTCTTTATTAAGTATTTTTTGCAGATTGATGAAGGGAAAAAAATAATTTAATTATTTTTAGAGAAATCTGTAACATAACAAAACAAGGAAAAAGTGAAAGGGTTTGAAAACTTTATGAATCCACTGTAGCTTATAGAATTTCTTCATGACTAAGTGTGAAGTCAGATATTATTTTTTGACAAGCATATTGCTTGAAATGTTCCATCAATTATGCTCACCTGTCCTTCATTTGGATCCAAGTAAACATCTGAAAAAAAATTTAAGTAATCATGACATACAATCTTTAATTTTTTTCCTGTCAACATACGAAGTGAAAAGTATGCACATAATGATGTCATCTACATCATTATGTGTATATGAGGGAGAGACCTTCTTCCAGGTTAGGGGCAGGTATTGCTGCTGGGCTCTTCCTAGGGGCCAACTTCTTATCAGCCCTATCTTTATGGGAGACTTCAGGACCTTCAATAAGAAAAAAGAGAGAAATGAAAAAGAGCGTTTTGTTAATTGCATCTGTGTAAAATCATATAAGCCCTTTAAATCAGAAGGCTGCAAATCTGTATGCAAACCACACAGACAGCAAGACATAAAATGTTACACCTAGTCTGAACTGAATATAAGTTTATAGTTTTCAGCCAAGGGCTAGTTTTTCTACCATCAGCTCTTCTGATCACAGTAAAATTAAATAAAGCAAATTTGTTTACGAGTCCTGTTGTGTCCAGTCTGGTCTTTCACCTTACAACCAATCTCTGATTTATTACAGTTTCAAATACATGAACAAATGGTAAATACCTAATTAGCTTGAATGGCGAGTAGTGAATCATGTGTAAGTCAAAATAAGCACTCACGTTTTCTGTCGTTGGGATCAATGTAGAATTCCTCTTGGTCAGGCGGTGGCTCAGGTGGTCTCTAGGAAAACAGAAAGCTTGCTCTGTCCCTCTTGGATGTTATATACTTGGATTTATTAGCTATTTAACATGCTTTTATAGAAGCAGATGCATTTTTATTTCTTTATTATTACCAATTACCATTTTAGTTGTGTTTTTGGCTGGTCGTGGTGGTGGCGCTGCCTGTCTTTGGGGAATAACAGGGTGTGGAGGCCTCTCAGGATAGCCTACACGCACATAAAACACCAGAAAATTATTAACAACTCTCTAAAGACTTACATACATTCACCAACCACCCAATACCAACTAAGAAGGAAGAATTGGCATTTTGGCAGGATGTATTTTAAAATAGAACAGAACTGAGCTTCTGTGTAGTGCAATTCAAAAGAGTTAGCAAGCTCCAAGTACCAAGGTAAACATTCTCCTCTACATGCTGACATTGGACTTTGATGTTGGGGCGCTCACAGGGGGGAGCTTCATATGTATCACCTTCTTCCTCATCCTACACAAACACACAAAAAATACAGAAAACTGATTGGTTGACAGATTTATTTTATGGGTTCTCAAAGTTTTTGCAGCCATTGATGCCTTCCAGTGTAAAAAAATAAATCCACAGACCCCCTCTATGATCAGTTAAAATGTAGATTAAAAATGTTTTGTATCATAAAGACATTCTTTTTTGTGTTCTTTGGGCCAGATAACATTTGACTGATGTGTGTAATTACACCATGTTGTGTATGTGAGGATCCATTATGCTTAGTGACATTGGGAAGGGGACACAGATCAGGTGAGAACTTTAATGTTTATTACTTTTTATCTTCTCTTTAACTCGACCTCAGTTCTTAGCTAATGTTCTTAATATTTGGTATATTTAGCTAACATTATGTTACTTAATCAATTCATGATGAATATGTTGTTGTAGAGGTATTTTTACATGAAGCTTATTTTTTTGTGATTTTATGTAATCTTGATATTGCTGACTCCTGTTATATGAATTAAAGAAACAACTCTTTGGATCGCTAGTCTGATTATTATTAGGTTATTATTATAGTTATTTTAAATAAGTGTATAGTAGAAGTAGCAATAGCAGTAAAACGCTTGCTCAATGTTGGTTTATGATCATTTCTGTCCCACTGTACATTTACATTAACCTACATCCTACTGTTTTGCAGTTAGACTCAATCAAACTATTGACAGTGCATGTATATTTACATGTACATCACCTGTGATATGCAAAAATTTATGACATCTGTAACAAAGCAAATTTTGTGAACATTGGTTGAACATGAAGCGCGTTAGAGACGATTTTATCAGCGTCTCTCTATAGACTTGCTTTGGTTTACGGGCAATGTCCTATTCACTATATAGTTGTCGCGCGCGGCTGTGAAGACCCAAAAAAAAAAAAAGGACGCAGCAAGGCTTACCGCCAAGGAAATCCTGGCAGAGCTCGCGAGCGAACGGCCCATCCCCGATAACGTTCCTCCGACCCCCGTGCATGGGGAGGATGTCACCGCACCGCCCCCGGGCTTCAGGGAAGGCGACACCACTTGGCCTCCAGACACCGCGGTGGGAGGCTCCCGGGTGTCCGCCGAGGAAGTCATCGCTCCGCCCCGGGCTTCGGGGATAGCGACGCCACTTGGCCTCCAGACACCACGGTGGGAGGCCCCTGGGTGTCCGTCAAGGACGTCATCGCTCTGGACAGGGACGTTGGTCCCACAGGCCCGGGGCCCCCCTGGATAGCCAGTTGGGGCGCTGCAGGAGCAGCGCCGTAGAGGGGGGTCTCTGTCATGCGCGCAGCTGTTCGCGTGATACAGCGTGGCGGTCACTATGGCGACAGCAGCCACGTGCGCGACCATGCGCTTTTTTTTTTCATTTGTTCCCTGTCACGTGAGTTATGTTAAATGTTCCCAGCTGTTCCTTGTCTGTCTCCCCTTGATTTCTAAGTGTTTAAATACCCGCTTGTTTCTGTCCTGTGTTGTCTTCCGTTTTGTGTGTTCACCACGCCTGTCGCGGCGTGTATAGTTTTGTGTGTAAACCCGGTTCTGTTATAATATAATAAATATGTTTAAAGTTCCGAGAGGCTTCGCACTTGTGTCCGCACTCCCGCGCACCCACACCGTGACAATAGTGCACTATTTTTGAAATCTGCCATTTTGTAGTGGTGTCCGAAAACATCCAGTGCACTCTCTCAATCCCACAATGCACCGCAACAGGTAGTGTACAAACGATGTACCCTAGCGACCACGGAATACCCATACCCAAAATACATAATTCAATAGTCACATGTGTTCGGTTTATAGCCGGCTCAGTTACTTTATTGTCCTAAGGTTTGATACAGGACAAATAATAGTGAGGATACCGAGTTAGCTAATGTTGTGCGTGTTAATGTGACTACTTTCGCAGACTGATGAGCAAACCCGTGTAATGTAGTGTATGAAATCATTTACTTCTGTCACTAATTCTGTTCCCTATAGTAATGTTCCCGATTTTCCAATGTAGGGAATAGTGAATAGAGGACCAATTCAAACACAGCACTGTAGTCCCCTGATCCATGATAGACAAGGTAGTGCACCTAAATTTGATAAAAAGATATGCAGTATAGCACCTAATTAACATATTTTCTCTGTGTCTCAGCATAGTTTAATATTGGAATGTGTATAAGGGGAAATTCATAGTATAATCCAGATTGTTTTATTTATATTTTAGCCACATATAAATTACATTTCTTTGAACAAATAACATGTTATGCACCCATGCTTTTGTTACTCATAATGGGTTTGTATTATATTTACAGAAACCACACGCACCCAAACAAATACTAAAACCCATGCCCTGTACTGGAGAATCCTCTTGTGACCATTAAAGTTTCCTATTGATGTAACTGTCACAACCTCCCCGCTATGGACTCCCGCTCTACATGCGTGCTGCGGTTCCTTTAATTGGCTTTGTCCAAATATGAGGTTGTAAACATGTAAAATCCCTTTGTCCTTTATTACTATAGGAAAAACAAAAGAGATTTTGGCACAAATGAGACAGATGGTTGATGACCTGCATAAGTCAGGTAATGAATATGAAAAAAAGCATAAGCAGTTAAAAATACTATTAAGCACCATCGGTTCCAATAATAAAAAGTTGTAAAAGTCTAGAACTGTTATTTTTTGCCACGGTTAGGTTGAGAAACAGTCGACTGACTAACCAAACAAATCAAGCAAACAGCAGTCCTACAGTCCGAAACTGACCACTGATGAAGAGTTACTGGATGATTAGCACAAATTGTGCATGGAAAGAGATTAGCTGTAGTCTCTAACTGTACACCAGTTAGATCAACAAGGTGGGTGTGTATAATAAACAGCTGAGAAGATCATCGGAGTCTCTCTACCCACCATCAACACCATCTACCACAAGCGCTGCATCCGCAAGGCCA